>CM042182.1:22642460-22672460 GCA_023376005.1 Doryteuthis pealeii
GAGAATCGAACTCACTCACAATGGTCTGCTAATCTAGTTTGCTAACCATTAGACCATTTGAGGTGCACATTGTTATTTACTAAGCTTAGCTTAGATGCGGCACAAGGCCAGAAGTATGGGGCACCCAGTGAGAATCGAACTCACTCACAATGGTCTGCTAATCTAGTTTGCTAACCATTACACCACGTGAGGTGCCCTTAACTTGAGGTTATAGTTATTTACTAAGCTTAGCTTAGATACGGCACAAGGCCAGAAGTGTGGGGCACCCAGTGAGAATCGAACTCACTCACAATGGTCTGCTAATCTAGTTTGCTAACCATTAGACCATGTGAGGTGCACATTGTTATTTATTAAGCTTAGCTTAGATGTGGCACAAGGCCAGAAGTATGGGGCACCCAGTGAGAATCGAACTCACTAACAATAGACCACAATGCGCCACGGGTATAAGAGTTTAGTTAATACCCGTCTAAGAGACAATCATCTGTAGGATACAGGTTCAATCTTCACCACGGGCGTTAATAACATAGCATTATTTAACATAGCTTGACACGTCTACCCGGTCTTGTTCAGCGTAATGAGAAAAATCTACACCGGTAGATTGAATCAATGTTCGAAGTTCCGTGAAGGCTCCCGCGTTCGACAAGAAGGTTCTTGTGTTCGATTCCGTCAGGAAACACCTGAAGAAGGCCGGCAGACACATCGGCCGAAACGTTGTGTATATCTTATTATAATGGAGATTGTGGGTTTGTCTATCTGTAACCGAAACTATATTACAATACAAGTCACAATTCCTTTCGTTATTTACATCATATTCTCCATGATTTTATTTTTATTTAAACCTCAATTATTAATAAAATTGTTTTACATTACTTACACTGTTGATCATATCTACATATAAATAACATGCAATTGTATTTATATATACAACAAAATAGAGGTTTACAGTATGAATAGGAAGGTTAATTTGCATATTGATCTTAAAAAATTGATTTTAATAAATATATGCTTAGTATTATTGATTTCTAATTGTTTGGTTTTATCTTTTTGAATATGAACAAAAATCTCTTCAATAAATCTTAAAAGAAATCCCTTAACAAGAAGAAATAACTGTAATATTATTCTTTACTTCCTATTTTAACTAAACAGTTCAATTAGGAAAATTTACCAATGAAAGACGGGAGTAACGGAAAATGATGGAAGAGTTAGTTTCAAAGTTGTTCTATTTTTCAATCATACCCTTCTGTTCAAAATCTTTTTATCTACATTCTTATTCAGTTTCATTAGCCTTTCTAATTTAATATGATATTTTATTATAAAATTTAACTAAAATACTTGCACCCGGAAGGTGCATATATTTGCTAGTAATAATAAAGATGAGGACAAATAATAAATTATCAAGTCCAATCTAAAAAAATTCAACCAGAAACACCTGAAAAAGGCCGGAGGGCACATCGGCCGAAACGTTGTGCAATAAAGATGAGGACAATAGTCCGAAAAATCTGAAAAAACAAATCATCGAGAATGAATAAACTAAAACGTCTTCGTCATAAAATAATCCAACAAGGGTTGACATGCTGTAAAATTCAACAAATGAGTAACCAATAATAATGAATAAAAAAAAAACGTCTTCGGCGAGAAATACCAAGCCGTAAAATACAAACCGACAAGAGCTTCTGAATTTTTGAGATGAGGCTTGATAATTCGTATTATTTGGATTATTCGGACTATTGTCCTCATCTTTATTGACAGCTGTACAACGTTTCGTTGTCGGTTCCCGATTTCAACAAGAAGGTTCCCGAGTTTGAAAAAAGGGTCCCGAGTTCAAAGACAAGGTTCCAGAGTCCGACAAGAAATACCTGAAGAAGGCTGGAGTGCACATCGATCGAAACGTTGTACAGATAACAATAAAGATGAGGACAATAGTCCAAATAATCCAAATAATCCAAATAATAATGATTATTAAGCCTCATCTCAAAAATTCAGCGAAATAGTGTAGATAACAATAAAGATAAGAACAATAGTCCGAATAATACAAATAATACAAATTACTAAGCCACATCTAAAAAATTCAGAGAAATAGTGTAGATAACAATAAAGAGGAGGACAATAGTCTGAATAATCCAAATAATACTAATTATCAAGCCTCATCTAAAAAATTCAGAGAAATAGTGTAGATAACAATAAGGACGAGGACAATAGTCCGAAAAATCCAAATAATCTAAATTATTAAGCCTCATTTAAAAAAACTCAGAGAAATAGTGTAGATAACAATAAAGATGGGGACAATAGTCTGGATAATACAAATTATCAAGCCTCATCTAAAAAATCTGAGAAATAGTGTGGATAACAATAAAGATGAGGACAATTGTCCGAATAATCCAAATAATACTAATTATCAAGCCTCATCTAAAAAAATTCAGAGAAATGGTGTAGATAACAATAAAGATGAGGACAATGGTCCAAATAATCCAAATAATACTGATTATTAAGCCTCATCTAAAAAACTCAGAGAAATAGTGTAGATAACAATAAAGATGGGGATAATAGTCTAAATAATTCAAATGATACAAATTATCAAGCCACATCTCAAAAATTCAGAGAAATAGTGTAGATAACAATAAAGATGGGGACAATAGTCCGAATAATTCAAATAATACTAATTATCAAGCTTCATCTCAAAAACTCAGAGAAATAGTGTAGATAACAATAAAGATGAGGACAATCGTCCGAATAATCCAAATAATACTAGTAATCAAGCCTCATCTAAAAAATTCAGAGAAATACTGTAGATAACAATAAAGATGTGGACAATAGTCTGAATAATACAAATTATCAAGCCTCATCTAAAAAAATCTGAGAAATAGTGTGGATAACCATAAAGATGACGACAATTGTCCGAATAATCCAAATAATACTAATTATTAAGCCTCATCTCAAAAATTCAGAGAAATAGTGTAGATAGCAATAAAGATGAGGACAATAGTCTGAATAATCCAAATAATCCAAATTATCAAGACACATATAAAAAAATTCAGAGAAATGCTGTAGATAACAATAAAGATGAGGACAATAGTCCGAATAATTCAAATGATACAAATTATCAAGCCTCATCTCAAAAATTCTGAGAAATAGTGCAGATAATAGTAAAGATGAGGACAATAGTCCAAATAATTCAAACGATACAAATTATCAAGCCTCATCTAAAAAATTCTGAGAAATAGTGTAGATAACAATAAAAATGAGGACAATAGCCCGAATAATTCAAATAATACTAATTATCAAGCCTCATCTAAAAAACTCAGAGAAATAGTGTAGATAATAGTAAAGATGAGGACAATAGTCCGAATAATTCAAACGATACAAATTATCAAGCCTCATCTCAAAAATTCAGAGAAATAGTGTGGATAACAATAAAGATGAGGACAATAGTCCGAATAATCCAAATAATACTAAACAAGAGCTAATTGCTGTCACTTTGTGTTGATCAAGTCACATTCTTGCAGCATATTTTTAAATGACTCAGGAGTTAACCATATTTTAAACATCTTGGCCTTTGTATTTAGAGTTATTCTGTTGTCTTACCGTTTCTTTGTTTTTTTTTTGTTTTTTTTTTCCAAAATGGCTGACATTGTTTCAAGATGTCAGTATTCCCGGTTCTATACGAAATCTGTGAATCATTTGCCACCGGTTGCTGGATGCCGAGGGTCAGTATTACTTGCAGTTGGACACGCCCTTATTCTCCACTCCCCCCAGCCCATCTTGGCTCTCATCTTAACTATGTGGCTGATCAACGGTTGTGGTCCCTCTGCCAGGCCTATCCCCGTATGAAGGTTTAATAAGTTCAATTCACAATCTTCACTTATGGCGGTATCGTCTCCAGTTTCGCCTTCTAAGCGACCTCAATTCCACATTGTGTTTAAGAATCTATCTATTAATTAATAATCGTTGGTTGGTTGGTTTGTTTTGTTTTACGGCATATCAACCTCAGTGGGTCATTTAATGCCGATAATGTTTTGAAATAAATCAATTCTTAATGGATAATACAATTTTTTTTATAGATACATTTTTCTATTTAACCCATAGATGGGACCCTAACAGGTACTACCACTCCGGGTCAGAGTGGACATGGAGAGCAATGGTGATGAATGGGGTGCTCCACATTCCCCAAACCTCCAAAACTGGAACCTCACCATCAGATAGAGTTTAACGTCATTCCCAGGACATGTAGACCCGCAGCCACCGCCTTCTAGCACCCATATGATAAAAAGGGGTTGGGGCTTGCCATAAGGGCAATAGGTTGGGACAATCATATAGGTGCTAGGGTTTGACGTGACCAGCCGATTGATCGGAGGGGGCCTCTCCGACCGCCCGTCTAGCCCAAGATAGGGCCAAAGTGGAGTATTGCATGTCATGAACTGCTCATCCACCTGGGCTCTATCCTTAAGCATCACGGGTCGCCACCCATGGCCAACAGGTGGCCCCATTGGGGGAGTCTTACCCCTCTGCAGAGGTGCAGTCGGTGCATTCTAACGCCCCAGCCGACAGGGCGGAATTAATAATCGTGTTCTTTAATTGTACGACTGTTATCATCTTACAATGAGACCGTGCAAATCGTCCAAGATGAAATGCAAAAATGTAAACGCTAATTATCAGGTGTTGCTTATCCGCCGAAATCTTATTTTTTATGAGTTTCGTCACCTCAGCTGAATAATGGACCATTCCGTTTTCATCATAAAGAAAGAAAGGAAAGAAAAAGGATTTACTACACAGAAAAAAACAAACTATATATTAATTCTGGTGTTCCTTATTTGGACAACCGTTATCATCTTGCAACACCCTCTGAAATGAGACCGTCCGAGATGAAATGCAAAAATGTAAATCCTGATTATCAGGTGCTGCTTATCCACCGAATTCTTATGTCTTATGAGTGTCGTCAACTCAGCTGATTTCCGTTTTAATCATAAAGAAAGAAAGGAAAGAAAAAGGACTTGCTACAAAGAAAAAGAAAATAAATAAATAAATAAAGAGAGTAAGGGGAATTACAGAGAGAGAGTGAGCGCGTGGCAGTGATGACGCTAACCTGTTTCAATCAAACATAATGAAAAGAAGGAACGAGAGAGAGAGAGAGAGAAGAGAAAGAAGAGAGAGAGAGAGAGAGAGAGAGAGAGAGAGAGAGAGAGAGAGAGAGAGAGAGAGAGAGAGAGAGAGAGATATTAAAATCAAGATTATTATAGTCTTTACCTATTGAAGTATTAAGTATTTTTCTGTTTTCTCCAGAATTTCAGGAATTAAAATCTGCAAGACTAAGAAAGAAAAAAATGATCGCGACATTTTGACAAAAAGAGTCTATTTGCTATTTCTCTGAATGTCCAATTCAGAGAAATAGCAAATAGCCTAGTTGATAAAGGGGTTAGGTTAAGAAAGTTCTAAGTGACAGTTATCTCTACACTGCAGGTTCAATCCTGGCCAGGGGCAGCAGTAACATAGAATAATAATTAACACAGCTTAACAGCTGTACCCCAGCTATGGTTAGCAGAATGAGAACAGGATACCCCCGTGGATTGAATAAAGGGTTAGGTTCAAAGTTCCGTGGTGGCTCCCGATTACGACAAGAAGGTTCCCGATTACGACAAGAAATACCCGAAGAAGGCCAGAGTGCACATCGGCCGAAACGTTGTACAGATAACATTGAAGACGAGGACAATAGTCTGAATAATCCAAATATTTTTTTTTAATCGCTGCTTGTCTTGCGGGCTTTACAAACTTTCTGATAATCCGAGGTACAGGGTATGAACACTATCCTTCTGTTTTCTCTAGAATTTCATGCCTGAAATTAAAAACTATAAGCCTAAGAAAAATTCCGTTTTGCGGAGCTTCGAAAAGACACGTCATACCTCTATGAAGAAACGCTATGTTATATCAGGTTTTAACTATATGGTGTAAGGGAAAATATTGCCTCTGAAAGATAGTTGGATTCGTCCAACGAAACACATATAACGACATGAATACACGAGGTTATTCGTAATTAAGTTTTGTAGTAGTAGTCGTAGTCAAGTCACTACTAGTCGAGTAGATAGTTATACTGTTGGAGAACTGCGCGTTTAATTTATTATTTATATTCCTGAACAAAAAGTAATAAACCTTTTCCGGATTTTCAATGTTGTTAATTAATTAGGGTAAGGGTTAAGGTTAGTTTTAGTGTTAGGGTTAGTGTTAGTCTACATCGTAGTTTCCGACATCGAATGCTATTTATACGTAAAATGCGATTCTAATGATATTTTCTCTTGCGCGTTATTATGCATTTGTACAGAAATTGTCATAGAAATCACTCGTCTTACTCAATATTTTTGAAAAGAGTATTGGTTATTTCCTATAACTCCAACATAAACAAAGGGGAACCACTCTTGACTGATAAATTATTATTTATTTTCCCATTAAACTAAACCTAAACACTAAACCCTAACCCTAACCCTAAACACTAACCCTAAACCCCCTAGTTAAAATTAACAGTTTTATTACAAAATTTGTGGGCTCTGTTTTTTCTGGTTCACCCTGTATACCGGTGACCCAGAAAAAACAGAATCCAGATTATTTATTCATTTTCCCATTAAACTAACCCTAAATCCTAACCATAACCCTAATCCTAACCCTAACCCTAACTCTAACCCTAAACCCTAACCCGAGACCCCCATAGTTAAAATTAACAGTTTTATTACAAAATTTGTGGGTTCTGTTTGTTCTGGGTCACCTTAATCTTGACACCTTTGTGCAAGTTAAGCCTTTTTTTATTCATTAAAAAAAAAAAAACCCAAAAAACTAGCAAATTTAAGATTAAATAAAGAAATTTTGAATAATATATTTTGTTTATCCCTACAAGATTTTCGTTAAAAATTTATAGTATTTATATAAAACCCCACCAATGTTTCCAGTTCCGTTTTTATTTCTGTTACGTCATTTCCGGTCGTCCATCAAGATGTTTTTGTTTTCTCCGGAATAATTGTGTGTTTTCACCTCCTCTAAAGATACAATTGAATGATATCATTGCTATTATGGGCGATGAATAAACAGATAAAGAGTCTCTTTAAAAATGTTTCATACTGATCATGCTTCGGAAATTTTCTTTTGTTCTTTACGTTATCTCGAAGATTTTTTTTATTTTTATTACACCAGCTCTAAGTTTAACCACATGTTTTTGCAATTCTAAGTATGTTTTTTAACATTTTTATGTGTACAGTGTGTGGCCGAAAAAGTATCACAAACAAATATTGTGTGAGTGGAGTGAAGGACGTGATCGCGGAGTGGAGGGAGGGACGTGATCACGGAGTTGAGTGAAGGACGTGATCGCGGAGTGGAGTGAGGGACGTGATCGCGGAGTTGAGTGAAGGACGTGATCGCGGAGTGGAGTGAAGGACCTGACTGCGGAGTGGGTTTTGCAATTCTAAGTATGTTTTTTTAACATTTTTATGTGTACAGTGTGTGGCCGAAAAAGTATCACAAACAAATATTGTGTGAGTGGAGTGAAGGACGTGATCGCGGAGTGGAATGAGGAACGTGATCACGGAGTTGGTTGAAGGACGTGATCGCGGAGTGGAGGGAGGGACATGATCGCGGAGTTGAGTGAAGGACGTGATTGGGGAGTGGTTTTTGCAATTCTAAGTATGTTTTTTAACAGTTTTATGTGTACAGTGTATGGCCAAAAAGTATCACAAAAAAATATTGTGTGAGTGGAGTGAAGGACGTGATCGCGGAGTAGAGTGATGGACGTGATTGGGGAGTAGTTTTTGCCATTCTAATTATGTTTTTCACAGTTTTATGTGTACAGTGTATGGCCAAAAAGTATCACAAAAAATATTGTGTGAGTGGAGTGAAGGACGTGATCGCGGAGTAGAGTGAGGGACGTTATTGGGGAGTAGTTTTTGCAATTTTAAGTATGTTTTTTAACATTTCTATGCGTACGATGTGTGGCAAAAAGCATCAATAACGAATATTATGTGAGTGGAGTGAACGACGTGATCACGGAGTAGAGTGAAGGACGTGATCGCGGAGTTGATTGAAGGACGTGATTGAGGAGTGGATTTTGTAATTCCAAGTATGTTTTTTAACATTTTTATGCGTACAGTGTATGGCCAAAAAGTATTACAAACGAATCTTGTTTGAGTGGAGTGAAGGACGTGATCGCGGAGTAATGTGAGGGACGTGATTGGGGAGTGTGTTTTGCAATTCTATGTATGTTTTTTTTTAACATTTTCATGCGTACGATGTGTGGCAAAAAGTATCAAAAACGAATATTATGTGAGCGGAGTGAAGGACGTGATCGCAGAGTAGAGTGAAGGACGTGATCACGGAGTAGAGCGAAGGAAGTGATTGGGGAGTGGTTTTTGCTACACTAAGAATATTTTAAACAATTTTATGTGTACAGTGTGTGGCAAAAAGTATCATAAACGAATTCTTTGTGAGTGGAGTGAGGGTCGTGATCGCGGAGTAGAGTGAAGGACGTGATCGGGGAGTTGAGTGAAGAACGTGGTTGTGGAGTAGTTTTTGCGATTCTACGAATATTTTTTAAACGTACAATGTGTAGCAAAAGATATCAAAAATGAATATTGGATGAGTGGAGCGAAGGACGCGATCGGGAAATTGAGTGTGTACAATGTGTGGTATCAAAAATATTAAAAACGAATTTTGTGTGAGTTGACTGAAGGACGTGATCACGGAATTCAGTGAAAGATGTGATTGGGGAGAGTTTTTTGCAATCCTAAGTATATTTTAAAACATTTTTATGCGTATAATGTGTTGCAAAAAGCATCAAAACGAATCTCGTATGAATGGAGTGAAGGACGTGATCGCGGAGTGGAGTGAACGATGTGATTTATGGAATTGAGTGCATACAATGTGCGGTAAAAAGTATTAAAAACGAATCTTGTGTGAGTGGAGTGAAGGACGTGATCGCGGCGTTGAGTGAAGGACGTGATCGCGGAGTAGTTTTTGCGATTCTAAGTATATTTTGAATATTATTTAAACGTACAATGTGTGGCAAAAAGTAGCAAAAAAGAATATTCGGTGAGTGGAGCGAAGGACATGATCGAGGAATTGAGTGTGTACAATGTGTGGCAAAAAGTATAAAAAAGGAATCTTGTATGAGTGGAGTGAAGGACGTGATCGCGGAGTTGAGTGAAGGATGTGATCGCAGGGTGTTTTTTTTCAATTCTATGTATGTTTTTAACATTTTATGTGTATAATGTGTGGTAAAAAGTATCACAAACTTATTTTGAGTGAATGGAGTGAAGGACGTGATCGCGGAGAGGGTTTTGCAATTCTAAGTATGTTTTTAACATTTTTATGTGTACAATGTGTGGCCAAAAAGTATCACAACAAATATTGTGTGAGTGGAGTGAAGGACTTGATCGTGGAGTTGAGTGAAGGATGTGATCGCGGAGTTGAGTGAAGAGCATCACAAAATAATCTTGTGTGAAATATAGAAAGAAAAATGAGAAGGAAAGTGGTGGACAAGAGGGAAGGTTGATGAATGACGAAGTGAAGGAGAGTAGTAGGAGAAGGAGAAGGAGAAGGAGAAGGAGAAGGAGATATATTTAAAAGAAAAGAAAGAAAAAAGAAGATAAAGAAAAGGAGGGTAGAATGGGGAAGTGGTTTCCGAGATATTTGTGATAAAGTATTTACACTGTGTTAGAAAGAAGAAGAAGAAATATGAAGAAGAAAAAGAAGAAAAGTAAGCTAGAAGAAATAATAATAATAATAATCTCTGATCAAAGGAATCAATACCTGGACTGTCCCCATTATAAGATACTCAGGACCATTCTTAAAATGGAGAAAGGAAGAACTCAGACAGATTAACCAAAGGACGAGAAAATTAATGACAATGCACAAGGCTCTCCACCCTAGAGACGATAGAAATAGATTATATGTGTCAAGAAAGGAAGGGGGAAGAGGTCTTGCCAACATAGAGGAATGCGTAGAAACCACAATCCAACAACTTGAAGATTACACAAGAAAAAGCAAAGACAAACTACTAATGGCGGCCAACAATAGTAGAAGTGACAGATGGACAAACAGAAAAACAACAAAGACTAGAAAACAAAAATGGGAAGAAAAACAATTATATGGACGCTTCAAACGACAAATTGAAGAGGTTGCCCATGAAAAGACTTGGACATGGTTAAGAAAAGGAAACCTCAAAAGAGAAACGGAATCATTAATAATTGCTGCACAAAATAATGCCATAAGGACAAACTATATAAAAGTGAAAATTGATAAGACCCAAAAAATAGTAAATGTAGACTTTGCGGTAATAGAGATGAGACTGTAAACCATGTACTCTGCGAATGTAGCAAACTAGCACAACGAGAATACAAAACTAGACACGACTGGTTTGGGAAGGTGATCCACTGGGAATTATGCAAAAAATTAAATTTTGACCATACAACAACATGGTATATGCATAGACCAGAATCTGTTCTTGAGAACGAAACGCATAAAATTCTCTGGGACTTTGAAATAAAAACGGATCCCCTTATCCCAGCAAGAAGACCAGACCTAGTGTTGATAAACAAAAAAGAAAGAACTTGTCAACTGGTGGATTGTGCAGTGCCAGCAGATCACAGGGTAAAGCTAAAGGAAAATGAAAAAATAGACAAATATCTGGACCTTGCCAGAGAACTGAAAATATTATGGAATATGAAAGTAAAAGTGATACCAATTATAGTTTGTGCACTTGGAACAGTTCCAAAAGGATTGGAAAAGGGTCTGGAATGTTTGGAAATCAGAGGAAGGATTGAAACCATTCAGAACACTGCACTGCTGCAATCTGCCAGAATACTCAGAAGAGTCTTGGAGACCTGAGGAGACTTGCTGTCAATCAGACTCCAGTGAAAGACCATCAGCTAACACTGATGTGAAAACTCAAAAGGAGTTAATAATGATAATCTATCTATATTTATATTTATTAATAATGGAGATTCGCTTCAGGTTTTTGTCTGTAACAAAAATTACGTCACTGCTTACGTCACATTAGCCGAAATCGTCATAATTTAGAATAAATACACTCAAAATTTGAACATGCAACATTAGACAGTCCTCATTGTTTTTTTAAAACAAGTTTTAATAAATACATGACTGGTATTATATATCTATATATAGTTTATTTTATTTTTATATATATTTAAAGTTTACATTTCAAATTGTTTTATTTTTTAATCTTTTAATGAATTTTACTTACTTAGGGTACAAACTCGCTGACATTGAATTTTTTACTCCCACCCCTCAGGCAATATGTTTCAAAATTCTATTTTTACATGGACCGGAGGGTCTTTTTTATTTTGTACTACTACTACTACTACTACTACTACTAATAATAATAATAATAAGAAGAAACATGAGCTAGAAGCACCCTATCCCAGCCAAGAGACCAGCCCTAGTATTGATTAAAAAAAAATGAGAACGTGTCAACTGGTCGACTGTGCAGTTCCAGCAGATCACAGTGTGAAGATGAAGAAAAATGAAAAGATGGACAAATACCTGGAGCTTGCCAGAGAATTGAAAAAGTTGTGAAATATGAGAGTGAAAGTGATACCAATTGTAGTTGGTGGACTTGGAGCGGTTCCAATAAACATAGAAACAAGACTCGAGGATCTGGAAATCGGAGGAAGAATTGAGACCATCCAGAATACTGCATTGCTACAATCTGATAGAATACTCAGAAGAGTTCTGGAGACATAAGGAGACTTATTGTCACTCGGCCCCCAATGAAATACCATCAGCTAATGCTGATGTTAAAAACTCAAAAGGAATAATAATAATAATAATAATAATAATAATAATAATAAAAAGAAGAAGAAGAGGAAGAGGAAGAGGAAGAAATAATAAAATTTGTCTACTTAATCTATTTCGTAAAAGAATTATTGCATAGAAATTAAAATATTTGAGTGCTATGTTTTTTTAACTCTGTTTTTTTCCGACTTTCTTTTGCGGATACACACACACACACACACACACACACACACACAGAGAAAGAGAGAGAGAGAGAGAGAGAGAGAGAGAGAGAGAGAGAGAGAGAGGACACACACACACACACACACATATACACACACAGAGACTCACACATACACACACACTCACATACAAAACTCTCACACACACAGACTCCACACACACACACACACACACTCACACACACACAGACACAGACACATACACACACACACAGACACACATATACACACACACACACACAGAGACACAGACACATACACATACACATACACACAGACACATACACATACAGACACACAGACACACAGACACACACAAACACACAAACACACACTGACACACACACAGACACACAGACTCACACACAGACTCACACTCACACACACACATACATACACTCACACACAGACATACAACACACAGACACAACACACAGACACACACACACACACCACACACAGACTTACACACAGACACACACACACACACACAACACACATACCGACACACACAAACAGACACACACACACACACTTGTTGTTCTTCCAAATTCTTCTTTGGTTTTTCCCCATTCTCTTTATGTACCTTTACCCCCCAAATCTCCCCCTCCTCTCTCTCTCTTTCTTTCTCTTCTTCTTCTTGTTCTTTCTTCCATTCTGTTCCACATCCGGCCAACCCCAACTCTCTCGTCCCACCACTCTCCCTTCCCCCCAGTGTAATCTTGGTGAGCGCCCCTTACCGGCAAAATATATAGCTGCCTTTTGTTTTTCCTTGACCGACGGCGTCGAGCCTTACATAAATATATTTTTTTATGTCTTTTCTATTGCGAAAAAAAAGCACAAATTAAACAAAACGGCCCGTTGTAAAACGCTTCAGTTTTATATCGTTATGAATTGCACAGTAATGAGAGAGGCGAGAAAAAAAAAAATGTCTTCCATCTTAAAACAAGGAAAAAATCTTTGACTAAATTGAATAATTAGAGACAAAAAACAGCTGGAGAGGGTCGGAGAATAGACCAGCAGTTTTTGTTTCTTATTGCTCGTATTCTTTTTCATTTGCTTCTTTTTTCTTCTTCAATCTCATCTTTTCTTTTTTCTCATTCTTCTTCATTCCCATCTTTCTTCTTCTTCTTCTTCTTTCTTCTTCTTCTTCTTCTTCTCTTCTTCTTCTTCTTCTTCTTTCTTTCCTCCTTTTCTTCTTCTTCTTCATTCCTCTTCTTCTGATCTTCTTCTTCTTCTTCTCTAAGCGCATTCTTCTTCTTCTTTCTTCTCCTTCTTCATTCCTCCTCTCTTCTTCTTCTTGCTTCTTCTTGCTTCTTTTCTTCTTCTTACGTTCTTCTTCTTCTTCTTCTTCTTCTTCCTTGTCATTCTTACAATTCCTCACTTTTCTTGCATCGTCACTTAATTCTATACATATACTATCTTCTTCCTACATATTCTCTTCTCATCATTCATATCACCCTCGACCTATCATTCTCATATCTTCTATCTAATCTTCTTACTAATATTCAAATATGCATTCCAAAATTAGCGACTGGGTCATAGCAAGGTAAAGAAAGACCCCAATAGATACCGGTAGAAATTTACAAGATATAGGTCCAGATGTATATGGCCTTATTCCAGAATCGGGTTTACTGCCATTTCAGAAATCTGGCTATCTAAGTACATTACCAGAATTTGTTTTCTCTGGCAAGAAAACGGTGACATTAAGGGGTCCGCGTCGGAAATCTNGACCATGTCATACTAATACTGTCAAATCTTCACCACTAGCCTGACTAATACTTAGGTCTGATTTCCCTAATTCTTTCCGGGTCTTCAGGCGATCATAAACGACCCTACTGATCAATGACACGGACGCCCAGAGTCAATTAAAGCTTCTACTTTAATTTTCCTACTCTAACTCTACAGGTCAGTTGTTTCTCCCAGTTAATAGCGAGAATACCTGAGCCTTCCTTCTGACTTACGTTTTTCTCAGCCCTGTATCTTTCCAACATTGGGACTGGCAACAGATATTTTCGTCATCTGTTCCTCCTCAGAGTCACAACTCTCCGACTCTACCTTACTTTCTGTTCTACTAAAACAGTATTTCCTAATGTGGCCCAATCGAAAGCATTCCAACACTTCGTTTTTATACCCAGTCCTGTTTTCTCTTCTTCGCCTGGGACAGGACTTCTTAACGTGACCTAACTGATCACAAACCCAGCACTTTCTATGAGGACAGTTGGCAGACATATGGCCTGGCTGTCCACAGTTCCAACATCTGAGGCTTATCTTTCTAGTTGGGGCTACCTAGTCCTTATCACATTGATGTGTTCCATAAGCCTTTCCCTGATTTCTTGGGACAGCTTTGGGACTAGCTACTGGAGATCCTTTAGGCCTATCCTTATTCCGTCTATCCCACCAGCTTCTTGTCTATTTCTTTTTGAAGGACACTCCATAGACCTGTGTCCTTCACCTTTACATGTCCAACACACTATCCTGTTATGTCTCGGTGGGGGATTATGAAATCCACGCCACACTGACCATGTCTTACGCATCGGATCTGTTATCCTCCTCCCAATTTTTACTTATTTCCTGGGTATTCTCCGCCCCCTCTTGGACCTGGGACCCCTTTCCAAATATTTCTCGTCCTTTCCTGAATCCTTTCCTGAGCTTGGCTCTTTCTAATTCGAGATCGATCCCAGAATCTCTCTCCATCTCGGGCTAGCTCTAACGCATCGGCCAACCTGGCCGGTCTCCCACGAAGTATCTCATTCCTTACTTCGTCGTCCTGTAAGGCATCTATATACAGATCACCAGCTGGGCCTGGATCACCTTACATCCCCGAGCGCCCCTCCGGGTAGGCAGCAACGCCAATTCGGTCGCTCTCTCCCCTAACTCTGAAGGAGTTTCTCCAGATCCTGCTTCAGCCTAAGTAACTTCCTATTTGCCTCTATCTCGGTACGAACACTAGCATACTTTTCTACCACTCTTCCTTTTAAGTCTCCCATCCCAAACCGGGACTTTCTTCAATCCATCTTCTTATGATTTCGAAACCGGTCGCCGCTGTTGCTCAAATGCTAACAGCACCGATTCCCTCTCCGATAGTCCATAGATCAATTTCTTTTTTTCTATCGACTCTATCCAGTCTTGCAGTCTGGTAGAATCACCCTTAAACACTGGCACTGCGCCCACCTAATACCTATGAAGGTTTCCTCTCCCTAATCCACCCTTATCAGCTTCCTGACACCCCCTATTCAAACTATCTTGAGACCCGCTCATACTCATTATACTCAAAACATGGCGCAAGAGATATATGATAACAAAGAAAAGGGAAAAACCAAAAGAGTGTCCTACCTTTAAATGATCCTTGGCTCCTCAGTTTCCTGGTTGCTGGTTCTCTCAGAATTTTTTTTTTTTTTTTTTAATTTTTTTTTTTAAGTCAAATTGACTAGAGTCTCTTTTGTTTTTGTCTTTCTTTTAAAAACTGTCGTCTCGTTCAAAGCTCCTGGGTTCCTGGGTCTCAATGTTCAGCGTCCTTGCTTCTGGGTTCCTGGGGTGGTTTCTTCTTGGGTTTTTTTTTTTCTGTGTGGTCACAGTCCGGTCGAAAAATCCTGGGTCATTAAGGCACCAAATATAACCCGTCGGTCGCTCCCGGACTGAAGGGCTCACAGAATCTCCGAAATTGGCCGTCAGATCGGATTTTCTGCATCAACACAGGATTGCAGGGTCTCTATATTTGCTGGAAGTCTAGCCGAATGCCCCACGTTGTGCTAAGATCTCAAACGACTAGAAATCTGCTATAGAAACTGATTTCCGAGATTAATGGCGTCCGATTGGTCACACACAAAAAAAAGTATAACGACTCTTTTTCTTCTTCAAAATCAACAACATTTATATTAAAAAAATGCAAGAATACAAATAATTACTCTCAAGACGGGGGAGTGATGGACCTCAATTCAATGTGTTCTGGTCGGAATAACCTTACGCGGCAATGTTGGCTGAAGTCAGTCTATCTGTCGTAACAGGATCTTTACGTTCACACTTCAAGCTTTCTTAGCTACCGTTCTCAAGCACGCCCGCTTCATTCTGATCTCTCGTCAAGATCGTCTCAGTTTAAATAAATATTAAATCGGAAATTCTTATTTCCGGTCAGCGTGGAAATATTAGGATATTTTCTTTACTTCCGATTTTTTATCTCTTTTTTTTTTAAGTGTCTTCCAGACAATCATGATCAATCTCTTCCGAGCGACATCAGTCAAGCTACTTCAAAGGATCGTCTCGCATATCAGAGGATAAGTCCGCTGACTAATCCATGTGCTATCTCTTCCGGCTACTTGACTGGATCACCCCACGGGTCTTCTGACCTACTTAAGATTCCACCCCGCTACGGACATCTCAATCGCGGCCTTGCACTAGATACACTAGCGGTCAATATTATTGCTGATTATTATCTTTACGTTTCAGTGAAAAAATTACTTTTATTCTTTTTTTTCTTTCCATAGATTCTGATCGCCGACAAAAATATTTTCTAAGTATTTCCGTTTTTCTTTCTTTCTTTCTTTTTCTAATTTCCACCCCTGAATCAGTCACATAATAAACAACATTGAAAATCCGGAAAAGTTAATTACTTTTGTTTCAGGAATATAAATAATAGATTCAACGCGCAGTTCTCCAATAGTAGAACTATCTACTCGACTAGTAGTGACTTGACTACGACTACTACTACAAAACTTAATTACGAATAACCTCGTGTATTCATGTCGTTATATGTGTTTCGTTGGACGAATCCAACTATCTTTCAGAGGCAATATTTTCCCTTACACCATATAGTTAAACCTGATATAACATAGCGTTTTCTTCATAGAGGTATGACGTGTCTTTTTGAAGCTCCGTAAAAACGGAATTTTTCTTAGGCTTATAGTTTTGCCCTATCTTGGGCTAGACGGGCGGTCGGAGAGGCCCCTCCGATCAATCGGCTGGTCACGTCAAACCCTAGCACCTATATGATTGTCCCAACCCTATTGCCTTTATGGCAAGCCCAACCCCTTTTTATCATATGGGTGCTAGAAGGCGGTGGCTGCGGGTCTACATGTCCTGGAATGGACGTTAAACTCTATCTGATGGTGAGGTTCCAGTTTTGGAGGTTTGGGGAATGTGGAGCACCCATTCATCACCATTGCTCCATGTCCACTCTGACCCGGAGTGGTAGTACCTGTTAGGGTCCCATCTATGGGTTAAATAGAAAAATGTATCTATAAAAAAAATTGTATTATCCATTAAGAATTGATTTATTTCAAACATTATCGGCATTAAATGACCCACTGAGGTTGATATGCCGTAAAACAAAACAACCAACCAACCAACGATTATTAATTAATAGATAGATTCTTAAAACAATGTGGAATTGAGTCGCTTAAAGGCGAAACTGGAGACGATACGCCATAAGTGAAGATTGTGAATTGATTATTAAACCTTCATACGGGATAGCCTGGCAGAGGGACCACAACCGTTGATCAGCACATAGTTAAGATGAGAGCCAAGATGGCTGGGGGAGTGGAGAATAGGAGGCGTGTCCAACTGCAAGTAATACTGACCTCGCATCCAGCAACGGTGGCAAATGATTCACAGATTTCGTATAGAACCGGGAATACCTGACATCTTGAAACAATGTCAGCCATTTTGGAAAAAAAAAACAACAAAAAAAAACAAAGAAACGGTAAGACAACAGAATAACTCTAAATACAAAGGCAAGATGTTTAAAATATGGTTAACTCCTGAGTCATTTAAAATATTGCTGCAAGAATGTGACTTGATCAACCAAAGTGACAGCAATTAGCTCTTGTTTAGTATTAATTTGGATTATTCGGACTATTGTCCTCATCTTTATTGTTATCCACACTATTCTCTGAATTGTTTTGAGATGAGTTGATAATTTGTATCGTTTGAATTATTCGGACTATTTCCTCATCTTTACTTATCTACACTATTTTCTGAGTTTTTTAGATGAGGCTTGATAATTAGTATTATTTGAATTATTCGGGCAATTGTCCTCATTTTTATTGTATCTACACTATTTCTCAGAATTTTTTAGATGAGGCGCTTGATAATTTGTATCGTTTGAATTATTTGACTATTGTCCTCATCTTTTACTATTATCTGACTATTTCTCAGAATTTTTGAGATGAGGCTTAGTAATTTTGTGATCATTTTGAATATATCGGACCTATTGTCCATCTTTTTATTGTTATCTACAGCATTTCTCTGAATTTTTTATATGTGTCTTGATAATTGGATTATTTGGATTATTCAGACTATGTCCTCATCTTTATTGCTATCTACACTATTTCTCTGAATTTTTGAGATGAGGCTTAATAATTAGTATTATTTGGATTATCGGACAATTGTCGTCATCTTTATGGTTATCCACACTATTTCTCAGATTTTTTTAGATGAGGCTTGATAATTTGTATTATTCAGACTATTGTCCACATCTTTATTGTTATCTACAGTATTTCTCTGAATTTTTTAGATGAGGCTTGATTACTAGTATTATTTGGATTATTCGGACGATTGTCCTCATCTTTATTGTTATCTACATATTTCTCGTGAGTTTGAGATGAAGCTTGATAATTAGTATATTGAATTATCTGACTATTGTCCCATCTTTATTGTTATCTACACTATTTCTCTGAATTTTTGAGATGTGGCTTGATAATTTGTATCATTTGAATTATTTAGACTATTATCCCCATCTTTATTGTTATTGTACACTATTTCTCTGAGTTTTTTAGATGAGGCTTAATAATCAGTATTATTTGGATTATTTGGACCATTGTCCTCATCTTTATTGTTATCTACACCATTTCTCTGAATTTTTTTAGATGAGGCTTGATAATTAGTATTATTGGATTATTCGGACAATTGTCTCATCTTTATTGTTATCCACACTATTTCTCAGATTTTTAGATGAGGCTTGATAATTTGTATTTCCAGACTATTGTCCCCATCTTTATTGTATCTACACTATTTCTCGATGTTTTTTTAAATGAGGCTTAATAATTTAGAATTATTGGGATTTTTCGGACTATTGTCCTCGTCCTTTATGTTATCTACCACTATTTCTCTGATTTTTAGATGAGGCTTGATAATTAGTATTATTTGGATTATTCAGACTATGTGCTCCTCTCTTTATTGTTATCTACACTAATTTTCTCTGAATTTTTTAGATGTGGCTTAGTAAGTTTTATTTTGTATTATTCGGACTATTGTTCTTATCTTTATTGTTATCTACACTATTTCGCTGAATTTTTGAGATGAGGCTTAATAATCATTATTATTTGGATTATTTGGATTATTTGGACTATTGTCCTCATCTTTATTGTTATCTGTACAACGTTTCGATCGATGTGCACTCCAGCCTTCTTCAGGTATTTCTTGTCGGACTCTGGAACTTGTCTTTGAACTCGGGACCCTTTTTTCAAAACTCGGAACCTTCTTGTTGAAATCGGGAACCGACAACGAAACGTTGTACAGCTGTCAATAAAGATGAGGACAATAGTCCGAATAATCCAAATATACGATTATCAAGCCTCATCTCAAAAATTCAGAAGCTCTGTCGGTTTGTATTTTACGGCTTGGTATTTCTCGCCGAAGACGTTTTTTTTTATTCATTATTATTGGTTACTCATTTGTTGAATTTTAACAGCATGTAACCCTTGTTGGATTATTTTTGACGAAGACGTTTTAGTTTATTCATTCTCGATGATTTTGTTTTCAGATTTTTCGGACTATTGTCTCATCTTTATTGCACAAGCGCGGCGCTGTTGTGCCCTCCGCGTTCAGGTGTTTCTGGTTGAATTTTTTTAGATTGGACTTGATAATTTTATTATTTGTCCTCATCTTTATTATTACTAGCAATATATGCACTTCCGGGTGCAATGATTTTAGTTAATTTTATAATAAATATCATATTAAATTAGAAAGGCTAATGAAACTGAATAAGAAGTAGATAAAAGATTTGAACAGAAGGGTATGATTGAAAAATAGAACAATCTTTGAAACTAACTCTCCATCATTTTCCGTTACTCCGTCTTTCATTGGAAATTTTCCTATTGAACTGTTTAGTTAAATAGAAGTAAAGAATAATTATTACAGTTATTCTTCTTGTTAAGGGATTTCTTAAGATTTATTGAAGAGATTTTTGTTCATATTCAAAAAGATAAAACCAAACAATTAGAAATCAATAATACAAGCATATATTTATAAAATCAATTTTTTAAGATCAATATGCAATATACCTTCCTATCATACTGTAAACCTCTATTTTGTTGTATATATTATACATTGCATGTTATTTATATGTAGATATGATCAACAGTGTAAGTAATGTAAAACAATTTTTATTAATAATTGAGGTTTAATAAAAATAAAATCATGGAGATATGATGGTATACGAAAGGAATTGTGACTTGTATTGTATATATGTTTCGGTATACAGATAGACAAACCCACAATCTCCATTATAATAAGATATCACAACGTTTCGGCCGAGTGTGCTGCCGGCCTTCTCAGGTGTTTCCTGACGGAATCGAACACAAGAACTTCTTGTCGAACGCGGAGAGCTCTTCACGGAACTTCGAACATTGATTCAATCTACCGGTGTAGATTTTTCTCATTACGCTGACAAGACCGGGTAGACGTGTCAGCTATGTTAAATAATGCTTGTTATTAACGCCATGTGGAGATTGAACCTGTATCCTACAGATGATTGTCTCTTAGCGGGTATTAACTAACTCTTATACCCGTGGCGCATTGTGGTCTATTGTTGTGTGAGTTGATTCTCACTGGGTGCATACTTCTGGCCTTGTGCCACATCTACTAAGCTTAAATAATAACAATGTGCACCTCCTCTGGTCTAATGGTTAGACTAGATTAGCAGACATTTGTAGTGAGTTCGATTCTCACTGGGTGCCCCACTTCTGGCCTTGGTGCCGTATCTAAGCTAACTTAAGTAGATGATCTATGGCTACCATTGAGGGTAGGTGGGATGGAAAAGAACCACAAGCTTTATGTAGTACCTGGGTTTGCACAACGAGATAATTTTAGGGAGAGACTGGCTAGGACGAAATAGGGCACAGTTGACGTTTAACCCCCAATGTTGTCAGTGGGTGGGGTAGAGGTGTCCCTAGGGGGCGGTGAAGAAAAGGTAGTAGGAATACTAGCCAAGAAGGATGTAAAATGTCCGCCCAGAAAGATAGTCGCAAGTAAAGGGGAGGGAGAGGAAGTAGTTCCTATCTCCCAACTACGAGAGACTTGGAAAAGAAGAAAGTGTAGAGAGTGAGCCTGAGTTGCCACTCAATTGAGGATAAGGGGGAGCACAGGCGTTGAAACTTCAAGGGGGAGTAGTGCTGGCCCCCAACAATGAGTAGGTAAGAAGGTAATGGAAAAGTGAATAATGTCTTGGGTTGTTCGCGTGTGCTGCCGTTCGTGTGGAAGGGCCCCATGCGGGGGGTGGTGCTCGCGGATATTTTGAGACTGAATTCACCAAGCATTAGGGTAGGTAACCGAAGAGATAGGTATCTGTATGAATTGATAGAAATACTAGTAGTGGTTACCTATAAGTAAAATAGGAGACTCACTCGTCTCTTGTAAGGATGAATAAAACGAGTGAGGGGATCATAGCCAGATCAAGGTGGCTGATAGTGATGGACTTGGGGCTGTATGTGGAGATGTTGACCAGGTTGGTAAAAGAATTAGCTGAACTTAGGAAAATTATAGTTCACTGAGAGGAATTCGGATGATGATAAGTATCTAAGGTTGTTAGATTTCTTGGAGCAGGAGGCCTCTATGGTAGCATACCGTAGGAAGAAAATGCAGAATTATTTGAAAGGGGGTAGAGTTGTTGCAACCCAGACCAAAAAGAGCGGTGGTACCCATAGCAGGAAAAGCCCTAAGTGTGTTGTTCGGAACAGTATCCGAAAGCGACAAGAAAATTGAAAGATGTAAAAGAGGGTCAGAAAGTGTTAGCCCAGGTAGCTAAGGAAAGCGTATCCATTTTAAACATGACAAGGGTGGAGTTAGCTAAGAACAGAGGCACTATAAATTGGCTTATTGGTAGTATGGAAACCTTGCAGGGAGAAGTGGGGAATGTGACAGACAAGTTATGGTAACCCCTGGTCGTCTTAGAAGTATTCTCGTAGGTATACGGGCAGGGCTCTCTCATCATTTGAGATTGCCAGTTGACCCTACTAAAGAATTGTGGATGTATTATAGTGCCTTGGGCTGTGTTACTTGTTTTAGAAGATGATAGACTGTTGGTATTGTTATCCGTTCCCCTACTGGATAGAGATAGTATTTTTGAAAGATATCAGGTGATGAATTGACATCTCCCAGAACCCCGGGTAGACCAGAAACTAGGAGCAATTGCTCGATATAAAATTGAAACTGAATTTCTCGTTTTGAGCTTGGTTCGACTAGAATTCCTGCTGTTGTCAGAGGTAGAAGCAATAAGGTGTAAAAGTGATGTCTTAGGAACTTGCGACTCTGTGAGTCCCATATATGTAATGGATAATCGTAAGTTGTGTATACTAGAGTTATACAAAGAGAAGTTTAAAAAAAAAAAAAAAAAAAAAAAAAAAAAAAAAGAATCAATTTCTAAATTATTGGGGACCAATATTAGCGATTAGGTGGAGTTGTGGAAACCCCTAGTGAAGGATTTTCAGAGGCAACGTTAAGAAAGATACCTAAGCTTTTAGGGCCAGTTGAGAGGATTGATTTAGACCAGTTACAGGATAAGTTAAGTTCAGTAGGGACATCGAATTCAGTGTGGAAGGGAACGTCGGGGATGGTGATAAACTGGTCGGTTATGATAGGAATTTAGCTGATCATAGTGATGGTACTATCAGCAGTATACTTGTGGAAAAGACGTAGGAAAGTATTAAGCAGGAAAAGAGCACTGGCAGGTGTGTGTGAGAGCAAGGAGGGAAACCCACTAGGTGTCTCTGTGGAAGGCAAGGGAAACTCAAATGAACCATTGCCAATGATTGATACAAAGAAAAAAAACTCTTGACGAAGGACTGAAGGCTGCTGTTAAAGCAAAAGCTTGTTGCTAAATATATGTGTGCGTGTGTGTACACATATATTACATGTGTTGATATTCTGAACATAATCTACGGATTGGATTGAGTAATTGGTAAGGAGCGCTGAGAGCTCTGTTTGAATTCTATCCTACTGCATAAAAAGAACATTTGAAAGAAAAAAAACTCTACTGCATGATTAGTAGAAAGAAAATTAATATGAACGAAAAAAAAAACTGAGAAAGAACTGGAACAATTGCATGATCAAGGAAGAAGTAAAGACGTTTTCTGTTTCTACTGCATGATTAGTAGAAACCTTATGTATGAATTATTTTTTAACTTACCAGTTGGTAGGTGGGTTGATATGTCATTTACAAGTAAATGACAAAAGGCGAAGGGAGTGATGTGACCTGATTCAGGGGTGGAAATTAGAAAAAGAAAGAAAGAAAGAAAAACGGAAATACTTAGAAAATATTTTTTGTCGGCGATCAGAATCTATGGAAAGAAAAAAAGAATAAAAGTAATTTTTTCACTGAAACGGTAAAGATAATAATCAGCAATAATATTGACCGCTAGTGTATCTAGTGCAAGGCCGCGATTGAGATGTCCGTAGCGGGGGTGGAATCTTAAGTAGGTCAGAAGACCCGTGGGGTGAATCCAGTCAAGTAGCCGGAAGAGATAGCACATGGATTAGTCAGCGGTACTTATCCTCTGATATGCGAGACGATCCTTTGAAGTAGCTTGACTGATGTCGCTCGGAAGAGATTGATCATGATTGTCTGGAAGACACTTAAAAAAAAAGAGATAAAAAAATCGGAAGTAAAGAAAATTCCTAATATTTCCACGCTGACCGGAAATAAGAATTTCCGATTTAAATATTATTTAAACTGAGACGATCTTGACGAGAGATCAGAATGAAGCCGGGCGTGCTTGAGAACGGTAGCTAAGAAAGCTTGAAGTGTGAACGTAAAGATCCTGTTACCGACAGATAGACTGACTTCAGCCAACATTGCCGCGTAAGGTTATTCCGACCAGAACACATTGAATTGAGGTCCATCACTCCCCCGTCTTGAGAAGTAATTATTTGTATTCTTGCATTTTTTTAATATAAATGTTGTTGATTTTTGAAGAAGAAAAAGAGTCGTTATACTTTTTTTTGTGTGTGACCAATCGGACGCCATTAATCTCGGAAATCAGTTTCTATAGCAGATTTCTAGTCGTTTGAGATCTTAGCACAACGTGGGGCATTCGGCTAGACTTCCAGCAAATATAGAGACCCTGCAATCCGTGGTTGATGCAGAAAATCCGATCTTGACGGCCAATTTCGGAGATTCTGTGAGCCCTTCAGCTCGGGAGCGACCGACGGGTTATAATTAATTAGGGTAAGGGTTAAGGTTAGTTTTAGTGTTAGGGTTAGTGTTAGTCTACATCGTAGTTTCCGACATCGAATGCTATTTATACGTAAAATGCGATTCTAATGATATTATCTCTTGCGCGTTATTATGCATTTGTACAGAAATTGTCATAGAAATCACTCGTCTTACTCAATATTTTTGAAAAGAGTATTGGTTATTTCCTATAACTCCAACATAAACAAAGGGGAACCACTCTTGACTGATAAAGTATTATTTATTTTCCCATTAAACTAACACTAAACCCTAAACCCTAACCCTAACCCTAAACACTAACCCTAAACCCCCTAGTTAAAATTAACAGTTTTATTACAAAATTTGTGGGTTCTGTTTTTTCTGGGTCACCATGTATACCGGTGACCCAGAAAAAACAGAACCCAAATTATTTATTCATTTTCCCATTAAACTAACCCTAAATCCTAACCATAACCCTAATCCTAACCCTAACCCTAACTCTAACCCTAAACCCTAACCCGAGACCCCCATGGTTAAAATTAACAGTTTTATTACAAAATTTGTGGGTTCTGTTTTTTCTGGGTCACTTTAATTTTGACACCTTTGTGCAAGTTCAGCCTTTTTTTATTCTTTCAATTTCATTTTAAAAAACACAAAAAAACTAGCAAATTTAAGATTAAATAAAGAAATTTTGAATAATATATTTTTGTTTATCCCTACAAGATTTCGTTAAACATTTATAGTATTTATATAAAACCCCCACCAATGTTTCCAGTTCCGTTTTTATTTCTGTTACGTCATTTCCGGTCGTCCATCAAGATGTTTTTGTTTTCTCCGGAATAATTGTGTGTTTTCACCTCCTCTAAAGATACAATTGAATGATATCATTGCTATTATGGGCGATGAATAAACAGATAAAGAGTCTCTTTAAAAATGTTTCATACTGATCATGCTTCGGAAATTTTCTTTTGTTCTTTACGTTATCTCGAAGAATTTTTTTATTTTTATTACACCAGCTCTAAGTTTAACCACATGTTTTTGCAATTCTAAGTATGTTTTTTAACATTTTTATGTGTACAGTGTGTGGCCGAAAAAGTATCACAAACAAATATTGTGTGAGTGGAGTGAAGGACGTGATTGCGGAGTGGAGTGAGGGACGTGATCGCGGAGTGGAGTGAAGGACCTGACTGCGGAGTAGTTTTTGCAATTCTATGTTTTTTAATATTTTTATGTGTACAGTGTGTGGCCGAAAAAGTATCACAAATAAATATTGTGTGAGTGGAGTGAAGGACGTGATCGCGGAGTGGAGTGAGGGACGTGATCGCGGAGTGGAGTGAAGGACCTGACTGCGGAGTAGTTTTTGCAATTCTATGTTTTTTAACATTTTTATGTGTACAGTGTGTGGCCGAAAAAGTATCACAAATAAATATTGTGTGAGTGGAATGAAGGACGTGATCGCGGAGTTGAGTGAAGGACGTGACTGCGGAGTAGTTTTTGCATTTCTAACTATGTTTTTTAACATTTTTATGTGTACAGTGTGTGGCCGAAAAAGTATCACAAACAAATATTGTGTGAGTGGAGTGAAGGACGTGATCGCGGAGTGGAGTGAAGGACGTGATCGCGGAGTTGAGTGAAGGACGTGATCGCGGAGTGGGGTGAGGGACGTGATCGCGGAGTTGAGGGCGTGATTGGGGAGTGGTTTTTGCAATTCTAAGTATGTTTTTTTAACATTTTTATGTGTACAGTGTGTGGCCGAAAAAGTATCACAAACAAATATTGTGTGAGTGGAGTGAAGGACGTGATCGCGTAGTTGAGTGAAGGACGTGATCGCGGAGTTGAGTGAGGGGCGTGATTGGGGAGTGGTTTTTGCAATTCTAACTATGTTTTTTAACATTTTTATGTGTACAGTGTGTGGCCGAAAAAGTATCACAAACAAATATTGTTTGAGTGGAGTGAAGGACGTGATCGCGGAGTTGAGTGAAGGACGTGATCACGGAGTAAAGCGAAGGAAGTGATTGGGGAGTGGTTTTTGCAATACTAAGAATATTTTAAACAATTTTATGTCTACAGTGTGTGGCAAAAAGTATCATAAACGAATATTATGTGAGTGGAGTGAAGGACATGATCGCGGAGTTGAGTGAAGGACGTGGTTGCGGAGTAGTTTTTGCGATTCTAAGAATATTTTAAAGATTTTTTAAACGTACAATGTGTAGCAAAAAGTACCAAAAAAGAATATTGGGTGAGTGGAGCGAAGGACGTGATCGGGAAATTGAGTGTGTACAATGTGTGGTATCAAAAATATTAAAAACGAATCTCGTGTGAGTGGACTGAAGGACGTGATCACGGAATTCAGTGAAAGATGTGATTGGGGAGTGTTTTATGCAATCATAAGTATATTTTAAAACATTTTTATGTGTATAATGTGTTGCAAAAAAGCATCAAAACGAATCCTGTGTGAGTGGAGTGAAGGACATGATCGCGGATTGGAGTGAACGATGTGATTTATGGAATTGAGTGTATACAATGTGTGGTAAAAAGTATTAAAACGAATTTTGTGTGAGTGGAGTGAAGGACGTGATCGCGGAGTGGAGTGAACGATGTGATTTATGGAATTGAGTGTATACAATGTGCGGTAAAAAGTATTAAAAACGAATCTTGCGTGAGAGGAGTGAAGGACATGATTACGGAGTGGAGTGAAGGACGTGATCGCGGAGTTGATTGAAGGACCTGATTGCGGAGTAGTTTTTGCGATTCTAAGTATATTTTTGATATTATTTAAACGTACAATGTGTGGCAAAAAGTAGCAAAAAAGAATATTCGGTGAGTGAAGGGAAGGACATGATCGCAGAATTGAGTGTGTACAATGTGTGGTAAAAAAGTATCAAAAAGGAATCTTGTATGAGTGGAGTGAAGGACGTGATCACGGAGTTGAGTGAAGGATGTGATCACGGGATGTTTTTTTGCAATTCTATGTATATTTTTAACATTTTTATGTGTATAATGTGTGGCAAAAAGTATCACAAACTTATTTTGAATGAAGTGGTGGACAAGAGGAAAGGTTGATGAATGAGGAAGTGAAGGAGAAGGAGTAGGAGTAGGAGAAGGAGAATGGGATAGATTTACAAGAAAAGAAAGAAAAAAGAAGATAAAGAAAAGGAGGGTAGAATGGGGAAATATGAAGAAGAAAAAGAAAAGTAAGCTAGAAGAAATAATAATAATAATAATCTCTGATCAAAGGAATCAATACCTGGGCTGTCCCCATTATAAGATACTCAGGACCATTCTTAAAATGGAGAAAGGAAGAACTCAGACAGATTAACCAAAGGACGAGAAAATTAATGACAATGCACAAGGCTCTCCACCCTAGAGATGATAGAAATAGATTATATGTGTCAAGAAAGGAAGGGGGAAGAGGTCTTGCCAACATAGAGGAATGCGTAGAAACCACAATCCAACAACTTGAAGATTACACAAGAAAAAGCAAAGACAAACTACTAATGGCGGCCAACAATAGTAGAAGTGACAGATGGACAAACAGAAAAACAACAAAGACTAGAAAACAAAAATGGGAAGAAAAACAATTATATGGACGCTTCAAACGACAAATTGAAGAGGTTGCCCATGAAAAGACTTGGACATGGTTAAGAAAAGGAAACCTCAAAAGAGAAACTGAATCACTTATAATTGCTGCACAAAATAACTATATCAAAGCGAAAATTGATAAGACCCAATAAAATAGTAAATGTAGACTTTGCGGTGATAGAGATGAGACTGTAAACCATGTACTCTGCGAATGTAGCAAACTAGCACAACGGGAGTACAAAACTAGACACGACTGGGTTGGGAAGGTGATCCACTGGGAATTATGCAAAAAATTAAATTTTGACCATACAACAAAATGGTATATGCATAGACCAGAATCTGTTCTTGAGAACGAAACGCATAAAATTCTCTGGGACTTTGAAATAAAAACGGATCACCTTATCCCAGCAAGAAGATCAGACCTAGTGTTGATTAACAAAAAAGAAAGAACTTGTCAACTGGTGGATTGTGCAGAGCCAGCAGATCACAGGGTGAAGCTAAAGGAAAATGAAAAAACAGACAAATATCTGGACTTTGCCAGAGAACTGAAAAAATTATGGAATATGAAAGTAAAAGTGATACCAATTATAGTTTGTGCACTTGAAACAGTTCCAAAAGGATTGGAAAAGGGTCTGGAATGTTTGGAAATCAGAGGAAGGATTGAAACCATTCAGAACACTGCACTGCTGCAATCTGCCAGAATACTCAGAAGAGTCCTGGAGACCTGAGGAGACTTGCTGTCACTCAGTCTCCAGTGAAAGACCATCAGCTAACACTGATGTGAAAACTCAAAAGGAGTAAATAATGATAATCTATCTATATTTATTAATAATGGAGATTCGCTTCCGGTTTTTGTCTGTAACAAAAATTACGTCACTGCTTACGTCACATTAGCCGAAATCGTCATAATTTAGAATAAATACACTCAAAATTTGAACATGCAACATTAGACAGTCCTCATTGTTTTTTAAAACAAGTTTTAATAAATACATGACTGGTATTATATATCTATATATAGTTTGTTTTATTTTAATACATATTTAAAGTTTACATTTCAAATTGTTTTATTTTTTAATCTTTTAATGAATTTTACTTACTTAGGGTAGAAACTCGCTGACATTGAATTTTTTACTCCCACCCCTCAGGCAATATGTTTCAAAAATCTATTTTTACATGGACCGGAGGGTCTTTTTTATTTTGTACTACTACTACTACTACTACTACTACTACTACTAATAATAATAATAATAATACGAAGAAACATGAGCTAGAAGCACCCTATCCCAGCCAAGAGACCAGCCCTAGTATTGATTTAAAAAAATGAGAACGTGTCAACTGGTTGACTTTGCGGTTCCAGCATATCACAGTGTGAAGATGAAGAAAAATGAAAAGATGGACAAATACCTGGAGCTTGCCAGAGAATTGAAAAAGTTGTGAAATATGAGAGTGAAAGTGATACCAATTGTAGTTGGTGCACTTGGAGCGGTTCCAATAAACTTGGAAAAAAGACTGGAGGATCTGGAAATCAGAGGAAGAATTGAGACCATCCATACTACTGCATTGCTACAATCGGATAGAATACTCAGAAGAGTCCTGGAGACGCAAGGAGACTTATTGTCACTCGGCCCCCAATGAAATACCATCAGCTAACGCTGATGTTAAAAACTCAAAAGGAATAATAATAATAATAATAATAATAATAATAATAATAATAATAATAAAAAGAAGAAGAAGAGGAAGAGGAAGAGGAAGAAATAATAAAATTTGTCTACTTAATCTATTTCGTAAAAGAATTATTGCATAGAAATTAAAATATTTGAGTGCTATGTTTTTTTTTCCTCTGTTTTTTTTTCGACTTTCTTTTTGCGGATACACACACACACCACACACACCACACACACACACATACACACACACACACACACACAGAGAGAGAGAGAGAGAGAGAGAGAGAGAGAGAGAGAGAGAGAGAGAGAGAGAGAGAGAGAGAGA
>CM042182.1:22674960-22687460 GCA_023376005.1 Doryteuthis pealeii
CCCTCCCTCTCTCTCTCTCTCTCTCTCATAAAGATGCATAAACACACACACACACACTCTCTCTCTTTCTATCTCTCTCTCTCATACACACGCATAAACATACACACTCTCTCTCTCTCATACACACACAATCCCACTCTCTCTCTCTCTCATATAGACGCATAAACACACACACACACACTCTCTCTCTCACTCTCTCTCTCTATCGCATACACACGCACTCCCTCTCTCACTCTCTCTCTCTCTCTCTATCGCATACACACACACTCCCTCTCTCACTCTCTCCCCCCTCTTTCTCTCTGTCCGTCTATCTGTCTGTCTGTCTGTCTCTCTCTCTCTCTCTCTCTCATACACACGCATAAACATACACACACACTCTCTCTCTCATGCACACACAATCTCTCTCTCTCTCTCTCTCTCTCTCTCTCTCATACACACGCATAAACATACACACCCTTAGATTTCGACCGGACCCTTAATGTCCCGTTTTCTTGCTAGAGAAAACAAAATTCTGGTAATGTACTTAGCATCGCCAGATTTCTGGAAATGGCTGTGCCGATTCTGGAATAAGGCCATATACATCTGGAACTATCTGTAAATTGTGGTATCTATGAGGTCTTTACGCGACCCAGTCGTAATTGGGAAGAAGAAAAAGAAGAAGAAGAAGAAGAAGAAGAAGAAGAAGAAGAAGAAATATGTTTATTTTCACACATTGCATTAAAAAAACAACACCCCCCCAACAAATGATTAATGTGTGGAGGATGATCGCTAGGAACCTCCAATTTACCCTATTAAATTTACCTATTAAATTTACCTCCCCTCCATATTTAACACAATGAAACTTGCAAAACTTGCATATTATCTTGAAAATATTTTGTCCATTCAAAAGAAGAAACATTAGAAAAACTCCTGATGATTAAAAAAAAAAATCAGCTTACGGAAATAATGAAAATTATGAATGAAAACAATGTTTACATTTTCGCACCGTTAAATCAATTGAAATTTAATGTAGCCAAAAACAAGTTACGACTAGAAGATTTTTAAAACCGCTGGCATGACATAACCCCAGACGGGTTGATATGCCGTTAAAATCAATCAACCAGTTTTTATAAAGAACTGGGAAAAAGAAGTTTAACTATCGACTAAACGAAAGAGCCCATCTACAGGGTTTGCAAAAAAAAATCTTGTCCCGTGGAACAATTCGCAGTAAAAGCGCCATTTTGTCACCTACACGCGAATGCGTAATGAAATTCACGCAATATTCCAATTACGCGCGCAGATTAAAAAAAAACATATTTTCACCGTTATTCATTTGTATATTTGATTGTATGATATACTAGATATATTTTGTGAGTGAGCCTAGCTAGATAGATCCGTGTAGTGATATGACCATTTTTATCACCTCTCCCCCAAAACCAAACCGCCCTGTCGGTGGGGCGTTAGAATGCACCGACTGCACCTCTGCAGAGGGGTAAGACTCCCCCAATGGGGCCACCTGTTGGCCATGGGTGGCGACCCGTGATGCTTAAGGATAGAGCCCAGGTGGATGAGCAGTTCATGACCTGCAATACTCCACTTTGGCCCTATCTTGGGCTAGACGGGCAGTCGGAGAGGCCCCCTCCGATCAATCGGCTGGTCACATCAAGCCCTAGCACCTATATGATTTTCCCAACCCTATTGCCCTTATGGCAAGCCCAACCCCTTTTTATCATATGGATGCTAGAAGGCGGTGGCTGCGGGTCTACATGTCCTGGGAATGACGTTAAACTCTATCTGATGGTGAAGTCCCAGTTTTGGAGGTTTGGGGAATGTGGAGCACCCCTTCATCACCATTGCTCCCTGGTCCACTCTGACCCGGAGTGGTAGTACCTGTTAGGGTCCCATCTATGGGTTAAATAGAAAAACGTATTTATAAAAAATTGTATTATCCATTAAGAATTGATTTATTTCAAAACTTTATTGGCATTAAATGACCCACTGAGGTTGATATGCCGTAAAACAAAACAAACCAAAACCAAACTTCCGGCTACATGCCGAGTTGTGTGCACATGCGCTGTATCTCATTTCGAAATAAATTTTAAAGTTTATTTGGAGTGAGTGCACGTATGTGCTCACTTCAAATAATCTGGATATATTTTGTGGGGCCTCACATTAGTGAGAGGCCCGGTGTGCAAATAAAACCGTTGAGAGGAAGGCCCCGAAACGGTGCACATTCTCTCCTGATGACCCCAAAACCAAATACTTAACAAATAAAAAACAAATATAACAAAGCAATCATGGAGTTGAACTTCTCGTCGGTTTTGTTAATGGATCGAGGAGCATTCTACAGATTATTTGAAGTGAGCACATACGTGCACTCACTCCAAACAAACTTTTTCTTTATTTGGAAATGAGATACAGCGTATGTGCACACAACTCGGCATGTAGCCGGAAATTTGGTTTTGGGGGAGGGGTGATAAAAACTGGTCATATCACTACACGGATCTATCTAGCTAGGCTCACTCACCGACCGATTCATTCAAAAATAAAAATAAAATTCTTGCATTCTCTCCTTGCGCAGCTCCCTTTCACCAAAATACCTCATTCGCTCTATGCATGTATCCTACTTAAAAATTTCCCAATATTGATGATTGGCGATAGAGGGGGTGGGAAAAAATTGAAAATAAAAAAACCCAAGAAACTGAAAAACACATGTAAACAAAACAAAAATTGTGGGTCATTTTGGTTTCCCCCTTTCCCTCAGCTATTGTTGTGTAGGCCCGCCGACTGTCTTCCGCACTTTGTTGTTTGAAAGCAAGCCGGTCAGTGCCTCTAATATGGGAGTGGGTGTCCTTAGTGGGTGTTTGGTTAAAAAATTGGGATTCTGTAGGCCACTCGCTTTCTGGTGAGCTTCAGTTACTTATCAAGTAACTTCTTTAGAAAAAAGAACATTGTCTTGAGAGAGACGCAAACGTGCTCCATTGTCAGATATCAGAGCACGTTCTTAACTTCGCCAAATGAGTGTCCACTTCCGAGAACGCGCCACACTTTAAATTGCAATTTTCAAACCGGATTTTTCATTTGAACCTAAACAAACAAAACAAAAAAAACAAAAAAACAACAAAAGAAAAGAAGAGAAAAAAAAAATAATGGAAAGAAAAAAAGGCAAAACAGAAAAAACAATGAAAGGCCTCACACAATAAAAAAAAAAAAAAACAAAAAATAAAAACACACAACAAAAAACAAACTCCGGAATTTAAAGAGATCTATATCTATCCACACACACACACACACACACACACACACACACACACATATATATATATATATATATATATATATATATATAAAACAAAAAAACCCCAAAAACCCATATATATATATATATATATAAAAATCCTTATATTCACGCGAAGACGACTGCGATTTAATCTGTTTACGGAAATCCATACGAGCATTTATAAGAATAAGGACCGAATTGTATGGGGCCCGAAAATATGGAAGACCGAAATTATATTGGTTGAACTTTTACATTTATCAAAATACGTTCTAGTGAATTCACAGGAATACAAAAAAGGACGGCTATAAAATACTGCAAGGTGACAGATGGAAAAACCCACTACACACAGATCTGCATACGTGCCAGGATTGTATACTTTTGTAGTATATATCTATTACTAAACAAATCGATTTTTAGTAACAATATCTATCTATCTATCTATCTATCTATCTGAGTCTGTTAATATTTATCTATCTATCTATCTGAGTCTGTTACGATCATATCTATGTTAATTTGTTCATATCTTAGTCTGTTAGTCTGTTAATATCTATCTATCTATCTATCTATCTATCTATCTATCTTAGTCTGTTGATATCTATCTATCTATCTATCTATCTATCTATCTGTTGATATCTATCTATCTATCTATCTATCTATTTATCTTTCTTAGTCTGTTGATATCTATCTATCTATCTATCTATCTATCTATCTTAGTCTGTTACTATCTATCTATCTATCTATCTATCTATCTATATCTGTTGATATCTATCTATCTATCTATCTTAGTCTGTTGATATTTATCTATATCAGTGTTCATATCTATCTTAGTCTGTTAATATCTATCTATCTATCTATCTATCTATCTATCTATTTCTGTTTGTTTTATTTTCTTGCGTATATCTACGTACGATAGACTAACGCAAGACAACTTAATTCGTATGGATTAATTTTCACCCATAAACTTACCGATATACAAACATATATAACCGATATAACACACACACACACACACACACACACACACACATATATATATATATACATATATATACATGTATATATGATTATGCATATGTGTATGCTATTTACTCCGTATCGCGATATGAATTACTTTTACTACGTATATAAAAGCATTAAAAACATAAATAAATAGATATATACGTATATATTTATATATATTTTATCCTCTGTTTAATTTTGGACTGGGCCATTATGAGTTACTACGAACAAAAAGCAGTCGTCATTGACAACGGATCGGGCATGTGCAAAGCGGGATTCGCCGGCGAGAATAACCCGAAAGCCATCTTCCCCGCCCTGATAGGGCGCCCCAAGCACCAGCCGGCCATGATGCTGGGATACGAGCCGACGGACTTCTACATCGGACATTCGGCCCGCAAGATGCGCGGTATCCTCAGCCTCAAGTACCCCATCGAGCACGGCATCGTCACCGACTGGAACGACATGGAGAGGGTCTGGTGGCACACGTTCGTCAACGAGCTCCGGGTGAAGCCGACCGATCACCCGGTGCTCTTAACGGAGGCACCCCTCAACCCGAAAGCGAACCGGGAAAAAATGGCGGAAATCCTGTTCGAGACTTTTCAAATTCCCGCCATGCACGTCGATATTCAGTCCATACTCGCGTTATACGCTTCCGGTCGTACTACAGGTACGGTCATCGATATCGGAGACGGTGTCACCCACATTGTTCCTATTTGCGAGGGTTACACCTTCCCTCATGCCATCACTAGGGTTAATTTGGCCGGACGCGATCTCACAGACCACCTTATTCGTATCCTCACTGAACGTGGTTACGCCGTCAGAACTAGTGCCGAAAAAGATATCGCTCGTGAGATAAAAGAAAGGTTATGCTATATCGCTCTTGATTACGATAAAGAACTGGCATTGGCCAATCAGGAGGAACATGCCCTTTCGTTTGAGAGGTCCTACCGATTACCGGACGGTCAACTCTTGAGGATCGGCACCGAGAGATTCCGAGCACCGGAAGCCATTTTCCGACCCTCAATGGTCGGCTCTGAAGCTGACGGGGTCCACATGAACCTCTACAAGTGTATCAGCAAGTGCGACATCGACATGAGACGGGAGCTGTATGGCAACATCGTCTTATCCGGGGGCACGGTCATGCTGCCGGGGATCGAGGAACGCATGCACGCCGAAGTGTCGGCCTTGTGCCCGGCGGCTGTCAAGGTAAAAATCGTTGCACCAGCCGAGCGGAAGTTCTCCGTTTGGATCGGCGGGTCAATTCTGGCAACTTTGCCCACATTTGAACAAATGTGGATAAGCAGGCAAGAATATGAAGAATGCGGTTCGAACATTGTTCACGCCCGATAAGACGCTGGGCGTAACCCCAGGGGCGTGACCGTAGGAGCAACATCCTGCAAGACCCAACTGGCAGGACAAGACATATATTTGTAAATATATTAAAAAAGATTATTTATACAACTCGGATCTCATTTTTTTCTTATTAACATAAAATACGAGTAATTAAAAAAGTAATGCCATTTTGTTTAGGACGGGTATAATTACCAACACAGGAACATGTATCATACATCAAAATGAAGCTGGTCCTCTGGGGATCACATCACTACTTCTCCACATAGGTGAGTAAAAAAGTAATGCCATTTTGTTTAGGACTGGTATAATTACCAACACAGAAACATGTATCATACATCAAAATGAAGCTGGTCTTCTGTGGATCACATACTGACTTCTCCACATAGGTGAGTAAAAAAGTAATGCCATTTTGTTTAGGACAGGTATAATTACCAACAAAGGAACATGTATCATACATCAAAATGAAACTGGTCCTCTGTGGATCACATCCCTACTTCTCCACATAATCATCGTTTCTCTCAATAGCAATGTTCCACCTTCGAATGAGAGCATGTATCTCTGCTCCGTAAAATTCTGTAGACTGTTCTTTGAGCCACTGCTTCACTACAAATTTCCCTTCCTCATCACTGGAATAATGTTGGTCTCTCAAACCCTCTTTCATTGGGACGAAGAGATGATAGTCTGAAGGCGCTAAATCTGGTAAGTATCGAGGATGCGGTAAAGTTGTCCACCCGAATGAGGCGATTTTCTCCCTCGTTCTGATGCTTGTGTATGCTCGAGTATTGTTATGCAGAAGGAGGACATTGTCGATTGGCAAGTGGGTCTTAATCGTCGGATTCTTGCTCTGAGCCACGTTAGGGTCTCAATGTAGGGCTTAGTTTTATATTTTAAAAAATTCATAGGTAAAAAAATGGCATTACTTTTTGACTGACACTCGTATATTTGTTATGGTGTACAAGGTGATTGTTACCATTGGTTTCAAAGCAGCGTACAACCACTTCTTATCAGGACAACGCACATGAGAAAATATCCCAGCGAATGTTAGCATATATTATATAATATAATACACCTATCTACATATATAACTGAAATAAAGTTCGTTCTAATGTTTTTCACCGTGCTAGTTTCCTGATGAGAAGTGGCTAGTAAGCTGCTTTGAAACCAATGGTAACAATAGCCTTTTAATTTTATTGTACTAACACTTGCACTAACAGTAAACCTAACACTAACCCTAACACTTACCCTAACCCTAACCCTAGCATCTGAAAGTTTGGGGTATTTCCGTGAAATGCAATGAAATGTAATGCTTTTATACGTAATCTAATTATATCTCTTGCGCGTTATTGTGCATTAGTACAACAAAACGCTTGTTGTCTGTCTCTCTGTATATCTATCTATTGACAACTGTAAATATCTATTTATCTATCTATCTATCACTTCCCCCCTCTCTCTCCCTATATATATATATATATATATATATATGAGAAGTAAGTACACAAACGATGTGTTTTGATATGGCTTTTTTAGCCGAAGATTTTTGGGAGAATATGTGCTTAATTGAAGTGGTACCTAATTTTGAAAGTTAATTAATTAATAATTAATTAATTATTAATTAGGCGGGAATACCTATTCAAATGTAAGGCTAAACAAATCGAGAAAAATCAATCTCTGTATGTACATTTCGGCCTTTTAGGCCTCATCAGCAGAAGGCGGTCTTCCTATTTATAGTTCTGCTGATGAGGCCTAATAGGCCGAAATGTATATACATATTGATTTTTCTCGATTTGTTTAGCCTTACATTTGAATAGGTATTCCCGCCTAATTAATTAATTATTAATTAATTAACTTTCAAAATTAGGTACGACTTCAATTAAGCACATATTCTCCCAAATATATATATATTATATTGCTATATGCCCCCATAGTCAAAGAGGCATACAGACTTTCTTTACATATACAGGGTGTAATGGTTAAAGTCATGGGAAATGGACTCGTCGCCCCGAGTTCAAATCTTGGACGTGTTAATTGCATTTCACTTAGAGCTAATACCCTTGGGAAACGTATGAATCCTACTCTCCCTCCAGCTATGGATAAATAGTAGGGCAGACTGGGCTCTTTAACCTTGGTTAGGCAACCAGTCTAGGAGAAGGAAAACTCTGAATTCAAACAAACTCCGCTTAGAAATAGACCTTGTGTCGCATCCTGCTCATGCGGAGGGGTTGGTAAATATATATACAGGGTGCCCCCACCCCCCAAAAAAAAGAGCAGAATTTGGATTCTGTTTTTTTTTGTGCTGGTAGTCTGCATCAGTAATAGTATATATTCAGGGTGAGCCAACAAAAAATAAATAAATAAATAAATAAAAAAAATAAAACAGAATTTGGTTCTGTGTTTTGGAGTCACCCTGTATTTACCAAACCCCACCACAAGAGCAAGATGTGACACAAGGTCAAGGTCATTGACCAGCTCTGCTCGGATACTGGATGCTGCGCAGAGGACCTTCCTGGAAAAAAAAAACAGAATTTGGGTTCTGCTTTTTTTGTGCTGGTAGTCTACATCAGTAATAGTATATATACAGGGTGACCCAACCAAAAAAAAAAAAAAAAAAACAGAATTTGGTTCAGTGTTTTGGGGTCACCCTGTATTTACCAAACCCCTCCACAAGAGCAAGATGTGACACAAGGTCAAGGCCTTTGCCCAGCTCTGCTCAGATACTGGATGCTGCTCAGAGGACCTTCCTGGACAATAAATGATAGGGATGGTTAGCGAGAGATTATCATGGATATCGTGCTACTAATGTGACATGATGATGAGGATGATGATATGGTTTCCACTGTCTACACCCAGAAACTAATGGACAAACTTGATGACAATAACACTTACAAACAATGGATAATTTCAATAAGTATAAGAAACTAATCACAAAAGAGGACAAATTCTGGTCTTCGTTAATTAAATACCACCCTACTATCCCCAAAAGTCTATGGTCTTCCCAAAACCCATAAACCTGAAATCCCCTTGAGACCAATTATCTCTGGCATTGGTTCCGCCCCCGACAATATAACTAAATTCTTAGCTAAATCCCGATTCTCTTTGATAGGTACTATCAGCGACGCATGTTTAAATAATTATGGCTCACTCCTAAAAATAAATAGTTAATATAATTATGAAAAAGCAAATCCCTAGCTAGTCTTGACATAAAATCATTATACACTAACACACCGGTCGACAAATGTATGAAACGCTTAAAGAATCACCTTTTAAAAACAAATATTAAGTTGTTCTTGCCCTTACTCATCTCTAAAGTAATCAAAATGTGTACCTTATGCACGCCACATTGCTATTTCAAACATATATATGTTCGGGAAGCGTGGTGTAATGGTTAAAGTCATGGGAAATGGACTCGTCACCCCGAGTTCAAATCCTGGACGTGGTAATTGCATTTCACTTAGCGCTAATACCCTTGGGAAAGGTATAAATCCTACTCTCCCTCCAGCTATGGGTAAATAGCAGGGCAGACTGGGTTCTTTAACCATGGCTAGGTAACAGGTCTAGGAGAAGGAAAACTCTGAATTCAAACCTGTTGAACTCCGCTTAAGAAATTGACCTTGTGTCGTATCCTGCTCGTGCGGAGGAGTTGGTAAATATATATATGTTCGGCTAGGAATCACAAGGTTTCTGGTTCGATACCGACCCTCGCCAATTCAGCGTATGAGTAGCACAGGGATCTATGCGGTAAAGTGAGGAGCTGATGGTAGGTGTGGCGCTCCACCTCAGATGCTAAAATAATTCCTTGGTCTAACGCTATTGAAAAGGGGATAAACTCCTCGCTGTCTGGCTGATACTGACATTAGGCCGCCCCGACGACTTTACTTACTTATAATATATATATAATATATATAATATATATATATTAATATATATAGCTAAAGTACCCGGTCCATGACCGGACTAAAATGAAATTTGGATCACCAGGGAGTGAGAGAGAAAGTGGAAGACAGTAGTTAGAGAGGGGGTAAGAGGAAAATAATTCTTGAAACTAAAATCATTGAGAATTTGTATATTTCAGGATTTGTATTTTCTGTTTTATAGTTTAAAATTATTTCATATTATTATACAACAATTGAAAGTATTCGTTTGTATATTTGTTTGTTATTGTTTTAAATTTTTTGTACATGACAACAATTCACATTTAGTTCTTAATTTCATGTTGAGTTTAAAAAGAAGCTGAGAATCGAAAATTTAAATTCTTCGTATTGCAATATCTATTTTTGCTAAAAACCTGATAGTATTATAGGGACCACCAATTGATCAGTTTAGGCCATCTTGAATAAACGGAAAATATTTGTTATTATTTATAATTAATTGATTTTTCATAGAATTAAAAAAAACTCTTATCGTAACTTGTTTTTAGCTACGTTAATTTTCAGTTGATTTAACAGTGCAAAAATGAAAACATAGTTTTTCAATCATAATTTCCATTATTTCCGTAAGCTGAAAAAAAAGTTAAAAAATCATCAGGAGTTTATTTATGTCTTTTCTTTCAAATGGAAAAAATTTTTTCAAGAAAATATTAATTTTTCTGCAAGTTTCATAGTGTTAAATATAGGGGGGGGGGGGTTAAATTTCACAGGGGAAAATTGGTGGTACCTAGTATTTTAAAACACATTGTTTAAAAACGTTTTGGTGGACCTGATTATCTGGACCCCCCCCCATCTATTTTTTTTCCTTCAGTTGATTATTATCGATTACACACCAATCTATCAGATTGAAAAAAAAATTCTTAAAAGTTCTTTATTATTTGAGTATTCACGGGTGCTCATTTCCTCGTATAAGTTTATGGTAAATTGATCCCCCCATATCGGAACCGCTTGAACGGAACCCAAATTATTTATTTATTTTCCCATTAAACTACCCCCCCCCCTAACCTAACCCCCCCCCTAGTTAAAATTAAGTTTTATTACAAAATTTATATTAATTACAAAACATCAATTTTCATAAAGTTCAAATGTCACCTATGAAATCTCTATTTAAACATGCCAATTTTTTCAGAACTGAAAAGTTGCACTATAAACTCAGCGATGTTTATTGACTTCACAATAAAGTGTAAAATCATAAAACTTAAAATTTAATTTGTAAGGCAAATTTCTGAGGAATATTTTAAATTGTATTTTGAATAATAATTTAAATGTTGGTTGTTAGTTGTTGTTTTTATCATCTTTTCGGGTAATTTACTAACGAATCATTTTGATAAACAAAGCGCTTACAATTTTTCGTACTTACATATAATTTTTTTTTAAATGTTCCAATAACTGGATATTGTCAGATAAACTTGAAATAAATTTCGTCTTACAAATAATTGACTACTTATCTCCAGTCGGGCCTTCGACTAAAGATAAAACACCGGATTTTGTCCGTATTAGTAACCTTTGTTTTTTTTTTTTTATCGTGGTTTGAGAAAATAATTAGTTAACGAACCAAAAGAAAAACAGTTTCTAAGGAAATTCGTCAATCTTATTGTTATTTTAACCCTTTAAAACTCTAACAATAAAAATTAATAAATAAATTAAAGAATTAAAAGTCATTTTATTCGAATGAAAATCTTAGTTTAATTTATACAAATATGTAACCGTACTTACGACGTAAACTGATTTTCATGATACTGTTATTTACGATTAAATACGTAGTATTTTTTTTTTTAACTCGCTGTAAAAAAAAAAAAATCTATAAAAACACATACAAATTACATATTCAGAAAGACTATTTCATCTTATTACTAAAGATATAAATATTTTAAAGATTTGATCCTAAATAGGTAAGAGATTCCGATCTGACTGATATAGACTGCACTGCTTGTATCGCAATAATCATAGGCAGCGTGGCTATCCGAAGCTATTTTTTAATTTTTTAACTCGCTGTAAAAAATGATTCAATTGATAAAAACTCACACAAATTACATATTTTGAAAGAGTATTTTCTTATCTTTCTAACGATATAAAAATTATTAAAAATTGGACCATAAATAGGCCATAAATTCGGAGCTGAACGGCTTAGACTGCAAAATTAATTCATTAAAATCAAAACTTCGCTGCTGTTATCGCTTTAACAATAAGCAGGCAGAGACAATATTTTATTATCAGGAGGGGCTGATATACGGACAGTTCCGCAAATTGGGTGATTTTGGATTAATTAATCGATTAAATCCCTTAATCAGTAAAAATCAATAACCAAATTTGGAGTTTTTCTTAGTTAGAACGATATCAATGTGTATGCAAGATTTTGAATCTGAGTGACCTCCCGTTTTTTTGTTATACGTCGACACGTACATACCAAAATCTCTGTTTTATATATTAGATATATATATATATATATATACGAACTTAAGTTTATCGCATAGCGCGAATCTTCGAGGTATTTTTGTGTTAGGTACTATCAGCGTCTCACGTATATATATTTACCAACACCTCCGCGTGAACAGGATGCGACAGAAGGTCAATTTCTTAAGCGGGGTGTAACAGGTTTGAATTCCGAATTTTCCTTCTCCTAGACTGGTTACCTAGCCAAAGTTAAAGAGCCCAGTCTGTTATTTACCCATAGCTGAAGGGAGAATGGTTGGGTGCATACTAATTTGGTATTAGTGCAATGTGAAATGCAAATGAGCCTCGTTCAGGATTTGAACTAGGTTCGACGAGTCCATTTCCTGCGACTCTAACCATTGCACCACGTGCCTCCAGACTTCCTTTATAATTATAAGATTAGTTTTATTGTTGAAAAAAAAAACCAAAACAAATAAACTGAATAAAAATATATTTATCCAATATATATATATATATATATATATATATATATATATATAGCCTCTTGAGTCAGTGGAAAAATTCACATATCT
>CM042182.1:22699960-22719960 GCA_023376005.1 Doryteuthis pealeii
TATATTATATAATATAGTAGGATAATTATATTAATATTATATATATATAGAGAGGAGAGAAGAGAGAGAGAGGAGTCTTATATAAAGAGCCAATATTTATCCTTGAAGGGTAATTGTGATTATCCATTCTGATGAGACTTGTTGTGGAGACTTTGTGAATCAACTTAGAATTTTATAAAGACCCAATTTTGGTCGAAATTAAATTTATTATGGAAAATTACGGTTGTTTTCTTCCTTTCAAAGATTATATAATATATATAATATATATATATATATATAGTTTTTCTTCCGTAGTTAGTGTCTTCCACCGTGGTTAACCAGAGCTGATTGCAGTAGACCAAAGGAGGGCTCAATGTACCTAATACCAGTGAGTAAGTAAACAGACAGAGCGCAAGATATTTAGTAAATGAAAGAAAAAACTCTAAACTTGCTTCATACAATAATTTATTTCTCAACCGTATAATACGCATCTTCAGGTAATATGTTCTTGTGATACCTGAAGATGCCGTATTATAACGGTTGAAATAAATATTGTAAGAAGCAAGTTTAGAGTTTTTCTTCATTTACTAATATATATATTATATATATATATATATATACTATATAATATATATATATATATAATATATTATATATACTAGCAAAATATGGCCGCCTCCCAGCGCAGTATTACGTTTTTAATAATTCAAATCATATTAAATTAGAAACAGGACTAACAAATTAGTTCTGATTTAATAAACTGGCGGAAAAAAACACACACCCACCACACACAACACACACACACACCACACCACATATATATATATATATATATATATATATGTAGATATATATATTTAAGTTAACAGTAAGTAAATGAAATCGACGGTATATATACTTTTACCAAATATTTTAAATGTCCCGGGAATGACGCTAAACTCTATCTGATGCGAGTTCCAGTTTGGAGGTTTTGGGAATGTGGAGCACCCCTTCATCACCATTGCTCCCTGGATTCACTCTGACCCGGAGTGGTAGTACCTGTTAGGGTCCCATCTATGGGTTAAATAGAAAAAATGTATTTATAAAAAAATTGTATTATCCATTAAGAATTGTTTATTTTCAAAAACTTTATCGGCATTAAATGCACCCACTGAGTTGATATGCCGGTAAAACAAAACAAACCAAACAATATCTATTGCAAAGTTGCTTATATATATATTTACCAACCCCTCCGCCAGAAGCAGGATGTGACAACAAGGTCAATTCTTAGCGGAGTTTATAAAAACCAATGAGGATTGTCTAACATTGCATACTCTGAATTTATGAGGTATATTCTACGTTATGACGTAATACAGTGAGTCGTTTTGTTACAGACAAAAAACCGGACGCGAAGTCTCCATTATCAATTTAGATTATCCATTTATAAATATAATCATTTATATATATTATTATTCATATATATAAGTTATACTATGATATGATTATGATTATGATTTAATGATGTATTATTAATTATTATATTACTTGGAATTTCACCGTTGAATGCAATTTAACGTTAATAACCGGGGACGCATCAACCACCGCCTTCAGCACATATGGTCAATTTCTTAAGGGAGTTTAACGGGTTTAATTCAGATTTTCCTTCTCCTAGACTGCTTACCTAACCAAGGTTAAAGGGCCCAGTCCTGCTCCTACTATTTACCCATAGCTGGAGGGAGATTAGATTCATACCTTTCCCAAGGCTTGATTAGCAGCTAAGTGAATGAAACCGACGGTATATGTATATAATGAAAACCACACAATGCTATTAAAAATGAAAATATTTTAATCATATATATAATATGATATAAAATAGTTTTTTTTAACGCATTGTGTTGTTTTATATCCTTTTATCTCTCTCTTCTCTCTCTTTCTCTCTCTCTCTCTCTATACGCCCTCGCCAACTCAGCGTTGAGTGTAGCACAGGTGATCTGTGCGGTTAAAGCAAGGGAGCTGATGGTAGGTGTGGCGCTCCACCTTCAGATGCTAAAATAATCTCCTTGTCTAGCGCTAGTGAAAAGGGATAAGATAGACTCCCTCGCGTGTCTGGCCGATAACGATATTAGGCCGCCCCGACTACTTACTTTAGAGAGAGAGAAGATGAGAGGAGAGAGAGAGATGGATGAGAGAGGAGAGAGAGATAGAGAAGGAGAGAGAGAGAGATGAAAGAGAAGAAGGCATTAAAATCGAATGCGTTTAAAATACGAATCATTAAAAATATTAACCTCTTAAGTTTCTCGCTTAGCGCGCATCTCAAGGTTATTTTTCTTGTCTTGCCATCGTTTAGAATTATATAGCTGGCGTTTACCCATTTTCGATGTAGCAGATCTATTACACATTCCGTCGTTTATAGTTCATTTGCAGTTATAATCTATTTATAAACTAAATCTGAATTAATCAACTACTGTTTGTTTTAATGCACGAAAATTATACTAAATTATTCCTTACTTTTGATTGAATATGTTTAAAAAAATTCTGTTTTAATTGTGGTTCTAATAGTGTTAAATTTGCAATTAAAGTAAAAAAAAACGACCAATCTCTTACTTTACTCTGTGCTCTATAACTTTCTTCCCCCCTATGATCTCTCCCGACTACCCCCAGGATGACGAGAGAAGAGAGAGAGAGAGAGAGAGAGAGAAGAGAGATGAGACAGAGGAGAAAGAGAGAAGAGAGAGAGCAGGGGCGTGGGAGAGAATTGAAATGTATTTTCTATGTTAAAATTACAACCAGCACATCGTAGGCTTAAATGAGTCAAATCATTCCCTGTGTTAGAAAGCTTACAAAAATGATTTTAAAGGTTTCGTCCGAGCCGTATGTTTTTGAAAAAAAATGTAATCGCTTATTAAACTCCCTTTTCCCTAATCTTTAATTATCCACCGCAGAGCTGGAATGGGTGATTATAAATAAACTTTATATATTAAGTAGTAACGATAAATCTTCAGGGCGCTCCTAAATGTCAGTATCAGTCCAAACGGCGAAGGAGTTCTACCCCCTTTTCAATTGCGCAGTAGACCAAGGAAAATTATGTTAATCATCTGAGGTGAGAGCTGCCACACCCTCCATCAGCTCCTCACTTTACCGCCATAGATCCCTGTGCTACTCATACGCTGAAATTGGCGAGGGTCGGGTATCGAACAGAACTTTGAATCCTACCTCAACATATATATAGTTTACCAACTCCTCACGCGCACGAGTAGATACGACACAAGGTCAATTTACTTAAGCGGAGTTAAACAGGTTTTTGAATCAGAGTTTTCCTTCTCTAGACCTGTTACCTAGCCATGGTTTAAAGAACCAGTCTGCCTGTGCAATTTACTCGTTAGCTGGAGGAGAGTAGGATTTATACCCTTTCCCAAGGGTATTTAGCGCAAGTGAAATGAATTATCACATCCAGGATTGAATCGGGTGACGAGTCCATTTCCCCATGACTCTTAACCATTTCACACCACGCTTCCCGAACATATATATTGTTTGAAATAGCAAGTGTCGTGCATAAGGTACACATTTTGATACTTTAGAGATGAGTAAGGGCAAGAAAAACTTAATATTTGTTTTTAAAGGTGATTCTTTTCTAAGCGTTTCATACATTTGTCGACCGGTTGTTAGTGTATAATGATTTTTATGTCAAGACTAGCTAGGGATTTGGCTTTTCATATATATATTAACTATTATTTTTTAAGGAGTTGAGCCATAAATTATTTAAAATGCCGTCGCTGAGTACCATTTCAAAGAGAATCGGATTTAGCTAAGAATTTAGCATAATTTCGGGGGGAACCAATGCAGAGATAATGGTTCTCAGGGGATTTCGGTTTATGGGTTTGGGAAACCATTAGACTTTTGGGGATAAGTAGGGTGGTTATTTAATTAACGCAAGACCAGATTTTGTCCTCTTTTGTGATTAGTTTCTTTATACTTATTGAAATTATCCATTGTTTGTAAGTGTTATTGTCATCAAGTTTGTCCATTAGTTTTGGGTGTAGAACAGTGCAAACCATATCATCATCCTCTACATCATGTCACATTAGTAGCAACGGGATATCCATGACATCTCTCGCAACCATTCCCTATCATTTATCTGTCCAGGAAAGGTCCTTCTGCAGCAGCATCCAGTATCTGAGCAGAGCTGGGCAAAGGCCTTGACTTGTTCACATCTTGCTCTTGTGGAGGGTGTAGGTAAATACAGGGTGACCCCCAAAACACAGACCCAAATACGTTTTTTTTTAAATTTTTTTTTTAATTTTTTATTTTTTTTTTGGGGGGTTGATCACCCTGTATATATACTATATCTGATTGCTGACTACCAGCACACAAAAAAAACAGAACCCAAAATTCTTGTTTTTTTTGTTTTTGTTTTTTGTTTTTTGTGGGGATCGTCACCCTGTATCATATATTTACCGAACCGCCTCCGCACGAAGCAGGATGCGACACCAAGGTCTATTTTCTTAAGCGGAAGTTTGTTTGAATTCAAGAGTTTTCCTTCTCCTAGACTGCGTTTGCCTAACCAAGGCTTAAAGAGCCCCAGTCTGCCCTACTATTTATCCATAGCAGGGGGCGAGAAGTAGAATTCATACTTTCCCAAGGTATTAGCTCTAAAGTGAAATGTCATTAACACTCCAGGGATTGAACTCGGGCGACGAGTTCCATTTTCCCATGACTTTAACCATTACACCACGTATATGTAAAGAAAGTCTGTTATGCCTCTTTGACTATGGGCATTATAGCAGTTTCCCCCTTGTACTCCCTTCTTTGATATGGTATGGAAACGACCCGTTATTCTTTTAATATCGTCCATTTTTTTCAACTCTTACCCTGAGATTACATTTTTAGTTTCATTTGAAAAGAAAAAACAAAAAGAAAAAAAACAAAATCAACAAACAAGAAGATCGCTTAAAAAATAAAAATTGTTTCAAAATAGAAAGCAAATGCAAAACACCGCACCCACATTCCATAGACCAGACACATCACACCACACACACACACCACCACACGTCAATGCACACTAGTTGTTAAACACAAATGGGTTTTACTCTGATTATTGATACTTTGAAACTAAAATAGATGACCTTACATTAAAGAATATGAATTTCCTTTGCTAATCTCTTAAATTAATTAATTCATGTGATCAGGCTGTGGAATAAAACATATATTATGATATATATGTATTAAAAAAAAAAGGAAGGGAAATCACAGAAATGACATACCTTAACCTACCTTTTTACCTAACCCCTTACAGACAATATCAGCAGAATGTAATATCATAATTCTTTGATGATGTTAGTTTTATCTCAACCTTTCAAAATTCAAACATTACACACTAGGATTATACATTAATATGGGCAAGGCAAATAAGAAATTTAAATAATAAAAAAAAAAAAGTGAAAAAATAAAAAAAATAAGATAAAATATAATACAAAAAAAAATAAGATAAAACAAAATAAAATCTCAGCAGAACTCTATAATACAATAGTTGATAAAATTAATTTCATTATAAGCTTCTTAATCGAACACCACAACATACACACATATAATGTATATGAACAAGGCACGCACACAAACACAACCACACACCAAACACACACACACACACACACACACACACAACACACACACACACACACACCACACATACACAAATAACACACACCACACACACACACACACACACACACACATGGTGTTGAGACCACACAAACAGGTGATGTCTGACTAGGACATTAAATATTACACACCACCACAACCATAAAAAAGGGAAATCAGATTGGCCCTGTTAGTAAACAAAAAAAAACATGCTTAGAGGGCGAGCCAGATCTGGAATAATAATTTTTTTTTAAATAAATAAAATAAAAAAAAGAGAGAGAGAAGAACTGACAGACCACACACACATAAGCGTGCGCACACACACGCCAAAACACAAACACACTATAGTCTATTAGACTCCCGACATATTACCCCGGAGTTGTTGTATAGACCCTTGAGGGTTTATTACTAAAAAAGGACTTTTCAATAGAGTTTAGATTGTACTTAATAATGCGTTTTTAAAATTGGTCTTTGAAATTACAGACCAAAATCAGCAGAAATCTATAATGATAATTCTTGATAGATGTTAGTTTTTATTCTAAACCTTTCAAAATCCAACACACACACTGGATATACATTAATATGGGGCAGGCAAATAAGAAATTTAACATAACTAAAAAAATAAAAATTAAAATGCAAATAAATTAATTAATCAAAATAAATAGATAAATTAATATTAAAAAAAATAAAATAAAGGCCTAGCCGACTCTATAATTACAATGTTGATAAAATTAACTTCATTATAAGCTTCTAAAATCACAACACACACATACACAACATATTAAATGTATATGAACAAGGCACCACACAAACAAGAACACAAAACACACACAACAACAAATAACACACACACACACACACATTACACATTGTATTGGATTTAAGAAACAAACCAACAACCCCTCACCACCTACACAACAACAAAAAATACCAAGTGACCAAAAAACCAAAGGCGAGGTGATTCTGATAGACATTAAATATTACACACCCACAACACATAAAACAATTTTAAAAAAGGAATCAGATGGCCCTGTTAATAATTTCAAAAAATTATGCTTTGAAGTCGAGCCAGATCTGTGATAATACTTTTTTAAAAATAAAAAATGTTAAAAAAATAAAAAGAAGAAGAAACTGAACTTGACACCACACACAACATAAGCGCGCGCCACACACCTTACACAACAACAACAAAACACAAACACACACATAAACAAGCACACACACACACCACACACACACAGGAATTCTTAATAACAATTCATTGTACTGAGTAAGCTGCTAAAAATGGTATAACTGCACTGAGTGAGGAGGTGATACCTCGAAAACGGTGTCTGTTATTTACTCTCTCTCTATATATATAATACAAATAAAATAAAATAGTATAAAGTTTTACATATCTATTTATTTTTGTGACAAAGGAACATTCACGACCATTTTGGTTTTCCATGCGATAGCCAATCGTCAGGGAAGATGTTTACAAGAGCATTTGTAAAATCTTCACTTCAATCTGGCAGCTCTATAGTAATTTGTGGGGTTTTGTGTGTTTTGTTTTAAAGCAATACGTAATTAAAGACAACCTTAATCCCGTTAACCGAACCCAATTGTCGGAAAATTAAAACGGAACTCTTTTGGTCACCCCTGACATTTAACTACAGCTGTACGAATGAACTTTTGCAATTGGGTTACGTTTAGGGGTTTGAGATTAAGGTTGTTTCTAATTAACGTATTGCTAAAAAAAAATTACTATCTTATTATAATGGAGATTGTGGGTTTGTTTGTCTGTAACCGAACATATTATTAATACCAGAGTCACAATTCCTTTGTATTTACATCACATTTACCATTGATTTTATTTTATTTATACCTCAATTATATATAAATTGTTTTACAATACTTAAATGTTGACCATAACTCATACTATTAACATGCAATTGTATTATAATATACAACAAAATAGACGGTATATACAGTATGAATGGGGAAGGCGTTATTTGTATATTGATCTTAAAAATTTGATTTTAATTAGAATATATGCTTAGTATTATTGATTTCTAATGTTTGGTTTTATCTTAATGAATTATGAGTCAAAAATTTTCTCATCAATAAATCTTAAAAGAAATCCCTTAACAAGAAGAAATAACTCAATATTATTCTTCTACTCCATTTTAACCTAAAACAGTTAAATAGGAAAATTTACCAATGAAAAGACGGGAGAACGAGAAAATGATGGAAGAGTTAGTTTCAAAGTTGTTCTGTTATTTTTTCAATCATACCCCCTCTGTTCAAAATCTTTTTATTATACATGCTGATTCAGTTTCATTACCTTTCCAATTCAATATGATATTTTATTTATATTAAAACTAAATTACTTGCACCCGGATGGGTGCATATATTTGCTAGTTACATTTAATGTTGAAAAATATTTTTGTTAAACCAAATTTAATTGAAATTCCTACTTGCGAATACTAACACAAACAACTTGAAATTAAGTGTCTACCGTTGATTCAATAATAATTTCAATTGGTTATTAAATGTATATGATATTATTTGTTTTTAAGCAATACGTAATTAAAAAGAACCTTAATCCCCAAACCCCTAAACCGTAACCCATTCGCAAAAAAGTTCATTCATACACTGTAGATAAAACTGTTGTAGCGTTGGTTTCGTATTTGTCTGGTGGAGTTGTCTGCCCGACTTAGTTTGCTGGTCCCGCTAGGGTGCTATAGTATTTAACGCCGGGTCAAACCCTTTCGGCCTCTTTTCCTGTTTCAGCAACTACGAGCCACATGGTAGATTTTATCTAACCCCTCTCGTTGGGGCCTTCCGCCCCCTTACATTACGTAAGTTCTCACAGCTGGACTATCTCTAGTCTTCATGCCTGACGTGTTTATATGTTATTCGTGTTACCAATTCGTATGAATGGTTTCTTCATCTTTATGTTGTGTACTCCTTGGTTTATTACCTTTACAGATATGTTGTATCTACTGTATCCATGTGCTGGTTAATATTAAACTGTTTTGTCTGTTAACTTCTCGGAGTTATTCGTATTTCCAAAAGTATTATAAACTTAAAACCTTTGCTTACACTGTTCGATGGTCACCACCAAATAAGTTTCCGTTTAATTTTGACGACGATTTGCAAGTTTTAACGAAGAAAGCTAAAACAAAAGATAGGTAGAAAGAAGAAAGAAAGAGGCAAAAGAAAGAGAAAGAAAAGGGAAAAAAAAAGAAAAAAGAGAAAAAGAGAGGGGAAGGGGTGAGCTTGGGAAAAAAGAAAGAAGGAAAAGAAAAAGGTTGAGGAAGCTCGAAGAGAAAGTTAGACAGCAAATCAAAATGTTAAAATCCGAAAATAGTTGGCAAAAGAACCCGTCATTTTGTCGCTGTTGTGCCGTGTGGGCCACAGGTGGCTACTATTTTCCAAATGAGTATTTAAGGCTTGGCCTTAAACAAGTGGTGTTCATACTTAGAAACACTCAGACCCAGGAAGGCATTTCAGTTAAGACGTTAAAATCCACCCACCCACTCACCCCGCACTCCCCCACTGTATCCCTCACCCCTACAGATAACACACACACCACCACACACACACTTAATAATATACTATATATATATATTGGCAGGATATGTGCCTTAATTGAAGTCATACTAATTTTGAAAATTAATAGTAAAATTAATGATTTAGGCGGGCATATATGTTCAAATGTAAGGCTTAAACAAATCGAGGAAAATGTCAATCCCTGTATTGTACATTTCATTAATATATAAATGATTAATTTTCCAAAACTAGGTGATGACTTCAAATAAGCACATACTTCAAAAATTGTCGGCTTAAAAAGGCCATATAAAAAATAAACAACATTGTTTGTTTACTTACTTTATATATATATATATATATATATATATAGAAAGTGTTATATAAATGAAAAAAATGCCGGACAGTTTGATTGAAAAGAGTGTAAGAAAAATAAATATTGATAAGGCTAACGGACTGGTCGTGAAGGCTCAATCCGATCAATCGGCTGGTCACATCAAGCCCTAGCATCTATTGATTTCCCAACCCTATTTCACTCTACGTGACTAATGTGGAAAAAATAGGGTTGTGAATCCACAAGGATCAGTTTTATTTTGATGTATTCATACTTGTCGGTTTGGTTAAACTATACCTGTCCAAACAAGGATGGCCATTACGTTTTGACCACCTATGTGCAGAAGTAGGATGTGATCCACAGAGGACCAGATTCATTTTGATGTTATGATACATGTTCCTGTGTTGGTAATTATCCTGTCCTAAAGAAAGTGGCCATTACTTTTTGAATTCACCTATGGAGAAGTAGGGATATGATTCTCACAGAGGATCAGCTTCATTTTGATGTATGATACATGTTCCTTGTTAGTATATATACCTGTCCTAAACAAAATGCATTACTTTTTACTCACCTATGTGCAGAAGTAGGGATGTGCATCCAAGAGGACCGAGCTTTCATTTTGATGTATGATACATGTTCCTGTGTTGGTAATTAACCTGGTCCTAAACAAATGGCATTACTTTTTTACTCACCTATATGAGAATAAGGATGTGATCCACAGAGGAACCAAATTCATTTTGATGTATGATTACATGTTCCTGTGTTGGTAATTATACCTGTCTCCTAAACAAAAATGGCATTACTTTTTTAACTCACCTATGTGCAGAAGTAGCGGATGTGATCCACAGAACCAGCTTCATTTTGATGCATATACATGTTCCTGTGTTCGCGTAATTTACCTGTCCTAAACAAAAATGGGCATTACTTTTTTTACTCACCTATGTGCCAGAAAGTAGGGATGTGATCCAAAGAGGACCATGCTTCATTATTGATGATGATTACATTTTCCTGTATTTGTTAATTATACCTGTCCTAAACAAAATGCTTACTTTTCGACATCACCTTGTGGAGAAGTAGGGATGTTATCCACAGAAGACCAGTTTCTTTTGGATGTATGCTACATGTTCCTGTGTTTGTAATTATACCTGTTCCTAAACAAAATGGCATTAGTTTTTGACTCGCCCTCGTTATGTGTTATTTCAAGCTCCGATCATTCGAATATAATATTTCCATATTTATATTGTTGTGTTCGTGTGATGTTTTAAATATAGAATGAAATTCCGAAAAACAATAGCGTCTAATTACACATAATTAACAAAACATTCAAAAACAAGACCACATCTAAAACTCTAAATATAACAATGTAAAAAAAAAAATAAATAAAAGATTTTAAAATAGCGTTTATATTTTAGATAAAAAGCTTTCTGAAAAAAGCTACGTTAAAAATAACGAAAAATACTAAATAAAAAATAAAAATTACTTTCATTCATTTATATATAATATATAATATATATATATATATATATATATATATAACATATATATATATATATATATATATATATATATATTTTTTTTTTTTGGAGGATATGTTTGCTTAATTGAAGTCCAATCTAATTTTGGGAAAATTAATTAGTTAATAATTAAGCATTTAGGCGGGCATATATGTTCAAGTGTAAGGCTTGAAACAAATCGAGAAAATGTCAATCCCTGAATGTACATTTCGACCTAATTAGGTCGCATCAAAAAAGCCCAAGGGGTTTTTAGGGGTTTTTAATTTTAAGGAACATGGAGACTACTCCTGCTGTGGACTCGAAACTCGACTGCCAGCTGACAGGCGGAGATTCTAACCACTACACCAGCAAAAATTTCAGCTTAAAAGCCCCATATCCAAATAAAACCACAGTGTTTATTACGTACTCGCATATATATATATATATTATAATATATATATATATATATTAATAATTAATAATAATTAATAAGTCATTCCACAGACACGTGTTTCGCGCATATCATGCCTCCTCAGTGTGGCTAGGACACAACTATCCTGGTAGGGGTTCGAAACTCAGACTGACCCCGTTTGGGAGAATATGTGCTTAATTGAAGTCGTACCTAATTTTTGAAAAAGTTATTTAATTTAGATAATTAATTAATTAGGCGGCATACCTATTTAAATGCTAAGGCTAAACGAAATCAGAGAAAAATCAATCTCTGTATGTACATTCGGCCATTAGGCCTCATCAGCAGAAGTCTATAGATAGGAAGGACCGCCTTGTTCGAATCACGCACAAGGCGAGATTTTTCTCGAATTGTTTAGCCTTACATTAATAGGAATGCGCCGCCTAATTAATTATTTATTTAATTTAATTAACTTTCAAAATTAGGTCACGACTTCAATTAAGCACATATTCTCCGAAATTGTCGGCTAAAAAGGCCATATCAAAAACACGTCGCTTGTGTATTTACTTCTCATATATATATATAATATATATATATATATATATTATATATATTTAATATTACCAAGCGTTTGGTAGATCCTTGCGAAGAAAAAAACCCAGGCACGAGAGTTTGATTGTAAAAATATACTACCCAAACATCAAACAGGTAGAAACAAAAAAAAAAAAGAGTCAGATTTTAGCCCTGAAGCTTTAGCGAAACTAAAGTAGGTCGTCCTGACTCAGTAGATGTAATCCTTAGACAATTTATATACTTATACCTATATATATATATTTATATATGAGACACCGGACATTGTTTTGGTGGAGATACCTTTTTCTTCTCATTTATGCCATGTTTTTGGCCTATTTAAGTTGGTGGATCCATGTTTCATCCATGTCCCATTATTTAAGCAAAAACTCTTTTTTGTTGCGTTGAAACAGTTTGCAACCAACGCTCTGAATCGTCGACGCGTTGTTGTTTTTGATGTCAACTCGTGAGCAATACGCGGCACCCACTTTTGCACACAGATTTCCTTCATTGATAATATCTCATGCATAAATGGTGAAGTACACTGCTTCTGATATCTTCAACTCCTCTGCTATCACATGCAACTTCAATTTACGATCGCGTTCAAAACGAGGTTTGTAGAATTTTTTGTTTTTTTTCCGGACAACTGACGAATTTGGTGACCTGGAGCATTCAGCATCTTTGTGCTGTACGACCGCGTTTAAAAGTCCAGCATCACCACCTCTTAACCGTTGTTTCCGATGGGGCAGAATTCCGAATAACACTTTATCAATCCATTGCTTTGCTTGTAAAGTATTTTTTCCATTCAGAAAGCAATCTTTTATTAAACAACGGATATTCAGATTTTCCATTGTTTGAAATTTACCAACAGTAGCTTCACTTAAATAACTGTAATATATTCAAACTAAATAACCTACGATTGAGCTCAAACTCGACACTTGCCAGTTTTGAAGTTAGCACTTTAAAAAATCATGTTTTTTTTATTTAGTTGTTGCTCTATTCTATATGTCAGGCCTAGAAACGCGTGGTGTAATGGTTAAAGTCATGGGAAAGGACTCGTCGCCCGGGTTCAAATCCCTGGACGCGTTTAATTGCATTTCACCTTAGCGCTAATACCCTTGGGAAAGGTAAAAATCCTACTCTCCCTCCAGCTATGATAAATAGCAGCGCCGCAGACTGGTTCTTTAAACCAGGCTAGGTAACCAGTCTAGGAGAAGGAAAACTCTGAATGTGACAAACCTCGTGGAACTCCGCTTAAGAAATTGACCTTGTCGTAGTCCTGCTCGGGCGGAGTGAGTTGGTAAAATATATCTATATATCAGGCCCTGGGATTTATTAAGTGATGTGTAGATAAAACGACCTGTCTTTTACCTCACATTTGACTGTCACTTTCCCCCTCTCTATTTATAGCTTGATAAATCGGGCAACACAAAATTGGTTGTTGAACTTTTTTAAAAGAGGTAAGATTAATATTAATACAATACTTAAATTGCAGTGATCAATTTTGAGGTATATAGATTGAGGAAAGTAATAAGGACTATGTACATCAAAATTGTCTTTTTAATTAAGGGGGCAACACAGAATTGTTGTTTGAACTATTAAAAGTTTAAGATAAATATTAATACAATACTTAAAGTGTAGTGATAATTTGAGGTCTTTTATAGTTGAGGAAAGTGGTAGGACCTATGTACATCAAATGTCTTTAAATTAAGGGCAACACAGAATTCTGTTGGATCTTTGTAAAAGGTAAATTAATTTATTAAACATACTTAAATGTAGTGAGTCAATGAGGTCTTTTATAGTTGAGGAAGTGTAAGGACCTATGTACATCAATTGTCTTTAATTAAGGGGGCAACACAGAATTGTTGTTGAACTTAAAAGTAAGATTTCAATATTAAATACATACTTATTCAGTGATCAATTTTAGTTTCTTTTATACGTGAAGGAAAGTAATCGAAAGGAACAATGTACATCAAATGTCTTTTAATTAAGTATGCAGCTGAAGAATTGTCGTGAGAAATATAATACCAATACTTAAAATGCAGTGATCAATTTGAAGGCTTTTATAGTTGAGGAAGTAAGGACCTTTGTACATCAAATTGTCTTTAAATTAAGAGGCAACACAAGAATTTGTGTTGAACTTTTTAAAGGGTAAGATTCAATATTAATACAAATACTAAATTGCAGTGATCAATTTTGAGGTCTTTTATAGTGATTGTGTCTTTTGATCGGAAAATGGGCTTTTTTACTATTATAAAATAATTTGCAATAATGGCTGACCCATCTGCGTAGGCATGACAGTTTGGGTTGAATTTCAGGGTGCAGGTTTTGAAAAACTTTGAGGTCTTTTATAGTTGAGAAAGTAAGGACCTATATTACATCAAATCATCTTAATTAAGGAGGGCAACACAAGAATTTATTATATTATTTTAAGGAAAACTTAATTGTTTGAAAAATATTTGTTCAAATTTAATAAAATTTCATATGTACTCAATACATAAAGTGTCATTGTTGGGCCGAATTTTCAATTAAAATCCCTTCACAGGAGTTAGCTTAATTGCCGCCTTATAGGGCGGGTTTTAGGCTTGTAATTATGATAAAACCGCCGGTCCCAGTTAAAAAACAAATAATCCGTTTGTTTGTTTATTGATTTTAACGACATAACAACCCATCTAGGGTTATGTCATGTCTAACGGTTAGGAAGTGATACATTATCGTGTATTTATATTTATACTTTTTAGTAATTGGTTTTAACAATGTGTTAGCATTATTGGGGATTATGTCGAAGTCTCAATTAAAATCCCTTCACAGGAGTTAGCTTAATTGCCGCCTTATAGGGCGGCTTTTAGGCTTGTAATTATGATAAAACCGCCGGTTCCAACTGGTGTGAAAAAAATCCGCAGTGAAATAATAAAAAATTACGTTTCTACATTTCATGACAGAAATTCGTACATATGACAGGTGCGCTGGGAAGAATATGTTGGTAAATATGACCTTTGCTCCCATCCACCGTCGTTACTGTACCCTACCCCTTCCCCCCAACTTAGTCAGATTCTTTACCCCTCATCTTCTGCCCCCTCCCCTTACCCACTGATCCCATTCTGTCATAATAGTCCAAGATGTACAGTCACGATTCTCCCAGTTGCTACCTCTCTTCTTTCTTTCTTTCTTTCGTTTCTCTTTCTCTTTTCATATCACCTTCTTTCTTTCTTCTTCACTTTCTTTCTTTTCTTTCTATTTTTCTTTCTTCTTCTCTCTCTTTCATTACTTAATGTCTGCTCTTGGTAAGAAAGAACGCATCGGTGAGAGAGATAGAAAGAAAAAGGTAAAGTTAATTAAGAGGTTTTAAGAAGATCGGTTAAGAAAGAAAGAAAGAAAAGAATTAAAAAAAAAAGGAAAAAAGAATCGGTAAAAAGAAAGAAAAGAAAAATCAGGTAAAGAAAAAAGAAAGAAAAAGAAAGAAAGAACGAAAAAGGAAAAGAAAGAAAGAAAAATCGGAAAGAAAGAAAGAAAGAAAGAATCGGTTTAAAGAAAGAAGGAAAGAAAGAAAAAAAAAGAAAGAAGAAAATCGATAAAAGAAAAAAAGAAAGAAAGAATCGGAAAAAGAAAGAAAGAAAGAAAGAATCGGTAAAAGAAAGAAAGAAAGAAAGAAAAAATCGGCAAAAGAAAGAAAGAATCAGTAAAAGAAAGAAGGAAAGAAATAAATATAGAAAGAATCGGTAAAAGAAAAGAAAAGAAAAAAAAAAAGAAAGAAAGAATCGGTAAAAGAAAGAAAGAATCGGTAAAGAAGAAGAAGGAAAGTAAGAAAGAAGAATCGGTAAAGAAAGAAAAGAAAGAATCGGTAAAAAAAGGAAGAAAGTAAGAAAGAAAATCGGTAAAAGAAAGAAGGAAAGTAAGAAAGAAAGAATCGGTAAAAGAAAAAAAGAAAGAAGAATCGGTAAAAAGAAAGAAGAAAGTAAGAAAAAGAATCGGTAAAAGAAAGAAAAAAGAATCGGTAAAAGAAAGAAAAGAATCGGTAAAAGAAAGAAAGAAGAATCGGAAAGAAAGAAAAAAAAATCGGTAAAAGAAAGAAAAAGAAAGAAAGAATCGGTAAAAAAAGAAAGAAATCGGTAAAAGAAAGAAAGAAAGAAAGAAAGAAAGAATCGGTAAAAGAAAGAAAGAATCGGTAAAAGAAAGAAAGAATCGGTAAAAGAAAAAAGAAAGAAAGAAAAAATCGGTAAAAGACAGAAAGAAAGAAAGAAAGAATCGGTAAAAAAGAAAAGAAAGAATCGGTAAAAGAAAGAAAGAAAGAATCGGTAAAAGAAAGAAAGAAAAATTGGAAAAGAAGAAAGAAAAAAAGAAAAAGAAAGAAAGAAAAAAAGAAAGAAAGAAAGATGTTCCCGGTGTTGTAAACAGGTAGACTGTTGGGTAGTGGTGGTGGGTAGTGGTGAGTTGATTTCTTCGAAAACAAAACCAGAAGGAATGTGTCTGTTTTAATCAGTAGTAGATGTTTGACGTCATATCCAGGGCGTTTTCATCAATTTTGTCCAATACTTAACTTTTAAATGAAGCTTATAACCATTATTTTCTTTCTTCCTATTTGAAAATTGTTTTCCTTTTTTATATATACTATCAAAAAAAAAAAAAAAAATCCCCCCGGGCGGTGTAAAAATTAATATTTGAAAGATATTGTCTGAGTGGGTGGGAGTTAAACATTCAATGTCAGAGAGTTTGTATCTTAAGTAAGTAAAATCATCAAATTAATTAAGGGAATAAAAAATAAAATAATTTGAAATGTAAACTAAGATTATCGGATTTCTTACTTATCTTTTGAATTGGTTAGATTTTGTTTGTTTGTTTGTTTTACGGCATATCAACCTCAGTGGGTCATTTAATGCCGATAAAGTTTTGAAATAAATCAATTCTTAATGGATAATACAATTTGTTTATAAATACATTTTTCTATTTAACCCATAGATGGGACCCTAACAGGTACTACCACTCCGGGTTAGAGTGGACCAGGGAGCAATGGTGATGAAGGGGTGCTCCACATTCCCCAAACCTCTAAAACTGGAACCTTACCATCAGATGGAGTTTAACGTCATTCCCAGGAAATGTAGACCCGCAGCCACCGCCTTCTAGCACCCATATGATAAAAAAGGGGTTGGGACTTGCCATAAGGGCAATAGGGTTGGGAAAATCATATAGGTGCTAGGGCTTGACGTGACCAGCCGATTGATCGGAGGGGGCCTCTCCGACCGCCCGTCTAGCCTAAGATATGGGCCAAAGTGGAGTATTGCAAGTATTGATAAAAGGATATGAAGACACACAATGCTGTTAAAATGAAAATATTTTATATCATATTCATAGCTAATATTGAACAATATTTCGATTTATAAAAATCATTTTCAGAGCATGTTTTTAATCCGGACTCATCGAGAGAGAAGCAGAAAATAATTTAAATTCAAAACGAAAACATTGATGTTCCAAAAAGCGTGAAAGTCATGCGATCGTTTCGTCATTAGCACACCCGCTACGCATTTCTCCGCCAACGACATAATTGTATATCTTTAGTGTAACAGCTTTGGAAAGAAGAAGACATATTCCAAATGTTACATATTAATTGGATCCCTATTACTTTTTAAGGTAGTATAGAAATCCTTATGGCGATCAGTACAACTGATGGCCTTGAGAGTGAGTGACAATGCTTGACCTCACTCTCACCTTGCGTTCTGGGATGATCGTGAGAATCGGAAGTGATAGAAAGCCCCTTCCGGTTTAAGGAGTAAGCAACTCAGCGTTGCAGTTAGTCAGTTGCAGAGTTAGAAGCTAGCAAGATGTGACTCTCAGCGCGCAGTTGTCTGGTCCTGGGGTTCCAGAATAAAATAACATCAAAGGTAAATCGAAGTCTTGTTGTTATTACTAAAAACTAACAATGACACAAGGCTTCTGATAAGAAATGGTCCCCAGCAGAACCAGACACGGAATCCCCAGATAAGAAAGACCAGACGAGACCTGTAGAAGATATACCAGACCATTAGATGATAGAAGTACCAAGCCGGCCAGAAGAGAAGTATGCAACACAAATTCAAAAATAGACAAATTCTCTTTTTCAAACAGGAAGAGTTTTAACCCGTTCATGGTCAGCCTGCAACGGATTTTTCAGAAAAGAAATATTTTTTCAACTATTTAAAAAAAATTTTTTAGCAGCAATTTATTTTTCAGGCATGAGTTATTGAATAACACGGAGTACTTCTTCATTTTTTTGATCTGTGTCTTTTCCAGTCGTCTGGAGATCTTTTTTGTGTTAGGGATCCAATTGAAATAGGATATTTCCCATACTTATATCCCGAGCGCTTTCGACTGTTTCGCCAGTCGTCATCATGGGGTACATAATTTGGTTTTTAGTTAATTTTTTTAGTTCTTTTATCTATGTTTTTATTAAATTTGGAGAGTCTATTATTTTATTATGAAGGGGGTGTAAGTTAAGTGTGTTAGTTATTAAAGATATTTAATATGTTGTATCCGACATCAATAAAATAGCATTCAAAGTCGGATACAACATATCAAATATCTTTACACACTTAACTTACTCCCACTTCATAAAAAAATAGATTCTCCAAATTTAATGGATTAATTATATGGATCCAAACACCAGAAAGATCGTACAGACTGTTTCGACTTTATTCTGTCGGAGGGAAATCGTTAGTATATATCGCTGATGAGACTTAATAAAGTCGAAACAGTCTGTACAATATTCTACACACCGAGCGATCCTTTGCCGGGATTACACTTGTCAAGTTCATTTTCTATAAGAAAAAGTATCGAATTTTATACGATACATGCGTTGTAAGGGCCTTCAAGTAAAAATCTAATACATACTTTATCCAGCAATGCTTCTAAAATAAAAACAAAAATCCAAAAATCATATATATATATATATATATATATATATAATTATATATATATATATATCTGTGTATGTGTGTGTGTGTAATATATAATATGTAATGAAATTTAAATATAACCTTAATTACATCTAAACCGGAAATTCGAATCGGTCACAATGTTTATTCTAACCATTTCTGAAAGGTAAGTAAGAAATCTGTTAATCTTATTTTGTTTTGATTATTCAATTATCAATTTCTTAATATTTTTACATAAATTTGAACAAGGGTGGCGTGTTGGAGTTTGATCGTCTCCAACGACGTCTGGCTGGCTGAGGGGGGTATTATGTTGGAAGACCCGAAACCCACCTATGAAACCAGCCAATAAAATAACTGACGACGCCACCCTGCGCTAAGTCTAGCGTATTTCAAACACATATATTTATTTCATGCTTCGAAAAAGTCCAGTAAAAATAATTTTGCTCCCGCCACTTCCCCCACAAAATTCTTTTAAAAAGTTTTTTTCTCTTGAAATTGTTTTGAGCAATGAAAGATTGAATAAATCCGATAAAATGTGGTTGAGAATTGAGGAAAATGTGGATATAGCAACACAGCAACTAAATTCAATTGATACTTCGCCTCATTATTGGCTGAAGCTTGTTATGCTTCAGCCAATAATGGGTCGAAATATCAATTGAATTTAATTGCTGTGTTATTATATCCACATTTTTCCTCTATTCTCAATCACAAATTGTTCTGAGTAAATTATTTTCATAAATTCTTAACTATATATATATATATATATATATATTATATATATATATATATATATAGTTCAATGAGAAATCAAAACAAATAAAAGTTTTTGCTTTTATTTATTTAATTGCGGGAACGGTATTACAACCAGCGGTTTCTTGCTGAAAGCATTCATCAGGTAAGACGAAACGGTTCCTTTGAAAATGACAGAAATTGTGTAAATGGTCAAATGTGTGCGTTTTTTTAACTGTATTCTCGTGTTTGCGTGTTTACGTGATGCGGAATGTTTTTTTTTCTTCTACGTGTGTGTATTTTTGTTTGTGCGTATGTGTATGATGTCATGCGCGTGTGCATGGAAATGCGTGAAGGCTGTGATGATATGATTGTGTCCACGCGCGTGTGTGCGTATTTTTGTTTGCGCGTATGTATGTGATGTCGTGCGTGTG
>CM042182.1:22727460-22739226 GCA_023376005.1 Doryteuthis pealeii
AAACCAGAAGACTCGGGTCCATGTGACGAACATGCACATGAGACAAAAGACTTAGACCCATGTGTGACCACACACATAATACACACAGTTGAATTCCATCCCAAACTATCCCACTGTATTCCCGGTCAGTGAGAATAAATAAAACAAATATTGTTATATGTTAAACATATTTCACTGTTTTTATTATCAATTTGTTATTCCTACATCTCGGGATATAACAGACATATAAATGCATCTGGCTCAAGCACGATTGGACCAGTTAACCTGAAGAAATCTAAATTATTCATTGACTGCAATATTGTAATTGTTAGGGAGAGTTATCTCCCCCTAACGATTCAACCCCATACTCTCTGACAAGGAGTAAGAAAAAGACTGACATTCAGGCAGACAAGGACCGGCCCCATGTGTGACCACACACATAATACACACAGTTGAATTCCATCCCAAACCATCCCACTGTATTCCCGGTCAGTGAGAATAAATAAAACAAATATTGTTATATGTTAAACATATTTCATTGTTTTTATTATCATTTTGTTATTCCTACATCTCGGGATATAACATACATATAAATGCATCTGGCTCAAACACGGTTGGACTAGTTAAGTCCTTTTTAGGGTTGAAACATTTTCTACCCTGTGTTAAATAAAGACTGACAAGCAGAGAGTCAGCAGACAAGGACTCGGGTCCATGTGACGAACACGCACATGAGATAAAAGACTTGGACCCATATGTGACCACACACATGATACACACTGTTGAATTCCATCCCAAACCATCCCACTGTATTCCCTGTCAGTGAGAATAAATAAAACAAATATTGTTATATGTTAAACATATTTCACTGTTTTTATTATCAATTTGTTATTCCTACATCTCGAGATATAACACATTTTTGGCGACAAAGATTTTGAAAATTTCTGTACCCACGCAGAGAAATAAAATGGCTATTTCACAGGACGCCTTGACAAAGATATCAAATCAACAAAATTTGTTTGCAAAACAGAAACAACAGTTCATATATTAATATTAAAAGTAAAATTTGCTATGTATATAATTTAAGTTATTGATTATTATATATTGAGCTCTTTTTAGGGATTTATAAAAATCCTTGTATGAGTATATATCAGGGACTGGCAAACTGAGCCTAAAATGCTTTTTGACAAAATGACTTTAGCCGTCCCTACAGAAAATAATTTACCAAAAATCAGGGAATTATCGGATTTTAATGAAATTGTCAGTGTTTATGTATCAATGAATGATCTTTATAATGCATTATTTATTTTATTTCAAAACTTTCTCATTTTTTTCAGTTCACTTAATTTTGACCCCCCTTATGTTGGGGGCGTAAAATGTTTTTCAAGTTGGTCTTATATTGTACTAATTACAGTATAAATAATGAGATAAAAGACCGAACTCATGAATAGAAACAAAAAAATTGTTTTACGGTTGCGCTTCTATGAGAAAATAAGTACCCAAAATCGAAAAATAAAATGTAAAAAAAATAATAAATAATTAATTTTTTGTTGATTTCTTTTTTACTTATTTCGATAATTATTTAATTGGCTATTATTTTATAAAAGAAAAAAAATATACATCGATGTTTTTCTACTTAAAAAGGGAAGAGGGTACATTTTCAATCGAGTTTTTCTTCAATTCTGTTACGTTAAAATTGTAAACAAGCGCCTAAAACCATTGAAAAACAGCCAAAATGGCGGATTGGGTCGAAATTGATCAAAACAAATAGTTTTAAATCTTTTAAAAATAAACTGCATATGTAATTATATTTTTCTTTTTTTAATGATGGTTATTGTGCTACTACTTATCGATTTAGACAAAGTTTAACCTTAAATAATAGATTTAATTATTCTTAATTCGCTTTTAAAACTCGTAGTATCCGATTTTTTGCCAGTCCCTAGTATATATGTTTGCACCTCCAAGAGCTTACAGTATGGTAAGATATCGATGATCCTAAATAAAATCATCACTTACTTACTAGTCTTCCGGATTATCTTACACACGCACACACACACACACACACACACACACACACACACAGATACACACACACACACACACCACACACCACACACACACACAACATATATATATATATATTTACCAACCCCTCCGCACGAGCAGGATGTGACACAAGATCAATTTCTTAAGCGGAGTTCAAACGATTTGAATTCAGAGTTTTTCCTTCTCCTAGACCGGTTGCCTAACCAAGGTTAAAGAGCCCAGTCTGCCGTACTATTTATCCATAGCTGGAAGGATTCATACCTTTCCCAGGGGTATTAGCGCTAAGTGAAATGCAATTACCACTTCCAGGATTTGAATATATATATATATATATATATATATATATATATATATATATATATATATATATATAAGTAAAGAAATAACAAAAGACTTAGAGATTTAGCATTATAGTCTATATAAACATTATAGACTATAATGCTAAATCTCTAAGTCTTTTGTGATTTCTTTATTTATATATTTGCTCTGTGACTCTAACATTAAGAGCACACATTGAGCCCTCAAACTGCGACAGGTTTTTAAATAAAACTCTTGTGTCGCAAGGAAGATTTCTTCTCTGGACTTTTGGATTATATATATTTATATATATATATATATATATATATATATATATATACGAATCCCTCCACACAAGTTCTAAAGCGGAGTTTAACAGGTCTGAATTCAGTTTTCCTTCTCCTAGACTAGTTGCCTAACCAAGGTTCAAGAGCCCAGTCTACTCTACTATTTACCTGGAGGGAGAATAATTGGGTTCATACATTTTCCTATGTGAAATGCAAACAACCTCGTGCAGGATTGGAACTCGTCTTGTCGTGTCCATTTCCCATGACGGTAACCATTACACCAAGCGCCTTCCATACATATATATATATATATACGAGGGTAATCCTACATATCCAAAATATTAAGAAATCACAGAAACGTTTATTGCTGTAAGAAAGGTGCAAAGTTATATATACTTTGAATACAAAACTCCGACGAAGGTTGACAGACAGAAACATTTAATATAGTACAGTACATGGATAAGACGAGATACAAAGTACATAGGTAAAAAGATGAATACACATTCATGAATGGTACAAGATAACATATAAAAGCCACAGACATGAGACTAGGGATAGTCCATGCTGTGAGAAGAACTTACAGTAATGTAAGTGGGGCCAAAAGCCCCGAGAACGGATAGACCGTGTCTAGCCCATGTGTCTCGTGGTTACTGGAACAGGAAAAAAGAGAGAAGCCTTTTGAATCAGCCGCTTAAATACTATCTCCCCTAGCGGGCACCAGCAAACTAAACCGGGCAGACAACTCTCCCAGGCAAATACGAAACTAACGCTACATTGCTATTTGTCAATGATGTTTACATGATTTTAAAGTTTGAACAGGTATATATTAGGCATACCCAATTTTGTCGGCTGCTAGGTTTTTAAAAACAAATTAAAATTAATTAAATCTATTATTCAAGGTCAAACTTTTGTCTAAAATGATAAGTAGTAACATAATGAGCATCATTAAAAAAAGAAAAATATCATTACATATTCAGTTTATTTTTAATAGATTTAAAACTATTTGTTTTGGTCAATTTCGACGCGATCCGTCTCTTTTTCAATGGTTTTATGCGCTTGTTTACAATTTTAACGTAACATTCGCGATTGCAAAATTTTTTACCAAAAATCAGGTAATTATCCGATTTTAATGAAATTTTCAGTAATGATTTATCAATTAATGAATTTTATAATGCATTAGTTATTTTATTTCAAAATTTTAATTTAGTATTGCTGCTATGAAAAAAAAATCATTTAAAATATGAAAAGCCTGATGTTAAGTTTAAAATGTTATATTTTTAGATTCTAAAAACTCTGAATTCAAACCCGTTGAACTCCGCTTAAGAAATTGACCTCGTGTCACATCCTGCTCGTGCGGAGGGGTTGGTATATATATGAGTACATAACACTTGAAAGAATTCCTATTTTATAAGAAAGCTCAAAATTCCATACGGCAGTCAACCTAGTATTATCTGCGTTATTCGGACTATTGTCCTCGTCTTTATTGTTATTTGTACAACGTTTCGGCCGATATGCCCTCCGGCCTTCTTCAGGTATTTCTTGTCGGACTCGGGAACCTTCTTTGCGAGCTCGGGACCTTTCTTGTAATCGGGAGCCATCACGGAACTTTGAACCTAACCCTTTATTTAGTCCACGGGGGTATCCTGTTCTGATTCCGCTAACCATAGCTGGGGTAGGAGTTGTGTTAACTATTTTTCTAACTGCCTTCACTCAGGATTGAACTCGGGTTCCAGAGATAACTGTCACTTAGAACCTATATATATATATATATATATATATATATATATATATATATATATATATATATATCATAACTATATATATATATATATATATATATATATATATATATATATATATATATATATATATATATATATATATATATATATATATATATATATATATATATATATATATATATATATATATATATATATATATATATATATATATATATATATATATATATATATATATATATATATATATATATATATATATATATATATATATATATATATATATATATATATATATATATATATATATTAGGGGCCGGTTTAGCTCAGTCGGTAAAGTGTTCGGCTAGGAATCTCAAGGTTCTTGGTTCGATACTGGCCCCCGCCAACTCAGCATATGAGTAGCACAGGGATCTGTGCGGTTAAGTAAGGAGCTGATGGTAGGTGTGGCGCTCCATCTCAGATGCTCAAATAATCTTCTTGGTCTAGTGCTATTGAAAAGGGGATAGACTCTCTCGCTGTCTGGCTGATACCGACATTAGGCCGCCCCGACGACTTATATATATATATATATATGTGTGTGTAAGAAAGTCATTCCTCTGAAGAACAAGAACATCACTGATCCCAAATGGTTTTAGCATCAAACTAGGCCATCTTCAAGATGCTACGCTTTGATATAGGATAGGCAGACATGGGTTGACACATAAACACCCAAATGAACAAATGCCTTTGATTATATGACCAAAACAGAGATAGCTAATTTGGAACACATCCCGCTGATGCTTAACATACATCTTTCAAGTGGAGAGCTCATTGCTAGGTGTCTTGAAAACACTTGGATACTGTTACAAACAACAAAATATTAGGAACAACAAAATATAATACAAAATAGTTGAATGAATGTTTAAACTTTAAAGACGTCTGCAAGAAGGACATGAAGACATGCCACATCAACACCAACACTTGATTGTTATTAAGAACACATTTTATGATATTTTCATGTTAAAACATGCAGTTGTATTGATTACGGTGATTATGGAAAATGTCCAACCAAAACATGGTTTCCTCAAAGTGAAATAAAGAAGAGGACGTTACTCTCATTTATGTAGCTAATGTTCAGATTACCAGAATTAGTAGAAGGCTCCCGACCCGTAGGGAGACCATGCCTATGCTTTAAAGACATCTGCAAGAAAGACATGAAGACATGCCACATCACCACCAACACATGGGAGGTTGGTGCAGAAAACTGAGCGATCTGGCACCTCCTTGTCAAACAAGGGACGAAAAGGAGTGAAAAAGAGAGGAAAGGATCCGCCACAGAAAAGAGAGCCAGAAGGAAGGAGAGACAACAGAAACTCCAGCAAGCATCACTGTTTTAACTTAAAATATCAAACATCTTGCCTGAGGAAGGCCGTTTTCTTTGTATACTTAAATTTTGTATATATTTATTATTATTACTATTATTTCATATTTAAAATGATAATAAATAGAATACAACGTGTACATGGACAAACTCTCGGCTGAAACACGTGTTGGCATTTCGTAAAACCATTTTTATCCATTCAACATTTTCTTTCCTTTATTCATTTATCATTTCAACATCTCTCTCCTCTCTCTCTCTCCTCTCTCTCTCTCTCTCTCTCTCTCTCTATATATATATATAATATATATATATATATAATACGCACATTCATACGCACACACACGCGTGGATGTGATCATGACGTCGCGCTTCTTACGTACATTCATGTGTGCGTGCAAGCCAACATACACAAACGTACGAACAGAATAGGTGCATCCGACATTACACACGCAAACACGTAAAGTGACACGCGAATACAGTTAACCAAACGGACACATTTGACCATATTTATATCATTTGCAACACTTTCGTTGCCTGATGACTGCTACGCAGCAAGAAACCATGGTAGCAAAATTGTTCCAATATAAATTAATATAAACTAAAACATTTATATATTCATCTATCAACGCTCTATCACAGATATTGAGCACTTTTCTAATAACACTGTACGTTGGATTACTACCGCTTCTTCAAGTATAATAGTGCAAACATGTATATATATATATATATATGACAAAGCATCTGGCATTGCCCCTTTCAGCTTGAAAAATTTGGCTCAGGACCACCCTCGGTGGCGGCAGAATCTCCGTAGAGGATTGCTCATGTCAGAAGTCACCCTGACACAACACCATGAAGCCAAGAGGTCTAGAAGAAAGCAGCGGCAACAAAGCACCGGCACATCAACATCTTCAGGGGCAGCCTTCAAATGCGAAATCTGTGGTCAAGAATGTTTTTCAAACATCGGACTTCACAGTCACAGGAGGTGCTGTAACTTTACGGGCACAAAAAACTTTATTATAGTCTTCCGAGACTGAAATGCCAATATATATATATATATATATATATATTATATATATATATATATATATATATATATATATATATTTTAAGTCTCAACCATTTGACTACTGATTTTTAAGATCTCAACCATTTGACTCATCTGATGATTGCATAACCATGAAACTTTAAGTTATGAGTCCAAATCCATAATATTACAATTGATATATATATATATATATATATATATATATATATATATATATATATATATATATATATATCCGCTTAGAAATGTATCAATTGAATATTCTCCTAAATTCGACAGTCGCAAATAGCCGACTTGGCAGACGAAAATTCAATCAGGTCTCGATCCCGGCTATGGGTAGCTGTTAAAGTGTAGCCACACTGATGGGAGGTGAAACCACGAAACACGTGTCTGTGGATTCACATATATATATATATATGATTTGCATAGGATCATTGTTAAGGAAATTGAGATAGGACAGGTAGGGGTTCAAAGTCGAAAGGTTACCATAGCATTGGTCATACCTGTATAGGTAAGGGAAACTGATTACTAGCGCGTGCTTGTGCACAGGTAACCTAAGTAAGGAATAGTCGACTTCGTCAAACGTCGAATATCACTACAGTTCGTCGACGCAAAGGTATGTGTTTACAATTATTGGGTTTACGTTGAGCAAATAACCAGCACCCCCCGCAGCTACCCCCCCAAAAAAAACAACATAAACAAAAACAGCCAAAAAAAAAAGAAGAAAAGCCCCAAATCCCCGCTGTATGTCGTCACTGCAACTCGAGGATCAACATAAATATTTACACGTTCCTCTTGGCAAATATCCGTGCCGTATTACTGTCCTATCAGACGCACTTGTCTTCTTTTCAACTTCTCCGATTACGAACACTCAGTCACAAAGAATGGTTAGCTAACAATTCATATATATATATATATATATATATATATATATATATCTTATTATAATGGAGATTGTGTGTTTTTCTGTCTGTAACCGAAACTATATTACTACTCAAGTCACAATTACCTTAATTATTTACGTCAAATTCTCCATGATTTCATTCTTTTAAACCTTCAGTTATTAATAGAAATTGTTTTTACATTATTAATACTGTTGACCATATCTACGTACTAATAACATGCAATTGTATTTATATATACAACAAAATAGCGTTTACAGTTTTGAACGAGAAGGCTAATTTGCATATTGATATTTAAAATTTTATTTTAATAAATATGTGCTTGGTATTATTGATTTCTAATTGTTTGGTTTTATCTTAAGAAATATAAAAAAAATCTCGTGGAAAAAATCTTAAAAGGAATTTATTTACAAGAAGAAATAACTGTAATATTATCCTTTACTTCCTATTTTAACTAAATAGTTAAATTAGGAACATTTACCAATGAAAGAGGGGAGTAATGGAAAATGATGGAATAGTTAGTTTCAAAGTTGTTCTATTTTTCGATTATACCCCCTCTGTTGCAGATCTTTTTATCTGCATTCTTAGTCAGTTTCATTAGCCTTTCTAATTTAATATGATATTTTATTATATCAAAACTTAAATACTTGCACCCGGAGGGTGCATATATTTACTAGTATCAATAAAGGAAGGAAGAACTCAATACAGTAATCCCATAATAAATTTATTTCGACGAAAATTGGGGCCCATATAAATCTAAGTTGATTTAAACCGGCTCCCCAAATTTTCGTCTCATCAGATGGGTCTCAATTCACTTATGGACACTTATTATTATTTTTAATTGATTTTTATTTCTATTATTTATTATTTTTTAATTTTATTATCTTCTATTCATTTATTTTATTATTTATATCTTAACTAGTATTTTCTTTTATACATCATTATACTCTAATGTTTAAATTTAAAATCTTTTTATTTTACTTGTCTATTTATATTTTAATATACTACTCTGTTTTTTCTGTCATGTCACCTTTTTGTCTGTCTGGACACCCTAGAAATCAACTTTGAGATGTATCTCTTTTTTTCATTCACTTCCTGTTTCTATGGTTACAATCCCACACTGTTAAAAATATATATATATATATTTAAAAAAAATGTTTTTTTAAATTATTTTTTGTTTTTGTTTGAATTTATATATATTCAGCTATTTGGGTTTTTTGTGATATGCTTGTCCATAAGTGAATTGAGACCCATCTGATGAGGCGAAAATTTGGGAGCCGGTTTAAATCAACTTAGATTTATATGGGCCCCAATTTTCGTCGAAATAAATTTATTATGGATTACTGTATTGAGTTCTTCCTTTATTGATAAATATTGCTCTGTATATAATCTAAAGGTTATTTACATTGAGCTCTCTTCAGTGATTTAAAGATTCGCTGTATTTATACATACTGGATCATCTCAATATTAGTACAGTGGATCTTAGAAATCACATATAGATCATCCCTTACTACCAAGTTTTGGATAAATCTCTTATATATATATATATATATATATATTAATATATATATATATATATAAGATTTTTGATGTTTATTATTTTAGAAGCATTGTTGATAAAGTATATAATTATTATATATTTTTGCTTGAAGGCAATTACAATGCATATATCGCATAAAATTCGATAATATATAGAAGATAATAATGACAAGTGAATTTCGGTAAAGAATTATATAATTCTTTACCAAAAATATAAATAATAATATATACTTTATCCAACAATGCTTCTAAAATAAACAAACATCCAAAAATCTTATATATATATATATATATACACACACACATACACCACACACACACACACATATATATATATATATATATATATATATATATATGTGTGTGTGTGTGTGTGTGTATATATATATATATATAATATATATATATAAGATTTTTGGATGTTTGTTTATTTTAGAAGCATTGTTGAATAAAGTATATATTATTATTTCTATTTTTGCTTGAAGGCAATTACAATGCGTATATCATTTAGATAATAATGACAAGTGAATTTCTGTAAAGAATTATATAATTCGTTACCGAAATTCACTTGTCATTATTATCTTCTATAATTTAATTTTATGCAATCGAATTTTATGCGATATACGCATTGTAATTGCCTTCAAGCAAAAATATAAATAACAATATATATATATGTATGTAAGGTATCCAAATGACTGGTAGTAAGGCATGATTCTATGCTCTTGTAGGTGCAAACATATATTCATACAAGGATTTTTATAAATCCCTAAGAGAGCTCAATGTATAATAAACAGACGCACTTGTCTTCTTTTCAACTTCTCGGATTACGGAACACTCAGTCACAAACAATGGTAGCTAACAATTCATATATTATATATATATATTATATATATATATATATATATATATATATATCCAAATGACTGGTAGTAAAGGATGATTCTATTTGGGATCTTCAAAATCTCACTGTATAAACCATACTGTGGCTTTTGTAGGTGCAAACATATATTCATACAAGGATTTTTATAAATCCCTAAAGAGAGCTCAATGTATAATAATTAATAAATTAGATTAAATACAGTGCAATATTTAACTTTTAAAGAAATAAAAAACTTAACAAACCGTCATTCCGAAATAAATTTATTTCGACCAAAAGCTCCAGGCCAGAGATATATCAGTAACTGTATCTGGTGGTGAGGCTCAAGTCTTGGAGCTCCGTAGAATAAGGGATCGCCCCTGCATTGCAAATACTACCAAGCTTTTAAGCTGAAGAAATTGAAGGATCTTTTTCTTCATTGGATTCTTGTGTTCTCTGAAAATTGGGTTCAACAATTATTTTGATTGAAACATATTAGTATAAACCCGTAAAGTAGAAATGGACCGTTCAATTAAATAATTGGAGCTTCTAGTGGCAAGCGTTGAACTAGAGAAGTTACCTCCTCCGAGGATATAAAAGAGCCTGGTTGCCAGAGGAAATTTTCTCCTGAGTCAGTCAATAGTGTGTGTTCCCAGTAAAGGAAGGGAAAAGAAGAGACAAAGAAAAAATATACTTTTAAGACTTTATTTCTAGGTTTAGAGCTATTTCATGGAGATGAAATTTCTTCCTGTGCTAGTAATAACATGTGTCCCCAAGTAACGTCTCTGTCCGAAAATGGCCGAGGTTTCTTTTTGGTGCCAGCGAGACCAGCTTGTTTCTGTGCATGCCCAGATGCCTCTTTTTGTCTGAAAAAAAATGTACAATGAACGCGATTGGTCAATAGATTTCAATATTGGCAATTAAAGGAACCGGAATCAGACAATTCTTTGACGTTGGATTTTTTTTTACCTACGAAAGCGAAAAAATATTCTATGTGTGCCAAGAATCTAGTTCTTTGGGGTGGGTGTGGAACGTGTGGCCAAGAAAAAAAGTTGCCAAAAGTTTTTCATTCGAAAGTAGCAGATAATTTATTTCAAAGAATGGAATAAATGGGGGCTTGGGGTGCGAAGTGATGGTATGAGGGGGGCGTTTGGAGGGGGGCGGGTGAAAGGAAGGGATTTATGGTGAGGAGGTTTAAATGAGATAATTATTGTCTGTTTTGTTTTAAAATCAATGTGTGAGTATGTATGTGTGTGTGTGTTAGGGGTGGGTGGGTGTTGTGTAGGGATGGGTCAGTTCTATCTCCAACCCCTACCTACATCCCACACACACACAAAAAACAGTGAGTCTGACTCAATCATTTGGTATGTAAGGATGAATCGGGTGGGCTGTCCGGAGCTCGGCAGACAGAAAGGAGGAAGGAGAGAGAGAGAAACAACAACAAAAAACGAAAACAACAACAACAACAACAACAACAACAACAACAACAAAACACCCCTAAAAAAACAAAACAAAAAAAAAACAAAACAAAAACAAAACAAACACAAAAACAAACAAACAAAAACAAACAAAAACAAATATCAAGGGTGTGGGGGTGGGTATCAGGGAAGCTGAACGATAAAACAAACAAATAAAAGAAAAGAAAAAGAAAAAGAAAAAGAAAAAGAAAAGAGAGAAAAAAAACAAGTGCATACATGAAATACGTTTTAATTG
>CM042182.1:22739326-22784460 GCA_023376005.1 Doryteuthis pealeii
AAAATAAAAAAAAAAAAAGAGAAGAGGAAAAAAAAAAAAGGTAAAGAGAAAGGAACGAAGAAAGAAAAAGGAGAAAGCGAGAAAGAGAAAAAGAAAAAAAAGAAGAAAGAAGAAAGAAATTTAAAAAGAAAGAAAGAAGAAAGAAAATAAAGAAAGAAAGAAAGAGAAAGGAAAAGAAAAAAAAAAGGAAAGAAAAAAAGAAAAGAGAGAGAAGAAAAGAAAGAAATAAAAAAGGGAGAAAGGAAAAAAAGAAAGAAAGAAAAAAAGAAAATAAAAATAGAAGACAAGAAAGAAAAAAGAAAGAAAGAAAAAAAAAGAAAGAAAGAAAGAAAAGAGAAAATGAGAAAGAAAGAAAAAAAGAAAAGAAGAAAAAAGAAAGAAAAGATAGTATAAGAAAGGAAAAAAAGAAAAAGGAAGAAAAGGAAGAGAGAAAAAAAAAAGAAAAGAAAGAAAAAAGGAAAGAAAGAAAGAAAAAAAAAGAAAGAAAGAAAAGAAAGAAAAAAGGAAAGAAAAAGAGAAGAAAGAAAAAGAAAAGAAAGAAAGAAAAAAGAAGGAAGAAAAAAAAAGAAAGAAAAGAAAAAAGAAAGAAGAAAGAGAAAAGAAAAAAAGAAAATAAAAGAAAGAAAGAAAAGGAGGAAAAAGAAAGAACGAAAGAAAGAAAAGGAAAGAAGGGAAAGAGAAAGAAGAAAGAAAAAATAAAAGACAAGAAAGAGAAAAAAAAGAAAGAAAGAAAGAAAGAAAGGAAAGAGAGAAGGAAAAAAGGAAAGAAAGAAAAGAAAAAGAAGAAGAAAAGAAAATAAAAGAAAGAAAGAAAAGAAAGAAAGAAAGAAAAAAAAAGAAACGAGAAAGGAAGAAAAAAAGAAGAAAAGAAAAAAGAAAAGAAAGAAAAAAAAGAGAAACAGAAAGAAAAGAAAGAAAGAAAGAAAATAAAAAGAAAGAAAGAAAAGAAAGAAAGAAAGAGAAAAAGAAAAAGAAAAGAAAAAGAAAGGAAAGAAAAGAAAGAAGAAAGAAAGAAAGAAAAAGAAAGAAAATAAAGAAAGAAAGAAAGAAAGAAAGAAAGAAAGAAAGAAAAGAAAGAAAGAAAAAAAGAAAGAAAGAAAAAAGAAAGAAAGAAGAAAGAAAGAAAGAAGAAAAAAAATAAAAAAGAAAGGAAGAAAGAAAAGAAAAGAGAAAGAAAGAAAGAAAGAAAAGAGAAAGAAAAAAAAGAAGAAAGAAAAAAAGAAAAAAAAAGGAAAAAGAAAAGAAAGAAAGAAAGAAAGAGAAAAAAAATAAAAGAAAGAAAGAAAAGAAAGAAAAGAAAATTAAAAAAGAAAGAAGAAAGAAAGAAAGAAGAAAAGAAAAAGAAAATAAAAAGAAAGAAAAAAGAGAAAGAAAGAAGAAAAGAAGAAAGAAAAATAAAAAGAAAAGAAAGAAAAAAGAAGAAAGGAAAGAAGAAGAAAGAAAAAGAAAATAAAAAAGAAGAAAAGAAAGAAGAAGAAAGAAAAGAAAGAAGAAGAAAGAAAAAAAAAGAAAAGAAAGAGAAAAGAAAGAAAGAAAGAAAGAAAGAAAGAAAGAAGAAAGAAAATAAAAGAAAGAAAAAAAGAAAAAGAAAGAAAGAAAGAAAGAAAGAAAGAAAGAAGAAGAAGAAAATAAAAGAAAGAAAGAGAAAGAAGAAAGAAAGAAAGAAAGAAAAAAAAAAAAAAGAAGAAAAAAATAAAAGAAAGAAAAGAAAAGAAAGAAAGAAAGAAAAAAAAGAAGAAAGAAAAGAAAGAAGAAAGAAAAATAAAAAAAGAAAAGAAAGAAAGAAAGAAAGAAAAGAAAAAAAAATAAATAAAAGAAAGAAGAAAGAAAGAAAGAAAGGAAAGAAAAGAAAGAAACAAAGAAAAAAGAAAGAAAATAAAGAAAAAAAGTAAAGAAGAAAGAAAAGAAAGAAAAGAAAATGATGAAAATAGATTTCATTAAAATTGTAATATTTTTTACAATTTTTGTTCCTCCTTTCGGTTAATGACTCGTTTTCCCCGGAAGAGGGCGCCACTGAAGCATAATTAATCAACATGTCAGCAGACCACGGCACTCTTCCAATTGACGCCTTCCATCCATTTTCTACCTCTAACTTCTTCTCAACTGTCAGTCTCAGTTTGTAAAGGCACCCATTCCCTGTCTTTTATTTGTTTTTCTTTCCTCTCATATTTAAATATTTAGGTTTTTATTTTTTTATTAAAAATGGAAGCCATGTTTGTACGAAGAGACTAAAAAACTAAATTACGAATCAGTCTAGCATGGACACTTATTTCTTCTATCTTTCTTTCTTTCTTTTCTTTTTCTTCTTTTCTTTTTTCCTTCTTTCTTTCTTCTTCTCCTTTCTTCTTCTTCTTTCTTCTTCCTTTCTTCTTTCTTTCTTTCATTCTTTCTTTCTTCCTCCTTTCATCTTTCTTTCTTTCTTCCTTCCTTCTTTTCTTCTTTTCCCTTTCTTCCTTTCTTTCTTTCTATCCTTCTTTTCTTTTTCTTCTTTCTTTCTTTTCTTTCTTCTTTCTTCCTTCTTTTCTTCTTCCTTCTTCCTTTCCTTTCTCTTTTTTTTTCTTTCTTCCTTTCTTTCTTCATTCCTTATTTTCTTTTTATTTCTTCCTTCCTTCGTTTCTTTTCTTTCTTCTTTCTTTCTTTCATTTCTTTCTTCCTTCCTTATTTTTTTTTTCTTTCTTCCTTCCTCCTTCCTTTCTTTCTTCATTCCTTCTTTCCTTTCTTTCTTTCTTCCTCCTTCCTTCCTTCCTTCAACAACATTAAGTAAAGTCGTCGGGGTGCCCTAAAGTCGGTATCAGCCTGATAGCGAGGGAGTCTATGCTCTTTTCACTAACGCTAGACCAAGGAGATTGTTTAGGCATCTGACGGAGCGCTACATCTACCACCAGCCCTTACTTTAACGCACTTTAAGTTCCCTGTGTTACTCATACACTGAGTTGGCGAGGGCCGGTATCGAACACGATTGTTCCTTGTGGTTCCTAGTCGGACGCTCTACCAACTGAGCTAAAGTGGAGCGGGGGGGGACAAAACAACAACAGACCCCCCCCCCAAACAAAAAAGTGACTGTTCACAAGTTGTGTTCTTACGACATAAAAATATCGACGCCCAACTCCTCGGAACAACCGGAGGAGTTACAAACCCCACCCGCCCCCAAAATAACGAGTTACAACCCCCCACCCCCACCCCCAAACGAGGTTACAGAAGCAAATCCTAATCGTTCATCTGATACTCGCATCTTTTATTGCACTTGTTAACCTTTCATTCGATATATCCCATCACCTTTACCCCCCCTCTCTCCTTACACCACCCCTGTCCCCCGACATTCACAATCATTAACCCCCACCCCTCGCCATCGCATAGGATAACCAATGCCTTCAGCTTCTTTTTTTTTTTTTTTTCGCGTGAGGACGATGTACAGTTTCACTATTAAGTATAGCGTTAGATTTCATTCTTTTTTTTCTTTTTCTTTTTCCGAGTCTAGTGGTGAAGTTCCAATTTTGGAACTCTGGGGAGCGTGGAGTGTCCCTTCATCCATCCCAACCCGGAGTGATAGTACCTGTTAGGGTTTCATCCCTGGGTTGAATAAAAAAAAAAATTACTATTATCTGCGTAAATGTTTTCAGCCCAACATTCATCAGTGTATGCTTCCACCTCGCGATGCAACAGTAAGTTATCGGTTCAAGAAATGGAATCGGTGATTGGCGTTCGAATTCTGGTAAAGCCTAATTCTAGAACTGATAATACCGTGATTGGATTAAAGGTTAATCTAGATTAAAAAAATGCTTACAAAACCAAAGGAGCAGGAGGCCATCGTTTTCGTTCTTATAAAGATATTAGAAAAAAAAGTGACCCGTTTAGTCACCCATTGAGCTCGGGTTAGATTATTGGAAAAATCACACAACAATATTATTTCGTCAATCTAAAGTTTTTCAAAACTGTCCAAATGAGTTATTCAAATTGGAGAAAACATTTTCATTTGATCAAAGGAATCACAAGAGAAGGGTCACCTGGTGAGTTGATTTCTAATTACAGGTAATTCAGATTAGGAAATTATCCAATTTTAATGAGATTTTCATTCAATAAATTGAAGATATTCATCAATAAATTGATTTTATAATGAATAGATTGTTTTATTTTTTAAAAATTGAAAAAAAAAAAAAAACTTAACAGGGGAGGGGGTCAACATTTGCTCCTTTGAATAAAGATCCCTATTTTTTACATTTCTAGAAAGAGAGTTAGGAAATATCATTGCCGAACATAACATCTTATTATAATGGAGATTGTGTGTTTTTCTGTCTGTAACCGAAACTATATTACTACTCAAGTCACAATTCCCTTCGTTATTTACGTCACATTCTCCATGATTTTATTTATATTTAAACCTCAATTATTAATAAAATTGCTTCACCTTTTTATTAGTGTTGTCCATATCTACATACAAATAACATGCAATTGTATTTATATATACAAAAAATAGCGTTTTACAGTGTGAATGGGAAGGCTAATTTGCATATTGATATCAAAAATGTGATTTTATTAAATATGTGCTTAGTATTATTGATTTCTAATTGTTTGGTTTTATTTTAATGAATATAAGCAAAAATCTCTTCAATGAATCTTAAATGAAATCCATTAACAAGAAAAAATAACTGTCATTTATTCTTTAGTTCCTAATTTAACTAAATAGTTAAATAAGTAAAATTCAGCAATGAAAGACGGGAGTGATGGAAGAGTAAGTTTCATTTCTATATTTCTATTATACCCCTACTCTGTTACATATCTTTTTATCTGCCTTCTTATTAGACTTTCTAATTTAATACGATATTTCATTACATTAAAACTTAAATACTTGCACCCGGAGGGTGCATATATTTGCTAGTATTTTTAATTAAATAAGGATTTAGTTAATCTATGTAATAAAAAAAATGTACGGTTAATAATAATGTTAAATCAAACATATTTTCCGAGATTTTTATATATTTCATTTTAAATATTTTTTTTACTAACGATTGTTCTCATTTATCTACACCAAAGAAAAAAAATGTCGGCTTAAGCTCTGATTTTTCTAAAAAACAAACAAACAAACAGTATTCCAGGTTTTTAGGGATAGGGTCAGTAGGGACCCCCAACACAACGTCACGTGATCAGTTTATAGTATCGTTTTCGTTCTTATAAAGATATTTTCTTCTTTCTTTCATTCATTAATTCTTTCTTTCTTTTTTTCTTTTCCGTCTTTTTCGTACATTATCTTTCTTTCATTTAATTTTCCTTCTTTTTCATACTTTCTTTCTTTCTTTCTTTCTTTCTTTCTTTCTTCTTTCTTCTTTCTTTCTTTCTTTCTTTCTTTCTTTCTTTTCTGTCTTTTTCGTACATTTTCTTACTTTCATGCATTTTTCCTTCTTTTTCGTACATTATTTCTTTTTTCTTTCTATCTTTCTTTTTTATTCATACGCTTTCCTTTTTTCACGTACTTTCTTTCTCCCTTACTTTTCTTTTCTTTCTTATTCTTTTTCTTTCTCTTTCATTTCTTTCTTTTTCTTTCTTGCTTATTTTCATTCATTTTCGCACATTCTTTTCTATCTTTCATTTCTTTCTTTTTCATAACTTTTTGTTCTTTTATTTCATTCTTTTTCGTATATTTTTTTTCTTCCTTTCTATCTATCTTTTTTTCTTATTTTTTCCTTCTTCTTCGCACCTTTTCTTTCTTTCTTTTTTCTTTCTTTCTTTCTGATCCCATACCGATTTTTTCCTCCTTTCTTTTATTGTAAAATCATTTCCAATTCATTTTTATAGTAGAAATAATTTCCAATGCATTTTTATAGTAAAAATCATTTCTATGCATTTCATATAAAAATCATTTCCAATGCGTTTTCATAGTAAAAATAATTTTCATTCCATTTATTGTAAAAAATTTCCAATGCATTTTTATAGTAAAAATCATTTCCTATGCATTTTCATAGTAAAAGTCATTTCCACTTCATTTTTATAGTAAAAATAATTTCCAATGCATTTTCATAGTAAAAATCATTTCCTATGCATTTTCATAGTAAAAATCATTTCCAATGCGTTTTCATAGTAACAATCATTTTCATTCCATTTTTATTGTAAAAATCATTTCCAATGCATTTTTATAGTAAAAATCATTTCCAATTAATTTTTATAGTAAAAATAATTTCCAATGCATTTTCATAGTAAAAATCATTTCCTATGCATTTTCATAGTAAAAATCATTTCCTATGCATTTTCATAGTAAAAATCATTTTCATTCCATTTTTATTGTAAAAATCATTTCCAATGCATTTTTATAGTAAAAATCATTTCCAATGTATTTTTAAAGTAAAAATCATTTCCAATGCATTTTTATAGTAAAAATAATTTCCTATGCATTTTTATAGTAAAAATCATTTCCAATGTATTTTTAAAGTAAAAATCATTTCCAATGTATTTTTAAAGTAAAAATCATTTCCAATGCATTTTTATAGTAAAAATCATTTCCAATTCATTTTTATAGTAAAAATCATTTCCAATTCATTTTTTATAGCAAAAATCATTTCCAATGCATTTTCATTGTAAAAATCATTGTCCAATGCATTTTTATAGTAAAAATCATTTCCAATGCATTTTCATAATAAAAATCTTTCCAAGTTACTTTTGTGGGGATATAAATACCAATGCATCTTCTATAGTAAAACCTTTTCCCATGTAATTCTATATTAGGATCATTTCCAGTGTATTTTCATCTACATCTTTTTTTTTCTTCTTTTCATTTTATTGATTTGACATACATTTAGCGAATGGATTTAGGTTAGTATGTCTCGACACCAAATCTGTGTTGCCCCTCGCACCGACCGCGGATATTGGGAATCTACGGCCGGACAATTACGCGGATAATGAAGATCTACTGTGTATCTATCATTGCCCTTATTATTGACGTAACACTTCGTTAACAGAAACGCCTGCTTCCCTGTCCGATTTGGCCCGGTTCGACCCCTCCCCCGCCCCATGACCCTCATCACGCCCCCCCCTCGACCCCCAGGACCGCCTCCGCCACCGTCGCTGCCAATTCTTTCTCGATTTTGCTCTTATCCGAAAACAAAACAAGAATACAAGTCAACGGAGAGGTCAAAAGTTATTTACTCTCCCGATTGTTTGTCTAACAACAACAACAACAACACAACAACAACAGCAGCAGCAGCAGCAGCAGGAGAATATGTGGCGGGAGCAGCATGGGGGGGGGGTAAAAAAAACCCGGTGCCAAATGGTTGATGAGGGTCAAATTGATGAAGGCGTTGGTTATAGTAGCGATTAGGGGAAGGGGCTTAGGTGTAGGTGTTGCATTTAAATAACAGTACAATATTTTCTAGGCGATAGCGATGTAGAGATGGGGATTCTCTAGCTGGAAATCCGACTTCTAGTCAGCAGCACAAATACCAGCCACTCAATATCTGAGGTTTGATTTTGTTTGGTTTGTTTTACGGTAAAAAAGAAAAAAGAAAGAAAGAAAGTGGAAGAACATCAAAAAGAAAGAAAGAATATAAGTACATCAGAAAGAAAGAAAAAAAGAAAGAAAGAAAGAAAGAATCTCCGACCCCCAAACACACACACACACACACACACACACACACACACACACACTCTCTCTCTCTCTTTCTTTCCCTCTCTCTCCCACTCTCTCTCTCTCTCTCTCTCTCTCTTTCTCTCTCTCTCTCTTTCTCTCTCCGACGCCCCCCACTTTTCCATTTGCTGCATTTTACGTTTCTATGTTTTATTTTTTCATCAAATGGATTGGGTGGATCACAGCCGAAGAAGATGGGCAAAAGAAAGCGGGCAACAAAAGATGGAGGTCAAATGAAAAGAAAATGGGCAGAGGTTCTTAATGACACAAGGTACATCTGGTTGTTTGGTTTGGTTTGGTTTACGGCACATCAACCTCAGTGGGTCATTTAAGGCCGACAGGTTTTGAAATAAATTCATTCTTAATGGATACTCAATTATTTTTATAAACACATTTTTCTATTTAACCCATTTTACCCTTGTTACAATCTTATGAGCCATCCTGTAGGCTTTGATCAAGAGCACTTGTCCAGTGGAATTGGATCCTTGGTAATCCCTTGGTAAAGAGTCCTGAGTATTGGTTAACGTCTGGTAATCCTGAATATTGTAAGTCCCTACTCAATGAGTGCAATTAGAATTATGTCCAGTGTGGGGGTTTAAGTAGTGTATCAGCCACGCAGTATGGCTAGTGATTGGCCGAGGAATAAACTACGTGACCTTGGATAGACTATAAATTAAGGTGGGGGATTGGAGCACACCAAAAAACTCCAACAGCCCTAACAGGTACTACCACTCCCAGTCAGGATGGACCTGAGAGTAATGGCGATGAAGGGGTACTCCACGCTCCTTTTTTCTTTCTTTCTTTCTAATATTCCCCAATTCTTTCTTTCTTTCTTTCTTTTTAATATTCCCCAATTCTCTTTCTTTCTTTCTTTTAATATTCCTCAATTCTTTCTTTCTTTCTTTCATTCTTCTTTCTAATGTTCCCCAATTCTTTCTTTCTTTTTTCTTTCTTCCCTTCTTTCTTTCTAATATTCCTCAATTCTTTCTTTCTTTCTTTCTTTCTTTCTTTCTTTCTTTCTAATATTCCCCAATTCTTTCTTTCTTTCTTTCATTCTTTCTTTCTAATGTTCCCAATTCTTTCTTTCTTTTTTCTTTCTTCCCTTCTTTCTTTCTAATATTCCTCAATTCTTTCTTTTCTTTCTTCTTTCTTTCTTTCTAAATTCCCCAATTCTTTCTTTCTTCTTTCATTCTTCTTCTAATTCCCCAATCTTCTTTCTTTTTTTTCTTTCTTCCCTTCTTTCTTTCTAATATTCCCCAATTCTTTCTTCTTCTTTCTTTCTTTCTTTCTTTCTTTCTTGATGCTTGCATTCTTTATTTCTTTTATATTCTTCACTTTTCTTTTTTTTTCTTTCTTTCTTCTTCTTTCTTTCTTTCTTTCTTTCTTTTCTTTCTTTCTGATGTACTTATATTCTTTCTTTCTTTTGATATTCTTTCACTTTCTTTCTTTCTTTCTTTCTTTTTCCATATCGGCTTGCATTCTTTATTTTTTATTTCTAATATATTAGCACTTATTCTTTCTTCTTTCTTTCTTTCTTTTTCATGTCCTTCAATTTTTCCTTTCTTTCTTTCTTTCTTTCTTTCTTATATTCCCAAATTCTTCTTTCTTTCTTTCGTTTCCTAAACAACCTAATTCCTATGTTTATCCTATGTTTATCAAAATGGCTTGATTCGGCACAGAATAACCCCATAAGGGTTGATATGCCATAGAACAAAACAACTAAGCAGCTCGTACCTATCACAGCCAATCAAACGATCTGCAAGATATACGATATCTGGCATCTAGTCTACACAATCCAGAATTTCTTTTCTTTTTTTATAACCACCCTTTCGGCAGGGGCGTTAGAATGCACCGACTGCACCTCTGCAGAGGGGTAAGACTCCCTAAATAGGGCTACCTGTTGGCCGTGGGTGGCAACCCGTGATGTTTAAGGACGGAATCCTGGTGGATGAGCAGTCCATGCCATGCAACACTCCACTTAGACCCTTACGTAGACTAGACGGGCGGTCGGAGAGGCCGCCTCCGACAAATCGGCTGGTCATGTCAAGCCCTAGCACCGATATGATTGTCCCAACCCTATTGCCCTTTTTTCATACATGTGGTAGAAGACGGTGGTTGATGGTCTGGCTATCCTGGGTATGACGTTAAACTATCTGGTGGTGAAGTTCCAGTTCTGGAGCTCTGGGAGTGTGGAGTACCCCTTCATCGCCATTACTCTCAGGTCCACTCTGACCCGAGTGGTAGTACCTGTTAGGGTTCCATCTATGGGTTAAATAGAAAAATGTGTTTATAAAAAAAATTGAGTATCCATTAAGAATGAATATATTTCAGAACATTGTCAGCATTAAATGACCCACTGAGGTTGATATTCCGTTAAACAAAACAAACCAATCTTCTGTTATAAAAGGATTTATATGAAAAATCCCTATTTTTATTCAGCCCGCCTCCCAGAAGTCTGTATGGACCACTGATTATATCAAATATAGGGTATAGGTGAAAGTCTCTCCCATATGAACCTCTATATTTTTATCGCCCCCCTCTAGTCTCATATGGACCACTTTGAGAGTGTCAAATATGGTGCATAGATAATTTCTCTCCCCTCTGAACCTCTATATTTTTTCTTCATCATAAATGTGTTTATAAAAAATTGAGTATCCATTAAGAATCAGTTTATTTCACAATTTTGTCGGCCTTAAATGACCCACTGAGGTTGATGTGCCGTAAACCAAACAAAACCAAACAATCAGATCTCCCTTGTGTCATTAAGAACCTCTGCCCATTTTCTTTTCATTTGACCATCATCTTTTATTGCCCGCTTTCTTTGCCCTTCTTCTTCGGCTGTGATCCAACCAATCCATTTGATGAAAAAATAAAACAGAGAAACGTTAAATGCAGCAAATGAAAAAGTGTGTGGGGGGACGAGAGAGAGAGAGAGAGAGAGAGAGAGAGAGAGAGAGAGAGAGAGAGAGAGAGAGAGAGAGAGAGAGCGTGTGTGTGTTTTGGGGGCGGAGATACTTTAAGTGACGTCATTTATTTCATTCTAGATTCGGCCATTTCGACAATATAATAAATTCTTTCTTTTTTATATCCTTGCACTATTCATTCTTTCTTTCTTTCTTTCTTCTTTCTTTTTTCTTCTTTTCTTTTCTTTCTTTCTGATGTACTTATATTCTTTCTTTTTTATTCTTCCACTGTCTTTCTTTCTTTCTTTCTTTTTCTTTCTTCATTCTATCTTTCTTTCTTTCTTTCTTCTTTCTTTCAATATTCCCCAATAATTTCTTTCTTTCTTTCTTTCTTTCTTTTTTCTTTCTTTCTAATCTTCCCAATTCTTTCTTCTTTCTTTCTTTCTTTCTTTCTTTCTTTCTTTCTAATGTTCCAAAATTCTTTTTTTCTTTCTTCTTTCTTAAATAATATTCTCCAATTCTTTCTTTCTTTCTTTCTAATATTCCCCAATATTTCTTTCTTTCTTCTTTCTTTCTTTTTTCTTTTTTCTTTCTTTCTTTCTCCCAATTCTTTCTTCTTTCTTTCTTTCTTTTCTTTCTAATTCCAAATTCTTTCTTTCTTTCTTTCTTTCTTTTTCTTTCTTCTTTCATGTTCCCCAATTCTTTCTTTTTTTCTTTCTTTCTTTCTTTTTTTCTTTTTCTAATATCTGTCCTTTTCTTTCCATTCGATCACCATTTTTTGCCTTCTTTCTTCTGTTCGTCTTCGTCAGCTTTGATCCCACCGATACATTACATACACACAAAAAGGTAAAATATAGAAACGCACCCTCAACCACACCCTAACACCCCCACACACCCACGCACCCACAAATGAAAAACGGCGTTGGTGGGTTGCTTAATGGCGGGATTCTTTAAGTGCCGGCGTTTTGTTTCGTTCTAGACTCGGCCTTTCCCGCCAAAAACAGTTGCATTAATATTCATGGCGAAACACCTTAGCAGAAATAGCGTGTAAACACAGCTCAGTGCACTCGCCCACCACCACCAAGTGCCCCCCGGGACCGGCGTATTCTTCTCCACTGACCCCAGCAAAAAACCATCAATCACTTTTCCCGGGGGCTGCCTCGGCCAGCGAAAATCGACACCCCTTTCATCTTGCACAGCCTAAAGGACGGGCGGATCTTGCCCCTATCGTAAGTCCTGGCTCTTGTGGGGTCCCGTTAAGGTTTAGTTTGCAGACAAACACCTTTAAGCGCAATCGTACACACCCTACCCCCCAAAAAAACCCTCTGGGAGTGGTAAGGTAATTTCGGGCCTCAGGATAAAGAGTTTAAAAAGGTTTGATTATCTGAAAGAAATATCAGGTGATATCATCAGCGTTTCCTGTCTGCCATACCTATTGGAGGCGCGTGGTGTAATGGTTATCATTGAAAGAAAATGGACTCGGCGACCCGAGTTCAAATACTGTTTGCATTTCGCATAGTGCTTATCCCCTTAAGAAAGGTATACATCCCACTATTCTCCCTCCAGCTATGGGTAAATAGTAGTGCAATGTAGGCTTTTTAACTTTGGTTAAGATATCCATGCCAATCTTTCTCCAACTGTCCCTATCGGTAATCTACACCGGGAGGTCCTTTGTGCAGCATCAAGAATCAGCACAGAGAGGACCGATGTATCAACCCCTCCTCACGAGCAGGGTGTGACACAAGGTCAATTTCTTCCATCTCCTAGACAAAGTAACTCAGCCGTCCTACTATTTCATAGCATTAGTGAAATAGATCATAATTAGGATTGAGCTTATTCTGACCACCCCTAACAAATCAGAGTTTTCCTTCTCCTAGGCTGGTTGCCTAACAAGACTAAATAACCCAGTCTGCCCTACTATTACCCATAGCTGGAGGGAGAATAGAATTAGTGAAATAGATCACTAATTAGGATTGAGCTTATTCTAGTAGTGACCACCCCAAGTGGAGTTTAACAGGTTTGAAATCAGAGTTTTTCTTCTCCTAGACTGGTTGCCTAACTAAGACTAAATAACTCAGTCTGCCCTACTATTTACACATAGCTGGAGGGAGAATAGAATTAGTGAAATAGATCACTAATTAGGATTGAACTTATTCTAGTAGTGACCACCCCAAGTGGAGTTTAACAGGTTTGAATTAAGAGTTTTCCTTCTCCTATACTGGTTAGCCAAGGTTTAAGAGCCCAGTCTGCCCTAGTATTTACCCATAGCTGAAGGCAGAGTATTTAGATGAAGGGTATTGGTGCTATGTGAAAGGTAAACAATCTCGTCCAGGATTTGAACTCAAGGTCAGCGAGTCCATTTCCTACTATTCTAACATTAGACCACGTGAATCCGTTTATACCCTTGGGAAAGGTATGCATTTCATTATTCTCCCTCCAGCTATGGATAAATAGTATAGCAATATGGGCGTTTAAACTGTGGGCTAGGATATTCCAGACAATCTCCCGCCAACTGTCCCTATTCTTAATCGCTCCTGGAGGCTCCTCTGAGCTGCATCCAGAATCCGCACACAACTCATCAATGTAGGTCCTGATGGAGTCGGACTGATGAAAAGTCAGTCGGGTTTCACTTCCAGTTAGAATTAGCTGCTAAGTCTAGCCACAATGATCAGACGTCAAACGTCGAAACACGGTGTCTGTGGATGGCTGTCCTATATATAAGGGATGGAGCACTATATGACGACCTTAACATACAAAGCGATCCCCTTCACATTCTGTAAGTGATGACAGCCTAATGGTTAAGGTGTCGGATTTCAATTCCGGCTGTAGATAGCTTACAAATGTCTAGCCACACTGAAGAGACTTGATAAGTCGAAACACGTGTCTGTGGATGACTCTCTCTCTCTCTCTCTCTCTCTCTCTCTCTCTCTCTCACTCTCTCTCCCTTTCTCTCTCTATATATATTCTTTGATGAGGTACCAAGCCATTTGGTATTAAAATGATTCTAAGCTGGTCCTTTCTTCCATCTGTATGGTGTCGCAAAGTTCAGGTCCGATTTGAGAGCTCAATGTTTAGTTTTTATAAACAGTGCAAAGTAATTTGTAAAGAAAAGAGACTTAAAAATCAGGTTTTAATCGATTATGGTCCATTTCCACCCGTGAGTATCTTAGAACCCTCCGAGTTTCATCAGGTCCCTTTCTTTATTGAAAATGGTAAACAAATAAGTTCAGCTTACATTTATACATTCTCTACGGATCCCAGTAACGGTATCGGGTTTCAATTCATCTTATCTCTTTCGGGTGACAGTGATTTGATCTTGTGCTAGCTCTTTTTCTGGGGGCTTGTGATAACCCTTTTTCTTGGGTGCTGTCGCCTGGACCGGTCAATTTCAGTTCTCATGTTTCTTATCAAATGTCGTCATCTATTTTTCCTTATGGGGTGGGATTTAGCTTTACGGTTATAGTCGTAGGAAATTTATGGTAATTTATGAGGAAGACCGTCCCGGTCTCCTGCCTCAAAACTTGCTAACGGTGAGTGGTGAAAAACCAACCCCAGCTACGATTGAAGTCCGTAACCGAAGCAATAGATAGATATGAAGATGACTAGATAGATAGATAGATAGTTTTATTTTATTTTATTAAAATATAAAAGAATATCTAAATACTCAGATTTTCTTTTATTCATGTTTGTTTAATGTCTTGTTTTTAGTTTAAATAAACAAGAATATCTAAATATTTTGATTTTTTTTTTACTTGTAATTGATTGTTGGAAAATAAATATATAAAATAAAATGAAAATACCGAAAAAAATAAACGTTTTGGATTTTTTTTATATGTAAGTCAATGTCGACCCCCCCCCCAAAAAAAAAACGCCCCAAGCTGGTTGTTTACTTTCAAGTGACACTGCTTCGGCTACGGACTTCAATCGTAGCTGGGTTTGCTTTTCAGCAATCACCGGTAGCAAGTTTTGAGGCAGATTACCAAATTTATTTACCCAACCCTCCACAGGAGCGAGAGGCGACAGAAAGTCAATTTATGTGATTTGATTTCTGAGTTTTCTTCTATACTGGTTGCCATACCAAGGTTAAAGAACGCAGTCTGTCCTACTATTTACCCAATAACTGAATGGGGAATAGTTGGATCCATGCATTTCTCAAGGGTACTAACGCTATGTGACATGCACTCAGTATCGTCAAGGGTTCGAACTCGGCTCACCGTGTCCATTTTCCGCTATTGTAATGATTACACTAGTATCACCCATTGGAAATGAACTTTTTACAACATTTGAAAACAGCATTTATCTTGGCAACATACATCAAAATGTGGCGGATATTGGGTAGGACTGATTGACAGTAGGAGGTCAAATTTCAATCCATTGCAGTTCCAATATATATATATATATATATATATATATATATATATATATGAAAAAAAAATCCGACAAATTTTCAATTAATATTTCGACTCTTTTACAGAGATTAAATAGTTCCTTATATATATATATATATATATATATATATATATATATATTGGGAGATTATGTGCTTAATTAAAGTCATACCTAATTTGTTAATTAATTAATTATAATTAAATGAATCAGGCGTGCATATCGGTTTAAATATAAAGCGTAAACAAATCGAGAAAAAGTCGATCTCTGTATGTACATTTCAGCCGATTTGTTTACGCTTTACATTTAAACCGATATGCACGCCTAATTCATTTAATTATAATTAATTAATTAACAAATTAGGTATGACTTTAATCAAGCATATAATCTCCCTAAAAATTGTCGGCCTTCGCCATTTCAAACACATCGTTTGACCACTTCATAATATATATATATATATATATAATATATATATATATGAGGTGTATGGGTTGGATGGGTGTTAATGATATCAGATAGTTCCGTGATAGGATTCAACCAAAATAGACAACCAAAACATACATACACCCACACATAAATATACACAGCGGAAATCCACACACACACACACACATATATATATATATATATATTTATATATACACTAAATAATATTCATTTATTTATTATCATTATTATTGTTATTATTCATTATATAATATATATATATATATATATATATATAATATTTATATATATAGTGAAAGTATCCAATTTTTACTGCCGCCCTGTCGGCTGGATGAGCAGTTCATGACATGCAATACTCCACTTTGGCCTATCAAATCGATCAATCGGCTGGTCTTGTCAAGCCCTAGCACCTATATGATTGCCCCAACCCTATTGCCCTTATGGCAAGGCCCACCCCTTTTTATCATATGGGTGCTAGAAGGCGGTGGCTGCGGATCTACATGTCCTGGGAATGACGTTAAACTCTATCTGATGGTGAGGTTCCATTTTGGAGGTTTTGGGAATGTGAAGCACCCCTTCACATTCCCAAAACCTCCAAAACTGGAACCTCACCATCAGATAGAGTTTAACGTCATTCCCAGGACATGTAGATAACGCAGCCACCGCCTTCTAAGCACCATAATGAATAATAAAAGGGGGTTGGGCTTGCCATAGGGCAAATGGGTTGGGGCAATCATATAGGTTGCTAGGGCTTTTGAACAAAACCAGCCAATTATCGATTTGATAGGGCCAAAGTGGGATATTGCATGTCATGAACTGCTCATCCCGCCGACAGGGCCAGTAAAAATTGGATTATTTCCATACATAATATATATATAATATATATATATATATATATATATATATATATATATATTATAATGAATAATAACAATAATAATGATAATAAATAAATTGAATATTATTTAGTGTATATAATAAATATATATATATATATATATGTGTGTGTGTGTGTGTGGATTTCGCTGTGGAATATTTATGTGTGGGTGTATGTTTATGTTTTGTTGTCTATTTTGGTTAATCCTATCACGGAACTAATCTGATATCATTAAACACCCATCCAACCCATAAACCTCATTATATATATATATTATATAGTATTATATATATATATAATATGAAGTGGTCAAACGATGTGATTTGAAATGGCGAAGGCCGACAATTTTTAGGGAGGATTATATGCTTGATTAAGTCATACCTAATTTGTTAATTAATTAATTATAATTAAATGATTAGGCGTGCATATGCGGTTTAAATGTAAAGGCGTAAACAAAATCGCTGAAATGTAATACAGAGATCGACTTTTCTCGATTTGTTTACGCTTTATATTTAAAACCGATATGCACGCCTTGATTCAATTTAATTATAATTAATTAATTAACAAATTAGGTATTGACTTTAATTAAGCACATATCTCCCAATATATATTATATATATATATATAATATATATATATATAAAGGAACTATTTAATCTCTGTAAAGAGTCGAATATTAATTGAAAAATTTGTCGGATTTATTTTTCATATATAATATTATATATATATATATATATATATTATATATATATTGGAACTGCAATGGATTGAAATTTGACGCTCTACTGTCAATCAGTCCTACCACAATAAATCGCGCCAACATTTTGATGTTATGTTGGCCCAAGATAAATGCTGTTTTGGCCAAATGTTGTAAAAGTTCTTCCATGGGTGATCTAGTGTAATCATTACAATAGCGGAAAAATGGACACGGTGAGCCGAGTTCGAAACCCTTGACGATACTGAGTGCATGTCACATAGCGTTAGTACCCTTGAGAAAATGCAATGGATCCAACTATTCCATTCAGTTATTGGGTAAATAAGTAGGACAGTCTGCGTTCTTTAAACCTTGGTATGGCAACCGTATAGAAGGAAAACTCAGAAAATCAAATACATAAATTGACTTTCTGTCCGCCTCTCGCTCCTGTGGTAGAGGTTGTAAATAAATTTGGTACTGCCTCAAAACTGTGCTACCGTGATTGCTGAAAGAGCAAACCCAGCTACGATTGAGAGTCCGTAGCCGAAGCAGTGTCACTTGAAAGTAAACAACCAGTTGGGGCGTTTTTTTTTGGGGGGGGGGTATGACATTGACTTACATAATAAAAAAATCAAAACGTTTATTTTTTTTTCGGTATTTTCATTTTATTTTTTATATTTATTTCCCAACAATCATTACAAGTAAAAAAAAAAATCAAAATATTTAGAGTATTCTTGTTTATTTAAACTAAAACAAGACATTAAACAAACATGATAAAAGAAAATCTAAGTATTTAGATATTCCTTTTATATTGTTAATAAAATAAAATAAAAACTATCTATCTATCTTCTAGTCATCTTCATATCTATCTATTGCTTCGGTTACGGACTTCAATCGTAGCTGGGTTGGTTTTCACCACTACCGTTAGCAAGTTTTGAGGCAGGAGACCGGGACGGTCTTCCTCAATAAATTACCATAACTTTCCTACGACTATAACCGTAAAGCTATAATCCCACCCCATAGGAAAAATAGATGAGGACATTTGATAAGAAACATGAGAACTGAAATGACCGGTCCAGGCGACAGCACCCAAGAAAAAAGGGTTATCACAAAGCCCCCAGAAAAAGAGCTACCACAAGATCAATCACTGTCACCGAAAGAGATAAGATGAATTGAAACCCGATACCGTTACTGGGATCGTAGAGATGTTAATGCTAGCTGAACGTATTTGTTTACCTTTTCAATAAAGAAGGGACCCTGATGAAACTCGGAGGGTTCTAAGATACTACCACGGGTGGAAATGGACCATAATCGATTAAACCTGATTTTTTAAGTCTCTTTCTTACAAATTACTTTGCACTGTTTATAAAAACTAAACATTGAGCTCTCAAATCGGACCTAACTTTGCGACACATACAGATGGAAGAAAGGACCAGCTTTAGAATCATTTTAATAGCCAAATGGCTTGTAGCTCATCAAAGAATAATATAGAGAGAGAAAGGGAGAGAGGGTGAGGAGAGAGAGAGAGAGAGAGAGAGAGAGAGAGAGAGTCCAATCCACGCCGTGTTTCGACTTATCAAAGTCTCTTCAGTGTGGGCTAAGACATTTGTCAAGCTATCTACATGCCGGAAGTATGAAATCCGACACCTTAACCATTAGGCTGTTCATCACTTACAGAATGTGAAGGGGATCGCTTTGTATGTTAAGGTCGTTCAAATATGTGCTCCATCCCTTATATATAGACAGCCCATCCACAGACACCGTGTTTTCGACGTTTGACGTTCTGATCAGTGTGGCTAGACTTAGCAACTAATTCTAACTGGAAGTGAAACCCACTGACTTTTCATCAGTCCGACTCCATCAGACCTACATTGATGAGTTGTGTGCGGATTCTGGATGCAGCTCAGAGGAGCGTCCAGGAGCGATTTAAGAATAGGGACAGTTGGCGGGAGATTGTCTGGAATATCCCCAGCCCACAGTTTTAAACCCCCATATTGCTATACTATTTATCCATAGCTGGAGGGAGAATAATGAATCATAGCCTTTCCCAAGGGTATAAACGGATTCACGTGGTCTAATGTTAGAATAGTAGAAATGGACTCGCTGACCTTGAGTTCAAATCCTGGACGAGATTGTTTAACCTTCACATAAGCACCAATACCTTTCACTCTAAATACTCTGCCTTCAGCTATGGGTAAATACTAGGGCAGACTGGGCTCTTAAACCTTGGCTAACCAGTATAGGAGAAGGAAAACTTTAATTCAAAACTGTTAAACTCCACATTGGGGTGGTTCACTACTAGAATAAGTTCAATCCTAATTAGTGATCTATTTCACTAATTCTATTCTCCCTCCAGCTATGTTGTAAATAGTAAGGGCAGACTGAGTTATTTAGTCTTAGTTAGGCAACCAGTCTAGGAGAAGAAAAACTCTGATTTCAAACCTGTTAAACTCCACTTTGGGGTGGTCACTACTAGAATAAGCTCAATCCTAATGGTAGTGACTATTTCACTAATTCTATTCTCCCTCCAGCTATGGGTAAATAGTAAGGCAGACTGGGTTATTTAGTCTTGGTTAGGCAACCAGCCTAGGAGAAGGAAAAACTCTGAATTCAAACCTGTTAAACTCCACTTGGGGTTGGTCACTATTAGAATAAGCTCAATCCTAATTAGTGATAATATTTCACTAATTATCTATCTCCCTCCAGCTATGGGTAAATAGTAGGACAGGCTGAGTTATTTAGTCTTTGTTAGGCAACCAGTCTAGGAGATGGAAAACTCTTAAGAAATTGACCTTGTGTCACACCCTGCTCGTGAGGAGGGGTTGATACATCGGTCCTCTCTGTGCTGATTCTTGATGCTGCACAAAGGACCTCCCGGGGTAGATGACCGATAGGGACAGTTGGAGAAAGATTGGCATGGATATCTTAACCAAAGTTAAAAAGCCTACATTGCACTACTATTTACCCATAGCTGGAGGGAGAATAGTGGGATGTATACCTTTCTTAAGGGGATAAGCACTATGCGAAATGCAAACAGTATTTGAACTCGGGTCGCCGAGTCCATTTTCTTTCAATGATAACCATTACACCACGCGCCTCCAATAGGTATGGCAGACAGGAAACGCTGATGATATCACCTGATATTCTTTCAGATAATCAAACCTTTTTTAAACTCTTTATCCTGAGGCCCGAAATTACTTACCACTCCCAGAGCGGTTTTTTTGGGGGTAAGGGTGTGTACGATTTGCGCTTAAAGGTGTTTGTCTGCAAACTAAACCTTAACGGGACCCCACAAGAGCCAGGACTTACGATAGGGGCAAGATCCGCCCGTCCTTTAGGCTGTGCAAGATGAAAGGGGTGTCGATTTTCGCTGGCCGAGGCAGCCCCCGGGAAAAGTGATTGATGGTTTTTTGCTGGGGTCAGTGGAGAAGAATACGCCGGTCCGGGGGGCACTTGGTGGTGGTGGGGAATGCACTGAGCTGTGTTTACACGCTATTTCTGCTAAGGTGTTTCGCCATGAATATTAATGCAACTGTTTTTGGCGGGAGGCCGAGTCTAGAACGAACAAAACGCCGGCACTTAAAGAATCCGCCATTAAGCAACCCACCAACGCCGTTTTTCATTTGTGGGTGCGTGGGTGTGTGGGGTGTTAGGGTGTGGTTGAGGTGCGTTTCTATATTTTACCTTTGTTGTGTATGTAATGTATCGGTGGGATCNCTGCACCAACTACAGGTAGTTTAGCATGGGAGATGTTACAGTTCCAAATCGACCTACCCTTCTGAACAAATAATTAAGCTGTAACAGTGATAACATTTAAAAAGATTGAAATCTATTTCCTCAAACGCACAAAGTTTTGAAGAAAATATTTTATGTGGTAATTTTTATGTTAATTTGCAACTTTCGCCACATGGGAGACGTACATTCTAAAAATCAACCTACATAATGGACATGGCAACACGAGTTCAAATCCTGGACGAGGCTGGTTGCATTTCATATGGCACTAATATTATGAGGAAGGCATTGAATCCAACTATTATCCCCCAACTATGTGTAAATAGTTGGGTGGATAAGGCCCTTTATAATGTGAACAGAAATTCTCGAGAGAACAGAAATTCGTCGGGTCGGACAGCCGAATCTCTCCACTGAAAAAAGACGTTCTCCCCAACTGCAAAGTCCCTGGCCAAGTCCTTCCGCCTGCAACAATTTTCCAGCAGTCCTCTGCCAAAGCTCACTGCCTCTTGTTCGTCGCACGTCTTTGTTTTCGTTACCAAGATCAAAACGCAACTGTCTCGGTGTGGAAAGGCAGGTCTTAGATAATGATTAACTACTCTGACCAGATCTTACATCCGGGCAATGCGCCCAGTGTGCCATCGTAGGTAGAAATTTGCATACGCGTCAACGAGGTAGTCTGACTTCCAGATCAGGGGGATGCGAGTTCAATCTCTGTAGCCTCCACTACACCTCTCCTGATCTCATTTTACACGTTAGACAAATTCACCATGTGTCACATCCTTGCTCGCGCAGGAGGAGTTGTATGTACATACGTCGATCAGTTCTGAGTGCATCCTGGAGGCGATATTGGCAGGGACGGTTGGTGAGAGATTATGATAGACATCCGTGCAGCCAGCGTGACATGATGATGTTGATGATCTACATGTAGTATATTAGGAAGAAAAACAATATCATATAGTTTCTTCCGATTCTTTCTTTTTTTCTTTTTTTTTTTCTAAGTTCAGTACTTTATTTCTTCATGTAGTCCTTCTTCTTCTTCTTCTCTTCTTCTTCTTCTTCTTTCTTCTTTCTTCTTCTCTCTCCTCCTCTTTTTGTCTCTTATTCTTATTCTTATCCTTCATCTTCTTTTTCTTCTCTTTCATTCTTCTTCTTGTTCTTCTTTCGTTCTTTTTCTTCTTTCCGTCGTCGTCGTCGTCATCTTCTTCTTCTTCTTCTACTTCTTCTTCTTCTTCTTCTTCTTCTTCTTCTTCTCTTCTTCTTCTAGCGTCGTTTTCCGTTCTTCTTTCCTTCTTCTTTTCTTTCTTCTTCTTCTTCTTCTTCTTTCTTCTTCTTCTTCTTCTCTTTCTTCTTTTCTTCGTTTCTTCTTCTTTATTCCTTCTTCTTTTTTCCATTCTTCTCTTCTTCTTTTCTTTCATTCTTCTTCTTTTTTCTTTTCGTCTTCTCTTCTTTCATTCTTCTTCTTGTTCTTCTTTCTTTCTTTTTTTCTTCTTGTCTTGTTCTTTCGTCTTCTTCTCCCTCCTCCTCCTTTGTTTTCTTATTCTTATTCTTATTCTTATCCTTTCATTTTTTCTTCTTCTTCTTCTTTCATTCTTCTTCTTCTTTTTCTCGTCTTCTTCTTCCTTTCTTCTTCTTTCTTCTTCTTTTTCTTCTTCTAATTTTATGTTCGTTCACTTCTTGTTGACTTTGGTTACCTGGAAATTGTTCTCAGTGAGTTGGCGCGGAAAGTGACACAAAGCGCCACCTACACTCAGGTCTTTTAATTTATAGTTTTTGTCTAACTTTTCCTTTTCAATTGGGAATAAGTTTAAAGAACGAAAAGAAGAAAAATAAAGGAAATGTATGTATCAGGAAGTCATGCGAAATAAGAAAGAAAGAGTAATAAACATATAAAGAAAAAAAAAAAGATAAGAACGATTAATAAAGAAAGAAGGAAAAAAGAAAGAAAGAAAGAAAGAAAAGAAAGAACGTGCACTGAGTGTAAAAGAGAAGAAAGAAGAAGAAAAGAAAGAAAAGAAAGAAATGCACTGAGTGTAGAAGAAGAAAGAAAGAAAGAAGAAGAAAAGAAGAGAACAATGCACTGAGTGTAGAAAGAAAAGAAAGAAAGAGAAAGAAAGTAAGAAGAACATGTACTGAGTGTAAGAAAGAAAGAAAGAAAAGAAAGAAAGAAAGAAAGAACATGCTTAGTGTAGAAGAAAGAAAGAGAAGAAGAAAGACAAGAAAGAAAGAAAGAAAGAAAGAAAAGAAAGAAAGTAAGAAAGAAGACATGTACTAGAGTGTAGAAAAGAAAGAAAGAAAGAAGAAGAAAGAAAAAATGTGCACTGAGTGTAAGAAAGAAAGAAAGAAAGAAAGAAAGAAAGAAAGAACGTGCACTGAGCGTAGAAAGAAGAAAGAAAAAAGGAAAGAAAGAAGAGGAAGAAGGAAAGAACATTCATGAGTGTAGAAAGAAAGAAGAAAGAAAGAAAGAATGTGCACTAGAGTGTAGAATGAAAAGAAAAAAGAAAGAAAAAAGAAAAGAAAAATAGAAAGAGAAAGAAAGACATGACACTGAGTGAGAAAAAAGAAAGAAAGAAGAAAGAAAGAAAGAAAGAATGTCAACTGAGTGTAGAAGAAAGAAGAAAGAAAGAAAGAAAGAAAGAAAAGAACATGCCTGAGTGTGAGAAAAAGAAAAGACGTCGAGAAGAGAGCGAGAGATGAGGTAGGGAGTGTGAGAGAGGAGGAGAGAGTAAAAGGGGGACTCTCCTAAAATTGGAACAGAGACATTTGAATAAATCAATGTGTGAATAGAAACTTTTGTTTGCCGTTGCATATTTTGGCACTTTCTACGGGGGGGGGGGGGGACGGGGGGAATTGTTTTTGTCTCTTGGTTGTTTTTTTTTTTTTTGTTTTTTGTATCTGTTTTTTTTTTTATTCCTCTTCCTTTTGACTTCTCCCTTTTTTTTCTCATCGCCTAGAAAGGTCAAAAAGTACAGCTGATCGCGTTACAACAGGACAGTCGTACTGACCTTTATATATATATATATATATATGTTCTCCTCTCTCTCTCTCTCTCTCTACTCTCTTCTCTCTCATCTCTCTCTCTCTCTCTCTCTCTCGTGTATGTGTGTGGTGTGTTGAAAGGAAAATAAAAAAAGGAAAAGAAAGAAAAGGAAAGAAAAATGTTGAATGGATGAAATAGATTTACTAACACGTGTTTCGACCAGCGAGTTGTACACATATAAAATAAAATAATAATAATAGAAATTATTAAAATCTTTAAGCAGAACAAATACACCTGATCACTTACAACAGGACAGTCTTACTAACCTATATATATATGTATATATATATATTATATATATATAGTATATATATATATATATATTATTTATTTGTATGTGTGTGTGGTGTGTGTGTGTGTGTGTGAGTTGTGTGTTGTGTTGAAAGGAAAAATAAATAAAGGAAAGAAAATGTTGAATGGATGAAATAGATTTACGAACACGTGTTTCGACAGGAGTTGTACACATATTAACATGAATTAATAATAATAGAAAATCATAAAAGCTTTAAGGCATGCAAAATACAGCTGGATTCACTTTACAACAGACAGTCGTATAACTACTTATATATATATAGTGTGGTGTGTGTGTGTGGTGTGTGTTTGTGTGTTGAAGGAAATAAAATATAAGGAAGAGAGAAAGAAAGGAAGAAAATGTTGAATGGATGAAATAGATTTTACAACACGTGGTTTCGCACCCACAGGAAGTTGTAAGCACATATAAAAATAATAATATATAGAGATAATTTAAAATTTTTAAGCATGCAATACAGTCTGATCTCTTACAACAAGGACAGTCGTACTAACCTATATAATATATATATGTGGTGTATGTGTGTGGTGTGTGTGTTGTGTTGTGTGTTGTGCTGTGTGTGTGTGTGTGTCCTGTGTGTAACTGTGTGTGTGTGTGAGTGTGTGTGTGTGTAATGTGGTGTTTGAAAGGAAAAGTGAATATAAGGAACGGAAATGTTGAATGGAGAAATAGATTTATAAACACGTGTTTCGAGGGACCAGGAGTTGGTTCATGTTACACTTACAATAAAATAGATAATAATGAATAATAATAAAATCTTTAAGCATGTGTGTGTGTTTGTGCGTGTGTGTTGTGTGTCTGTTGTGTGTTTGAAAGGAAAATGAATAAAGGAAACGGAAATGTTGAATGGATGAAAAGTAGATTTATCTAACACGTGTTCGACAAGAGTGGTTGGTTCATGTACACTTAAATAAAATAATATAATAGAAAATTAATAAAAATCTTTAAAGCATGTGATGTGTGTTTGTACGTGTGGTGTGTGTGTCCTGGTGGTGTGTGTTGAAAGGAAAATGATAATAGGAACGGGAAATGTGAATGGATGAAATAGAATTACTATCAAACGTGTGTTTCGAAACCAAGGAGTTGTACACATATAAATGAAAATAATATATAATAGAAAATCAATAAAATCTTTACAGCATGCAAAATACAACTGATTCAACTTACTAACAGAATGTGTACTGGACTTTATATATATATTATATATATATATATATATGTTGTGTGTCGTGTGTGTGTGTGTGTGTGTGTGTGAGTGGGTGTGTGTGTGTGTGTGAGTGTGTTGTGTGTGTCTTGTGAGTGTGTGTGTGGTTTGTTGAGTGTGTTGCAATGGAAAAATAAATAAAGTGAATAGAAAATGCTGGATGGATGAAATAGATGTTAGCTAACACGTGTTCGGCGGCCAGGAGCTTGTTCATGTCAACATGTATTCTATTTATTTTCATTTATATAAATCAAATATAATAGATATAGAAATTAAGAATTAAGCATACAAAGAATAAACGGCCTTCATCAGAGCTAAAATGTTGATAAAAAACGGTTTTAAAAGTTTTTCTTTCACATATCGTCGGAATTCAAATCCCTTTTCAACTAACACACAGCACACACACACCACAACATCACACATTTATATATATATATATTATAATATATATATTATATTATATATATATATATATTGGTTGAGTACTGTCGTCATCCTCTTGGTTCCAGTTGTAAAAGACTTAAGAGTAATACAAGTGAGTAAACCCATATAGTCTTGTGGATAGTGTGTCCTTTAGGTCTGATGTCCTAGATGGTCCGAGTGGCAATGAGTTTAAGATTATCGAATCAGGCCTTATAATAAACCAAACAGCAGCACTGCAGCAGAGCACTGCCAGTGGATTGGATAATAGGAATCTTCGTGGCACGTGGTAGTCAACTAGTCCTATATTTAGAAGTGACATTGACTGCACGCCTTATATAACTCAAAAACTTCAACACACACACACACACATATATAATATATATATATATATTAATATATAATTATATATGGGAGTAAATATGGGAAATAAATCCGCACTCACTATAAGAAATTTGAAAGAAAACCAAGTGTTCCGAAAACACCTTTCCTCCAACATAACTGAAACTGAACATAACTTTAGTTTCAATGATGCGACAATATTAGCTCATATTCCGACTTATCAAAGATATTCTACGACAGATTTTTTGAAGCTGTGCATTTCGCTTTTGCCCTCCTTAATAATCGACATGGATTTTTTAATATATCACGTTTCTAGCTAAAATAGTGTTAAAGTAACTACAAAATAACCGAGGCTTCATTTATTTATTTAGTTATCATTCCACTTTGTTCCGTTTGTTCTCACTAAAAATAAGTCTATTAATACTTTTTTCTTGTTTTTGTTGAATGCCATTCTTCTTCTGAGTTGCGTCCCGCGTCATGATATCTTCGCGTGCGTGGATCGCGACTTTTTTTTGTTCTTTCAAGAAATTATAAGCTGACAAATACAGTTACACAACAAGAAAGACTTTGATAAAACATGTTCATCTCGCTGTCATTCCTATAAAATCATCATTTCTTCACTCCAAGATACATCCTAATGAAGGTTTATTAAGAAACCGAATGTTTAACATCGATAAATATAAAATTCATCCTATTTTTCGAACACATGTTTTTTCAATTTCTTAATTATATATATATATATATATATATATATATATATATATACTGTAAAACATAAATTTCAAATTTCTCAAATTTATATATATAAACATAAATTTCAAATTTCTTAATATATATATATATATATATATTATATATATTATATATATATAAATGAAATGTAAACTTAATATATTCTATATATATATATATAATTATATATATAATAATATAAAGCAATAAAATACATCCAATAGTATGACTATAAATTTAATGATAATAAAATTATATATCAACAATAATACTAAATATTCACCTATTATATAACAACTACAATATATAAAAGCTAAGATACATATTATAACATTCAACAATATAATTTATAATAACAATAATTTGCTATTAATATATATTACAATACAATAATTAACAACTTTTTCAATATAAAAATTATAATAAAATAATAAATATAATATATATATAAAATTATTTATACAACTATAATTATTATAGTATTTTTTAATATAATAAGATCTTATATATTATATATATGATATATATATATATATAATATATATGTAAAATTAATAATAATGTATTTAGTATAATAAAATAAACAACTATAATATATTATAAATAATATTACAATAATTCCATTCACTATATCGTAATTGTAAATAATATATATTAATCGTCAATAATCAGTACTAATATAACAACAATCACAATACTCTTCTAAAAAATAATAAATAAAATAAAAAGCATAAAATATAAATAGAAATCTTTCATTTTTTAAATCCCCAACCCCCCCCACACAACACACCACCCAAACTCCATCTCCTCTCTTAATATTAACATGGAATAAAATTTCCTTTTTCATCGACACGTCTCCGCTACGCTATTACCATAGAAACACACATCAACACGCACGGCATATCTCAGCACACAAACACAACAACCAACACACATCAACCTTGAGGTTTTCACTTTCGCTGTCATTTACCGCTAGAGAAAAATTTTATACAACAACACACACACTACTAATAACCCAAAAATCCACTAACCGCGCTAACTACTAACACCTTTTAAATAGATATTTGATGATATTCAACGTCTCACTTTCATCAAATTTTCCAAACAAACCTTCGATATTTTTACAGCTTCGATCTTTTCGTTATGACCGTTCATGCCGTTAAAAATAAAAGAATTCATCATTCGCATCTGATGAGTCGGGAGAAGTTGACATTTTTGTCTAAGCTCCTGAATAGTCTATATCGGCAAAACTCTATAAGTCTTTTGTGTATTTATTTAAATTAATATATATATATTATTATATATATACACTTCAATAAGAAGAAAACTTAACATATTATGATTAATAACATATATATTATCACTATTAGCAAATGGAGGTTCTCCTTCCTTATTGAAAAGTGTATAATATTGCTCTGCTAATATAATTAATTTTTTAATATCCTACAGTGAGCTCCTTAGGCATTTATAAAATCTGTTGTAATAATTTAAGTGTGCTCAAATCATTTGCTATTGGTGGCATGTTCACTGGAAATTTTTTAAAGGATCCAATAGATTTTCCCCCAATATACAGAAAAATTGGTTTGTTTGTTTGTTTTAGCGGCATATCAACCTTCAGTGGGTCATTTAATGCCGATAAATTTGAAATAAATCAATTCTTAATGATAATAAATTTTTATAAATACATTTTTCTATTTAACCCATAGATGGGACCCTAACAAGGATCCACTCCGGTCAGAGTGGACCAGGGAGCAATGGTTAAGAAGGGTGCTCACATTCCCAAACCTCTCAAAACGGAACCTCACCATCAGATAGAGTTTAACGTCATTCCCAGAGACATGTAGATCGCAGCCACCGCTTCTACACCATATGATAAAAAGGGTGTTGGCCTTGCCAAAGGCATAGGGTTGGGGAATATAAGGTGCTAGGCTTGACAGGTACCAGCCGATTGAATCCGATCTAGATAGGGCCAAAGTGGAGTATTGCATGTCAGAACTGCTCATTCCGCCGACAGGGCGGGCAGTAAAATTTGGGATACTTTCACCTATATTAATATATATATAATATATATATATAATATATATATATATTATATATAATATATAAACCAATATAAACTGATATATAAATAATGAATATTTATTTGTGTATATATAAATAAATATATATATATATATGTGTGTGTGTGTGTGTGGATTTTCGCTTGTGTATAATTTATGTGTGGTGTACTGTATGGTTTTGGTTGGTCTATTTTGGTGAATCCCTATCACGGAATCTATCTAGATATCATTAACCCATCCAAACCATACACTCATATATATATTATATATATATATATATATAATATTTATATATGAAAGTGGTCAAAGATTTGTTTGAAATGGCGAGGCCGACAATTTTTGTTAGGCGAAGATATATGCGTTGATTTAAAGTCATAACCTAATTTGTTAATAATTAATATATTAAATGAATTAAGCCGGCATAATCGGTTTAAAATGTAAAGCGTGTTCCAATTTTGAGCCTCTTGGTATTAGCGTAGGGTCAATTTTGGAACTGTAACATCTCCCATGCTAAACTACCTGTAGTGGTGAGGTTCCAATTTTGGAGCTCTGGGGTATTAGGGTAGGTCGATTTTGTAACTGAAACATCTCCCAAATGGCGAAAGTTGAAAATTAACAAAGAATTACCACACAAAATATTTTCCTTCAAAACTTAGCCTTTGTCTAAGGAAATAGATTTCAATCTTTTAAAATGTTATCCCTGTTACAGCTTAATTAATGAGGTAAAAAGTAGCATATTGGAGGTGTCGGTGATGATGGAGGGGATATTTTCAATTTGAATTCTAGTTATAATATCTTATTCATTTCATCTTAGTAAAATAAAATGACAACCATTTCTGTTTTAAAAAATGAAATTGCTAAATTCTCTAACCAATTTCTAGGCCAAATGTTGCGAAAACGAAGATTTTTTGTGCATTTTAACCGACGATCTTTGATGCTATTTCCTCAAACAATGGTGCAAGTAAGAGATCTAATTTTTGATATCAGTATTCATTATACCAACATACAACTTTCGATGTTTGAGAGAATTTGATTTTAAAAAAATGGAAGAATCAACCTACCCTAGTGTCAATTTCCTTCGACGACAATCATTAAACCACGGACACCTCCTAGCGTGCCTATGCACAAGTTTCCACCGGAGAACATCACTTATGAGTTCGTTCTTGCTTCTCCAGCAGTGACCAGCATATATTGCTCATCTTTCTTGGATGGTTTGTGGGATAGAGGGCAAGTGGCCGTACAGCTGCTTTCTTGTAAGGTGTTGCTTCCACGATTTCTTTAAGAACGCATGCATCATTCTTGTGCAGCTTCCATCTAGCTTATTCTCTCGGTCGCCACAAAAGGCTCGAAGTGGTACAGCCGTACAGTAGCCCTGATACAGCTATGGTTTGTCGCTTCAATTTATCAGTGAAATCAGATTCCCATATGATTGATAAATTGTCTATGGCAGGCCAAGCCTTCAATATGCGTTCATTAATATCGCTTTCTGTGGATGAGATATTACTACCTAGGTACGTGAACTGGTACACAGATTTCTGAGGCTGACCATCGAGTGTCTCCTTTCTGTTTAAAACACATGAATTCACTTTTATCGGAGTTTACATTGAGGCCGATGTTCCTTGCTGCTAGGCTGGTAAGAAGCGCTAGGGCATCTGCGTAGTCTGCATTTCTGCGGGATATCACCTGCTTTTTATCTATTTTTTTATTTGATCTAATGACGTTCTAAGTACGTATTCTAAGCATATTATAAATACTACAAAAAAAAAAAACCCTCAAAAAACAAACAAAACAAAAACAAAAAAACACCCTCCGGGCAGTGTAAAATTTATTTTTGAAAGATATTGCTTGAGTGGGATGGAGTTAAAAAAAATTCAATGTCAGAGGGTATTTGTCAGAAATAAGTAAAATCATCAAATTTATTAACCGCCCTGTCGGCTGGGGCGTTAGAATGCACCGACTGCACCTCTGCAGAGGGGTAAGACTCCCCCAAATGGGCCACCTGTTCGCCGTGGGTGACCACCCGTGATGCTTAAGAACGGAGTCTTGGTAGATGAGCAGTCCATGACCTGAAACACTCCACTTAGAACCTTACTTAGGTTAGACGGGCGCTCTGAAAGGCCCCTCCGATCAATCGGCTGGTCACATCAAATCCTAGCACCTATATGATTGCCCCAACCCTATTGCCCTTATGGCAACCCTTTTTATCATATGGGTGCTAGAAGGCGGTGGCTGAGGATCTACATGTCCTGGGAATGACGTTAAACTCTATGGTGAGGTTACAATTCTGGAGGTTTGGGGAATGTGGAGCACCCCTTCATCACCATTGCTCCCTGGTCCACTGTGACCCAGAGTGGTAGTACCTGTTAGGGTCCCATCTATGGGTTAAATAGAATAATATTGTATAGATAATTTCTCTTCCCTCTGAACCTCTATATTTTCTTCATCATAAATGTGTTTATAAAACAATGAGTATCCACATAAGAATGAATTTATTACAAAACTTAATCGGCATTAAATGACCCACTGAGGTTGATATGCCGTAAAACGAACCAAACCAAAACCAAACCAAACCAAATCAATATAAACACCACGTTTCAAGCAAATCATAAAACTCTGTTTGTTCCAGTTTTTACGGAAAATCCGCACATTTTGCACAAAGAAAAAAACAAACAAAAACTCCAAATACTAGAAGCTTTATACATAAAACAATACAAACCATCCTTAAATAATATTAATTTTGAATGCAGTACTCAAATTTTTAAATGCCTATAACACTTTTCCTACCAATTCTCCTCCTTCCAGCCTCCACATCCATTAATATAATTTGTACGAGTTCGCCTCCTAGTGACTCTCACTACTACTAACTTGAAAAAAAAAAACTGGAACACAAATACCTCACAACTTCGAAGTGCCGAAAGTACTTGGAAAAAAACTTCAGTGGATTAACCACGGATTCCATCCAAATGTATAAAAGGTGACCAGAAAGCTCGAAAAGATCGTTAATAAAATTGTTAAATAGGAGACGTGCTTTCGTTTAACTCACACACACACACACACACACACACACACACACACACACACACACACACACATATATATATATATATATATATATATATATATACGAAGATAGGAGGGTTGGAGTAAAATCCGACAGTATGAGGTGAGGTAAAAGGAAAAGTGAACAAAATAATACTCAAACAAGTCCAAGTAGGAGAGAAATATTTCGCCCTTCTAACGCGAAGAACATCCTCAGTCTGGGATGTTCTCCGCGTTAGAAGGACGAAATATTTCTCTCCTGCTTGGACTTGTTTGAGTCATTATTTTGTTCACTTTTCCTTTTGCCGCACCTTATATATATATATATATATATATATATATATATATATATATATATATATGCTAGCAAAAGTACCCGGTCCATGACCGGACTAAAATAAAAAAATAGGAACACCAAAGAGTGAGTGAGAAAGAGAAAATAGGATTAATAAATAGAATAAGAGAAAATGACTTATCAAATGAAAAAAAAAACGAAAATCGTTTGATTTTTGTTTAATAAATTAATTATATCCCTTAATCAGAAAAATCAATAACCAAATTTGGTGTGTTTCTTAATTAGAAGGTTACTAATGTGTATGCAAGATTTCGAATCTGAACGACGTCTCTTTTTGGAGATATAAGTCGACACGTACATACCAATCTTTCTTTTATATATTTAGATGATTCTATACGAAAGAAGGAAGTGAAAAACCGACGACAACGACGTGGAGGAAGAGGAAGCGAAATCTGAATAAAGTCCAGAAATTATTGGTGCGCGTACGCGACAGAGAGAGAGAGAGAGAGAGAGAGAGAGAGAGAGAGAGAGAGAGAGAGAGGTGGAGTGTGTGTGAGAGAGAGAGAGATAGAGACAGAGATATAGAGTGAGAGGGGGAAAGGTGTGCGTGTGGGGGAGAACTGGATATGTGAAAGGGTGTCAGTTTCTATTCTTGATACTGTTGGACTGTTCGTTCAGAGGAATTTAGTGTCAGAGACGAAGGGGCGGTGTCGGCCAATTCAATTCCCCCAAGAAAAAAAAGACCAGCAACAAAAAGAAATCAAAGACAGTAGTTTAGGAGTGAGAAATGGAATTCTCCCGACCCAGAATTGGGAACAACGCCCTGGACACGCTTGATATATATATATATATATATATATATATATATATATATGTGTGTGTGTGTGTGTACGTCAATATCATATATGTATATGTGTATATATATGCATATATATATATATATAAACATATATTTTATATAAGAATCCACCCCCTTCACACACACACACACACACACACACATATATATATATATATGTGTGTGTGTGTGTGTGTGTATGTGTGTATGTGTGTGTGTGTGTGTGTGAAGGGGGTGGATTCTTAAATAAAATATATCTTTATATATATATGTGCATATATATACACATATACATATATGATATTGACGTACACATTCATATATGGAAGTACACAGACACGTATATTTGATATAATCCTCAATCCCCTCGACACACACACACACACACACACACACATATATATATATATTGTCGTTGTGGAATTTGGCACATAACATCCAACTCAATTTTTCATTATTTCACACTTTATCCATGCTTCACACTAAATCCAAAAATATCTACTATAGACATAGATATATAACACATGTATACAGATGTATTATATACATTAAAAATTAGACTCATCCTACACACACACACACACACACACACACACACACACATAATATATTATAATAATGGTACACAGTAATAACCACTCGAGTTTCGCCATAAGGATCTTCAGGGTTAAATCCACTGGTTTAATCAAGATATTGATTAATTGCAGTCGATTATTACTGTGTACCATTATTATAATAAATTTGCTCTACTAACGTATTGAGCACTTTATATTTGTTATATCGCTGTCTTATCATTGTGAAACTTGCATCAACTAACCATTGTGACCATTTTCTCCGGTAAGTCACCTTTTCCACAAATGCCATATATATATATATATATATATATATATATACATATATATAAATGGACTCTCCCGTCGATTTTCGACGTATGAGGGTTCATACACACAATGAACATCCACACAGTGATTTGTTTATAGTGGTGAAGGCTTGTGTTGGACTATCCACACTTTTTGGCACAGTCGATAGGAAGGAATTGGTGCATCAAGGGTTGCCACAAACCCAATCAACGACCGACCTCAGGAATTTTGAATTCAGAGTTATCTCTCTCCTAGACTGGTTACCTACCCAAGGCTGAAGGGCCCAGTCTGCCCTACTATTTAACCCATAGCTGGAGGGAGAATATATGGATTCATACCTTTCCCAAGGGTATTAGCGCTATGTGAAATGCCAACCGCATATATATATATATATATATATATATATATATATATATAGAGAGAGAGAGAGAGAGAGAGAGAGAGAGAGCATCTAATTGTAAAGTTCCAATTTTGGAGATTTAGGGAGTGTGGAGTACCCCTTTATCGCAATTACTCCTAGGTCCACTTTGTCCCGGTGTGGTAGTATAGGGTCCCATCTATCGGTTAAATCGATAAGAACATGTGTTTACAAAAATGTGTTTAAAAATTGAATTAAACAATTTGAATACCCTATCAGAACGAATAAAACAAAACCTCTTCGGCATAAAATAACCCAACTAGGGTTGACATGCCGTAAAATCCAACCACCCAGCCAACACTAATCAGCACCTGATAAATTGCTAGAATTCACTAATGATAGTCAGAGATATCTGACCCGAATCCCATTTTTGTTTATAGGGGTCAGGTTATCTGTCCCTAGTGTTTATTATTGTCTCTGTTAATAAAAGAACAACGCACGTGTTTTAGAAAGGTGTATTCATATTTTGCCCCGTTGGTTGAACTAAAATATCCAGACTGGAATAGAGTGGAGTTTAACAGGTTTGAATTCAGAGTTTCCCTTCTCCTAGACTGGTTGCCTAACCAAGACTAAATAACTCAGTCTGCCCTACTATTTACCCATAGCTGGAGGCAGAATAGAATTAGTGAAATAGATCACTAATTAGGATTGAGCTTATTCTAGTAGTGACCACCCCAAGTGAACTTTAACAGGTTTGAATTCAGAGTTTCCCTTCTCCTAGACTGGTTGCCTAACCAAGACTAAATAACTCAGTCTGCCCTACTATTTACACATAGCTGGAGGGAGAATAGAATTAGTGAAATAGATCACTAATTAGGATTGAGCTTATTCTAGTAGTGACCACACCAAGTGGAGTTTAACAGGTTTGAATTCAGAGTTTTTCTTCTCCTAGACTGGCTGCCTAACAAAGACTAAATAACTCAGCCTGTCCTACTATTTACCCATAGCTGGAGGGAGAATAGAATTAGTGAAATAGATCACTAAATAGGATTGAGCTTATTCTAGTAGTGACCACCCCAAGTGGAGTTTAACAGGTTTGAATTCAGAGTTTCCTTCTCCTAGACTGGTTGCCTAACCAAGACTAAATAACTCAGTCTGCCCCACTATTTACTCATAGCTGGAGGGAGAATAGAATTAGTGAAATAGATCACTAATTAGGACTGAGATTATTCTAGTAGTGACCACCCCAAATGGAGTTTAACAGGTTTGAATTCAGAGTTTTTCTTCTCCTAGACTCGTTTCCTAACCTAGGTTAAAGAGCACAGTCTGCTCAACTATTTACCCATAGCTGGAGGGAGAATATTAGTTTTATTGATAATATCAGTTGCATAATATCAGATGATTTTTTAATAAAAAGTTAGGTTATTTCCTATAACTCCGACATAAACAAAGGGGAACCACTCTTGACTGATGAATTATTTATTCATTTTCCCATTAAACTAACCCTACACCCTAACCCTAAACCCTAACCCTAACCCCGTATTGTTTTTTCCAAGTCGATCAATAAATAAATAAATAATTTATCAATCAAGAGTTGTTCCCCTTTGTTTATGTTGGAGTTATAGGAAATAACCAAAAGTTAAAACCAATAGAGCAGTCTGCATCATTTGAAGAAATAATTTGTCAAGTTATATATATTTACCAACCCCTCCGCACGAGCAGGATGCGACACAAGGTCAATTTCTTAAGCGGAGTTCAAACGGTTTGAATTCAGAGTTTTCCTTCTCCTAGACCGGTTGCCTAACCAAGGTTAAAGAACCCAGTCTGCCCTACTATTTATCCATAGCTGGAGGGAGAGTAGGATTCATACCTTTCCCAAGGGTATTCAGCGCTAAGTGAAATGCAATTACCTCAGCGAGGATTTGAACTCGGGGCGACGAGTCCATTTCCCATGATTTAACCATTACACCACGCGCTTCCTTAAATTTGTCAAGTTATAAGATTTGGTTTGTTTTGTTTTACGGCATATCAACCTCAGTGGGTCATTTAATGCCGATAAAGTTTTGAAATAAATCAATTCTTAATGGATAATACAATTTTTTTATAAATACATTTTTCTATTTAACCCATAGATGGGACCCTAACAGGTACTACCACTCCGTGTCAGAGTGGACCAGGGAGCAATGGTGATGAATGGGGTGCTCCACATTCCCCAAACCTCCAAAACTGGAACCTCACCATCAGATAGAGTTTAACGTCATTCCCAGGACATGTAGACCCGCAGCCACCGCCTTCTAGCACCCATATGATAAAAAGGTGTTTGGGCTTGCCATAATGGCAATAGGGTTGGGAAAATCATACAGGTGCTAGCGCTTGACGTGTCCAGCCGATTGATCGGAGGGGGCCTCTCCGACCGCCCGTCTAGCCCAAGATAGGGCTAAAGTGGAGTATTGCATGTCGTGAACTGCTCATCCACCTGGGCTCTATCCTTAAGCATCACGGGTCGCCACCCACGGCCAACATGGGGGAGTCTTACCCATCTGCAGAGGTGCAGTCGGTTCATTCTAACGCCCCACCGACAGGGCGGGAAATAATTTTAGGCTAACAAACAATTGGTAAAAAGACTCAATTAGACATTTCAATTTTAAAAGTTTTCTTTTATTTTTGTTAGTTGTAATATAATAGATGTAATCTATTTTGGCGAAAATACAGAAAATTCAATGATTTAACTATGATACAGTTTGTTTGGTATGATAACTTGAAGTCTTATGAGCTATATAAAGTAAAGTCGTCGGGGTGGCCTAATGTCGGTATCAGCCAATCAGCGAGGGAGTCTATCCCCTTTTCACTAGCGCTAGCCCAAGGAGATTATTTAAGCGTCTGAGGTGGGGCGCCACACCTACCATCAGCTCCTCACGCTACCGCACAGATCCCTGTGCTACTCATACGCTAAGTTGGAGAGGACCGGTATCTAACCAGGAACCTTGTCATTCCTAGCCGAACGCTCTACCGACTGAGCTAAACCGGAGAACTAGTATTATTGGATGACTTAAGAAATAGAATACGTGACATGAATACCTGCACTTACCAGAGATTAGAAAAATGTATGCCTTTTTCATATTTGGAATTACGTTCGTAAATTTTGCACTCTAAATTCGTAATTTTTAAAGTATTATTGATATAGTTTCATAATGTTGATTAGATGTGATATATAGTAAGGTCACGTGAGTATTAGGAGGAGAGTCCGTCGTCTAAGTACTTCAGGTGAATTCTGCACAGAGTAATATGTGTAGTATATTAAGAAAAATGAAAAAAACACAGGTTTAAATGGGTTAAGTGGTGAGTTTATTGGCCGACGCTGCAGTGTTTCGATCTATTAATTAGATCATCTTCAGGGCATAAGATAAGAAATTATTTATCACAGAATAACGAGAAAAGCGAGTGGTAATCCTTGTCATTCAGTCTGTTTAAAAAATTTTTGACGTTTGAAAAAAGTAATCTGTGTGTTCTTAAATAGTGACTAGAACCATCGCCACTGTTCAGGTACGAGGGAGATGGGTCATTCCATTATATCACCCCCCCCCCTGAGCTAAATTCTTCCGTTGGAATTTAACTTTTAATATTTCTTCATTTTTGGATTTGGACATAGTCGTTTTCTTGCGTTCCAAGTTCAAATCAGTGTTGCGCCTTGCTACACGTTTTTTTTTCTCGGGTTCGTTCAGATCCTCGTCGCCACTTGATATATAGTAAGGTCACGTGAGTATTAGGAGGAGAGTCCGTCGTCTAAGAACTTCAGCTGAATTCTGCACAGAGTAATCTGTGTGTTATTAAATAGTGGTTTAGAACCATCGCCACTGCTCAGGTAAGGGGGAGATGGGTCATTCCATTATATCAAGATGATAAAAAACAAAAACTATTTAAAAAAATAGCAATATGAAGACCGTAATAGTAACAGAAAATAATAGGAGGGAGGGGGTCGAAAAAACAAGTCTCACCTTAATATACAACAGTTACGGTGTTGTGGACGGTCTCCTTAGCTGACCAGAAATGAAAAACCAAGGAAAAAGACCTCTGCCTTTTTAAAAACTATGGCACATGCCGTGGCGGGGAGGAGGATGCCCATTGGCTAGCGATATTCGAAGCAAGTAGCACTGGCCAATGGGAAGCCACCATCTGTTGAATCGTATTTTATGTTTTCGGACAGCGTATTCTCCCCATTGTGTCGAGTTGGGAGCATCAGCTCCCACTGTCTCTAGTTTGTCAGCTCCCACTCTCTCTCTAGTTTGTCAGCTTTATGGGCCTTTTTATAATTTTCTTTTTGTCATTGTCTACGTGATCATTAAGCTAAAATATTCATCAAATATCAGGTGATTTGCAATGATGCAATATCGAATGATTTTGGTACATTCCGATGGCGTACATATTTTCCCATGGAATTTAAACCATTGTTTCTATTGTTTCTAAAATATTTCTAAACTGATATTCATTCGATTCTCTTTTGTTTACTTAATTCAAAACTCATGACATACAATTGTAAGACTAGTTGTTTAAGATAACTTAATTATTTTAATTCGGTCAATTCCACATGCCGTAAAAATATAGGGGCCGATCCCTATAATATACAACAGTTCCGGTGTTGTGGACGGTCTCCTGAGCTGACCAGAAATGAAAAACCAAGGAAAAAGATCTCTGCCTTTTTAAAAACTATGGCAAATGCCGTAGCGGGTAGGAGGATGCCCATTGGCTGGCGGTATTCGAAGCAAGTAGCACTGGCCAATGGGAAGCCACCACCCAGCCTCAGCATGGCCAAATAATCTCTTATAAAAGAACACTGACACAAGATGCCATGTACAAAAAGCGAAGCCACACAATGAAGTAGCAGGATATTGCTGGGATGCAAGCACGAAATTTTAACATTTTGGACTGGGCCACCTGTGTGAACCAGTATAATGTTGAAAGACCCGAAACTGGTAATGATCACAGGAAAAAACATTGCTGATGATGCATCCCAGCGCATCTTGAAGATGTATTTTCCAAATAGTTTCATAATGTTGATTCGATGATAAAGTTTCATAATGTTGATTAGATGATCTAGTTTCATAATGTTGATAAGATGATAAAGTTTCATAATGTTGATTAGATGATCTAGTTTCATAATGTTGATAAGATGATATAGTTTCATAATGTTGATTAGATGATGAAGTTTCATAATGTTGATTAGATGATATAGTTTTATAATGTTGATTAGATGATGTAGTTTCATAATGTTGATTAGATGATGAAGTTTCATAATGTTGATGAGATGATATAGTTTCATAATGTTGATAAGATAATATAGTTTCATAATGTTGATTAGATGATGTAGTTTCATAATGTTGATTAGATGATATAATTTCATAATGTTGATTAGATGATATAGTTTCATAATGTTGATAAGATAATATAGTTTCATAATGTTGATAAGATGATATAGTTTCATAATGTTAATAAGATGATATTGTTTCATAATGTTGACAAGATGACATAGTTTTATAATGTAGATTAGATGATGAAGTTTCATAATGTTGATGAGATGACATAGTTTCATAATGTTGATTAGATGATATAGTTTCATAATGTTGATTAGATGATATTATTTCATAATGTTGATAAGATGATATAGTTTCATAATGTTGATAAGATGATATAGTTTCATAATGTTGATTAGATGATATTGTTTCATAATGTTGATAGATGATATAGTTTCATAATGTTGATTAGATGATATTGTTTCATAATGTTGATAGATGATATAGTTTCATAATGTTGATTAGATGATATAGTTTCATAATGTTGATAAGATGATATAGTTTCATAATGTTGATACGATGATATAGTTTCATAATGTTGATTAGATGATAAGTTTCATAATGTTGATGAGATGATATAATTTCATAATGTTGATTAGATGATATTGTTTCATAATGTTGATAAGATGATATAGTTTCATAATGCTGATAAGATGATGTAGTTTCATAATGTTGATTAGATGATAAAGTTTCATAATGTTGATGAGATGATATAATTTCATAATGTTGATTAGATGATATAGTTTCATAATGTTGATTAGATGATATAGTTACATAATGGTGATAAGATGATGAAGTTTCATAATGTTGATAAGATGATGAAGTTTCATAATGTTGATAAGATGATATAGTTTCATAATGTTGATTAGATGATGAAGTTTCATAATGTTGATTAGATGATGAAGTTTCATAATGTTGATAAGATGATGAAGTTTCATAATGTTGATGAGATGATATAGTTTCATAATGTTGATTAGATGATGAAGTTTCATAATGTTGATAAGATGATATAGTTTCACAATGTTGATAAGATGATGAAGTTTCATAATGTTGATTAGATGATATAGTTTCATAATGTTGATTAGATTATATAGTTTCATAATGTTGATTAGATGATGTAGTTTTATAATGTTGATTAGATGATAAAGTTTCATAATGTTGATGAAATGATATAGTTTCATAATGTTAATAAGATGATATAGTTTCGTAATGTTGATTAGATGATATAGTTTCATAATGTTGATTAGTTGATATAGTTTCATAATGTTGATAAGATGGTATAGTTTCATAATGTTGATAAAATGATATAGTTTTATAATATTGATTAGATGATGAAGTTTCATAATGTTGATAAGATGATATAGTTTCATAATGTTGATAAGATGATATAGTTTCACAATGTCGATTAGATGATATAGTTTCATAATGTTGATAAGATGATATAGTTTCATAATGTGAATAGTTGATATAGTTTCATAATGTTGATAAGATGGTATAGTTTCATAATGTTGATAAGATGATATAGTTTCATAATGTTGATAAGATGATGAAGTTTCATAATGTTGATAAGATGATATAGTTTTATAATGTTGATGAGATGATATAGTTTTATAATGTTGATTAGATGATATAGTTTCATAATGTTGATAAGATGATATAGTTTCATAATGTTGATAAGATGATATAGTTTCATAATGTTGATAAAATGATATAGTTTCATAATGTTGATAAGATGATGAAGTTTCATAATGTTGATGAGATGATATAATTTCATAATGTTGATTAAAATCACCATTTAAAAAAAGTTTCAACCCCAAACACACGATGTTCACCCTTCCACGCCATGACTACTACTGCTACTGTTGCTGAAAAGACATAGCAACTCCACCCGTTTACGGTTATTATCGCCTGCTGTTTGCGTGATCATTGCACTGTCATCTTACTTGTCTATTTAGTTATTTGGTTTCTCACTCACTTTTTCAAAGTGATTTTCAAAGGGCGTCACCTGCAATGAAATGACGAAGAAAATTTAATTTTTTTTTATGTGGACATTGATATAAGACCTTATAGAGTTATAATGCTCCGTAAATAGGTGGTACGCCTCTGGTTTCCGGGTGAGAGCAAGAATTTTGTTAGCTTATTTGTTTGCTTGTTTACGTCCATGTGTACGTGCGTACGTGCGTCCTTGTTTGTGTGTGCGTCCTTGTGTGTGTGTGTGTGTGCGTCCTTGTGTGTGTGTGTGTGTGTGTGTATGTGTACATTTTGCCGAAATAACTAACAGCGCAGGCCTCAGAATTAAAAGTTCAGTTTAGACGATTTTAGGGAAACCATCTGTCTCATCCACTTTATTAAATCTCTCTCTCTCTTCTCTCTCTCTCTTTCTTTTCTTCTTTTCTTTCTCTTTCTCTCTCTCCCTTTCTTTGTTTCTCTGTTTGTTTTTCTCTCTCTCCATCCCCTCTCTCTCTCTTTCTTTTCTCTCTTTCTTTCTCTTTCTCTCACTCTCTTTATTTCTCTGTTTGTTTCTCTCTCTCTACCCTCCTCTCTCCCTCTCTCTCTCTCTCTCTCTCTCTCTCTCTCTCTATATATATATATATATATATATATATAATTACAATATATATATATATATATATATATATATATATATATATATGAAGTGAACAAACAATGTGTTTGAAATGGCAAAGGCCGAAAATTTTGGGGATATTATGTGCTTAATTAAAGTCATACCTAATTTGTTAATTAATTAATTATAATTAAATAAATTAGGCGTGCATATCGGTTTAAATGTAAAGCGTAAACAAATCGAAAAGAAGTCGATCTCTGTATGTACATTTCAGCCTATTAGGCCTCATCAGCAGAGCTATAGACAGGGCAGTGCTTTGTGCGCGATTCGAACCCTACCTGGGGAAGCCAGCTAGTGTAGTGGTTAGAATGTCCGCCTGTCAGCCTGACGGGTAAGGTTCGAATCGCACACAAAGCACTGCCCTGTCTATAGCTCTGCTGATGAGGCCTAATAAGCTGAAATGTACATACAGAGATCGACTTTTTCTCGATTTGTTTACGCTTTACATTTAAACTGATATGCACGCCTAATTCATTTAATTATAATTAATTAATTAACAAATTAGGTATGACTTTAATTAAGCACATAATATCCCCAAAATTGTCGGCCTTTGCCATTTCAAACATTGTTTGTTCACTTCATATATATATATCTTCTAGAGTGGTTACCTAGCCAAGGTTAAAGAGCCCAGTCTACCCTACTATACCTGGAGGGAGTGTAGTTGGATTCATAATTTTCCCGCTATCTGAAATGCAAACAGCCTCGACCAGAATTTGAACTGGGGTTGACGAGACCATTACAAACGGATCTTATCATTGCACAACGCTTCTCCAATATGTGCACACACACACACACACACACACAGATATATATATATATATATATATATATATATATATATATATATATATATATATATATATATATATATATATATATATATATATATATATATATATATATATATATATATATATATATATATATATATATATATATATTCTTCTTGTAGGAAGCGCGTGGTGTAATAGTTAAAGTCGTGAGAAATGGACTCGTCGCCCGGAGTTCAAATCCTGGACGTGGTAATTGCATTTCACTTAGCATTAATACCCTTGGGAAAGGAATGAATCCTACTCTCCCTCCAGTTATGGGTAAATAGCAGGGCAGACTGGGTTCTTTAACCATGGCTAGGTAACCAGTCTAGGAGAAGGACCACTCTGAATTCAAACCTGTTGAACTCCGCTTAAGAAATTGACCTTGTATCACATCCTGCTCGTACGGAGGGTTTGGTAAATACATATATATATTCTTCTTCTTCTTCTTCTTCTTCTTCTTCTTCTTCTTCTTCTTCTTCTTCTATATATATATAGTATATATATTATATATATATATTATATCTTCACTGCATATATATATATTATATATATAAAATCCCTCATGCTTTGAAAATTAAAATTCCACCTGACTTTCTTCCAGCCATCTTCTCTCCGTTTCAAAATCCGTCGCATGCGACAATGACGTCATTGTAACTGTTTTCTCCATCGCGTTTGAACACTTTCTTCACGTGATTTTAAAAAAGTTCTTTTTTCGAATATTTCAAAAATTCTCCGCGTTCCAACGATTTTATTTAAAAAAATAAGGATTTACTCTGAGGAATGTCGATATTTCTTCGTGTGCAGAACATTTCTACATTTTTTCTATTATTATCATTTCATTTCATTTAGTTATTTAAAAATAATAATAGATAGAATAATGTACACATGGATAAACTCCTGACCAAAACACGTGTAAGTTAAATTGATTAAAATAATCCTGTTTTATCCATTCAATATTTTCTTTTCTTTCTTTCTTTTTTCAACATACCTTCGGATTCACTTCTATCTTCAATTTACACACACACACACACACACACACACACACACACAGACACACAGACAGACACAACAGACACAGACACACACACACACACATACATATATATATATATATATATATATATTATATATATATATATATATAACGAAATGGATATAAATCAGACCAATTTCGTTTAAGTCGAAAGGTGACATTATTTTTTCTAGCCGACGCTATGGCATTTTGGTTTTTATTCAGACCATCAACTTACAAGCAAAACCTTTGTAATATATATATATATATATATATATATATATATATATATATATATATAATATATACATATATATATATATACATATATATATATATATATATATATATATATATCCACTAAGCATATAACACCCTGTCAGGTGGGGCAAATTAATACATCGACTGCACCTCTGCAGCAGGGTAATAATAACTCAATGGGGCCACCTATTGGCTGTGGGTAGTGACTCACGAGGCTTAAGAATATAATCCTGGTGGTTAAACAGACCATGATAAAGTAACACTCCACTTTGGCCCTTACTTAGGCTAGACAAGCAGTCGGAGAGACCCCTCCGATCAATCTAATGGTCATGTTAAGCTCTAGCAGCAATACGATTGTCCCGAGTCTGTAGCCCTTAGGGCAAACGCCCAACCATTTTTATCATATATGTGCTAGAAGGCAGTGGCTGAGGGCATTAGTGCCCTGGGTATGACGTTAAACTGAATCTAGTATTGAAGTTCCAATTCTGGAGCTCTGGGGAGTGTGGAGTACCCTTTTGTCGCCATTACTCTACAGGTGCACTCTGAGCCGGAGTGGTAGTACTTTTAGGGTCGCATCTATGGTTTAAATAGATCAAAGATATGTATTAAAAATGTGAATCTAGAATGAATTGACAAAACGTCTTCGGCATAAAATAACCCGATAAGATTTGACATACCGTAAAAACCAACAAACCAACCAACTCTCTCTCCCCCTCTCTCTCTCTTCACATATATCTATCTATCTCAGTTTATTCACATCTCTCCAACTATCTATCTATCTCACTCTATTCACATCTATCTATCTATCTATCTATCTATCTATCTATCTCAGTTTATTCACATCTCTCCATCTATCTATCTATCTCACTCTATTCACATCTATCTATCTATCTATTATCTATCTATCTATTATCGCAGTCTATTCA
>CM042182.1:22784560-22800255 GCA_023376005.1 Doryteuthis pealeii
TCACCTGCCACTCCATGAGCTTCGGTTTGTGGGTGGTCCCACGTTAATAGGGGACTTTGTGCCTGACCCGTACAAGTGGGGTACGCGGTAAATACTATGTAGATATGGTTAACAGTATTAATAATGTAAGACAATTTTATTATTAATTGAGGTAAAATAAAGATAAAATCATGGAGAATGTGATGTCAATAACGAAGAGAATTGTGACTTGAGTAGGAATATAGTTTCGGTTACAGACAGAAAAACACACAATCTCCATTATAATAAGATATATATATATATATAATATATATATATATATATATATATTAAAAACTAATACGCCCATTATTAACTAGGTTAGGGTTAGGGCATATCTTAATACTTTCAAAATCTACGAAAAAAGCGTGAAACATTTCTTCAGGCTGAACAAAGCCTTAAATGAAAGGTGTGTCACCGAAACGTGATTATTATTCTTATTATTGTTTATACGCGTTGATACTTTTTTTTTTCACACAAGAAATATCTGGTGAATTTCACGGAAGATCGCGTGACAGCAATTCTCCTCACACCAGCACTTTCCTCGGTATTCTTTATTATTTGTAATTGCAAATATATGTACCCTCCGGGTGCAAGTATTCAAGTTTTAATGTAATAGAATATTATATTAAATTAAAAATAAATAATAAATAAATAATAAACATAAATAAGAATGCAAACAATAAGATTTGAAACGAGGGGGGCCGAACAAATTTGTTAAAATGATTTCCAATGTATTTTTATAGTAAAAATCATTTCCGATGCATTTTTTATAGTAAAAATCATTTCCAATGCATTTTTATTGTAAAAACCACTTCCAATGCATTTTTATTGTAAAAATCATTTCCAATGCATTTTTATAGTAAAAATCATTTCGGATGCATTTTTATTGTAAAAATCATTTCCAATGCATTTTTATAGTAAAAATCATTTCCAATGCATTTTATTAGTAAAATCATTTCCAATGCATTTTTATTGTAAAATCATTTCCAATGCATGTTCATGGTAAAATTATTTCCAATGCATTTTCATAGTAAAAATCATTTCCAATGCATTTTCATAGTAAAAAAATCATTTCCGATGCATTTTCATAGTAAAAATCATTTCCAATGCATTTTCATAGTAAAAATCATTTCCAATACATTTTTATAGTAAAAATCATTACGGATGCATTTTTATTGTAAAAATCATTTCCATTTTCATAGTCATTTCCAATGCATTTTCATAGTAAAAATCATTTCCAATGCATTTTCATAGTAAAAATCATTTCCAATGCATTTTTATAGTAAAAATCATTTCCAATGCATTTTTATTGTAAAAATCATTTCCAATGCATTTTTATTGTAAAAATCATTTCCAATGCATTTTTATTGTAAAAATCATTTCCAATGCATTTTTATTGTAAAAATCATTTCCAATGCATTTTCATAGTAAAAATCATTTCCAATGCATTTTTATAGTAAAAATCATTTCCAATGCATTTTTATTGTAAAAATCATTTCCAATGCATTTTCATAGTAAAAAATCATTCCAATGCATTTTTATTGTAAATCATTTCCAATGCATTTTCATAGTAAAAATCATTTCCAATGCATTTTTATAGTAAAATCATTTCCAATGCATTTTCATAGTAAAAATCATTTCCAATGCATTTTATAGTAAAATCATTTCCAATGCATTTTCATAGTAAAAATCATTTCCAATGCATTTCATAGTAAAAATCATTTCCAATGCATTTTTATCATTTCAATGCATTTCATAGTAAAAATCATTTCCAATGCATTTTTATTGTAAAAAATCATTTCCAATGCATTTTCATAGTAAAAATCATTTCTAATGCATTTTTATAGTAAAAATCATTTCCAATGCATTTTCATAGTAAAAATCATTTCCAATGCATTTTTATTGTAAAATCATTTCCAATGCATTTTCATAGTAAAAAATCATTTCCAATGCATTTTTATAGTAAAAATCATTTCCAATGCATTTTCATAGTAAAAATCATTTCCAATGCATTTTTAAGTAAAAATCATTTCCAATGCATTTTTATAACAAAATCAGACATTAATTGGACTTTCACCGATTAGCGTAAGACATTTACTCGCCTGTTGTTTATAGACTTGAGTTCTCTAGTGATTATAAAAACATAAATCCTGTATGTACGTATCAATTAACAGTCTCTAAAGGCCGTAAGGGTAAGGAACTTGGCAGACAAAAATTCTGTCGGGTTTCGCTCCCGTCTAGATGTAGCTTTTTTAAAAAAGTGGGGCCGCACTGATGAGACGTAAACGGTTTTGTTAAAACCAGTATGCAAATTAACCACACTATATATTATTATGTAAACCTTTATTTCTTTGTGATATTTAAAACACATTGCAGGATTTTAAATGCACTAATAACATCATTAATACATATGATTTATTCTATATATTAATGATCTTGACTATTCATTGATAAAATTTGGCAATTCCTGAGGGTATTGGAACGTAAGCAGTGACGTAGTTTTGGTTACAGACAGAGACCGAATATCCATTATAATAAGATATATAGGTGAGAAAAATTTAAGTAATTCCAACAAATATGTTGAATAAAATGGTTAAAAGGGAAAAATATATATACGATGTGTAGGATGAAATTTATCAGTTAATATATATATATATATATATATATATATATATATGTGTGTTGTGTGTGTGTGTGTGTGTGTGTGTGTGTATGTGTGTGTGTGTGTGTGTAAGCAGTGACGTAGTTTTTGTTACAGACAAAACCGGAAGCGAATCTCCATTATTAATAGGTGTTACAATGCCATGTTGCGGGTATATAGACAATAGTGTTCTTCGCATGATAGCGAGAGAGTGGACCAACATAGAGATACTAAAGAGAGGCAGATAAATAGTTATTGGCATTTCAGTCTCGGAAGACTATAATAAAGTTTTTGTTCCCCTGAAGTTACAGCGCCTCCTGTGACTGTGAAGTCCAATGTTTGAAAAACATTATCGACCACAGATGTCGCATTTGAAGTCTGTCCCTGAAGATGTTGATGTGCCGGTGCTTTGTTGCCGCTGCTTTCATCTGGACCTCTTAGGTTCATGGTGTTGCGTCATGGTGACTTCTTACATGAGCAATCCTCTACGGAGAGTCTGTCGCCACCGAGAGCGGTCCTGAGCCAAATTTTCCCAGCTCCATCACAGATAGTTAGTGTCGTGTTACTTACTTGTTCTTCTCGATCTTCTTACCTTCTATTTCGGCCATGTTACGATCGTCTAGGCTGTTCCTTCTTGCTGCTTTTTTTCTAACTCCTTACTTTCGGCCATTTTTGTGATCGTCTAGTCTTCTTTACTTCTTTTTATCTTCTTAGTTCTTGTCGTCTCTTCTATTCTAAGGACTTCTTATTAAGGGCATCTTTTAAGCCATGCATAATTAAATTAACAAGACTTGTTACTACTTTGATCAAAGGTTTTATTTCTACATTGCCTGTTTCATCGCGCGGGGGACTGTCACAACCTCGCAGTCACACGTCTGCACAGCGTCACATTTTGGCTAGAACTGACTTAACTAACTAAAGTCTCACGTGACTTGCGAGATTCTAACCGTCTGGTAGTTTTCCAATCCCTTGATCTGAAAACACTGCTCCCTTAGAATTCTCGCTACAAAGGTTTTATTTCTACATTGCCCGTTTCACTGCGCGGGGTCTGTCACAACCTCGCAGTCACACGTCTGCACAGCGTCACATTTTGGCTAGAACTGACTTAACTAATTAAGTCTCACGTGACTTGCGAGATTCTAACCGTCTGGTAGTTTTCCAATCCCCCTGATCTGAAAACACTGGTCCCTTAGAATTCTCCGCTACAGGGTGTTGTCAAATCCTATACCACCATACAATTATGCAACATAGGTACTTGACGCTATAACTGTTTACTAAGGTCTATTATTAGTTACTTGAAACTATATAACAGTGTGCAAACTAATTATTATTATTAAATAGGTATAGTTAATAGAAACCATATGAGCGTGTACAAGGTTTTTGTATTCGATAGGGGTACTTGATATACTTATTATTATTATACTTGATATACGTTTTTTTGTCACTTTCTTCTCCTCTTCTTCTTCTTCTTCTTCTTCTTCTTCTTCTTCTTCTTCTTCGTGTAGTCTTCTTCGGCCTTCTTCAGGTATTTCTTGTCGAACTCGGGAACCTTCTTGTCGTAATCGGGAGCCATCACGGAACTTTGAACCTAACCCTTTATTTAGTCCACGGAGGTATCCTGTTCTCGTTCCGACAAGAAATATCTGAAGAAGGCCGGAGGGCACATCGACCGAAACGTTGTACATGCAATTGTCCTCATCTTCATTGTTATCTGTACTACGTTTCGGTCGATGTGCCCTCCGGCATTCTTCGGGTATTTCTTGTCGGACTCCGGAACTTTCTCGGACTCAGAAACCTTCTTTTCGAACTCTGGAAACTTCTTGTCGTAATCGGGAGCCATAACGGAACTTTGAATCTAACCCTTTATTTATTCCACGGGGGTATCCTGTTCTCGTTCCGACCGTCTAGCCTAAGTGAGGGTCAAAGTTAATTGTTGCATGTCATGGACTGCTCAGCCACCAGGATTCCATCATTAAGCATCACGGACTGTCACGTCCAACAGGTGGCTCCATTAGGAGGAATTTACCCCCTCTATCTGCTGGGATATAAGAATACACGACCTCACCTCTGCAAAGATATAGTCGGTGTATTCTTCTGTTCGAGCAGATAGGGGGAGCTCAGCAAGGATCTCTGTGGTGAAGCTGGTAGGTGTGGCAATCTCTAATTAAAAGGTGATAGACTCCCTCGCTGTCCGACAGATACCAACAATAGACCCGTCGGCCGGCTTCACTTAAGTACTATATACGAGTGACGTACCGTGAAAAATATTTTTTGGTAAGTAAATAAAATTTTTATGATCTTGTATGAAATTAACGATAATTAACAGTAATTAAAAATAAATGAAACGCATCACATTACCTCTGAAGTGCTTGTGTTTATAATTATTAACTTCCAAGTTGAAACTGCCACCCCACCCCCCATCACAAAAAATTAATTTATGTTTATTTTAATTTATGTTAATATCATCATTCAAGAACTATAATAAGTAAAGAATTCAACTGAAACATCTTTTTTAATTAAATATTTTTTTGCAAGTAGAAAATTCGAAAGATGCTAGGCCCAATTTCTCTTTCACTAAATCAGAAGCAGCTGAACGCTATACGTAGTTGCTCACTGAAGTCATTATCTAAATCCATACCATATTTCGTCGTGAAGTGTCTTATCCTTTCATTCCATAAAAAGATTGCTGCAAACTGGATTTTGTAAAATTGTTAGAAAGAATGAAAACTAAGGATTATTATTATTTACTAGAAACCATACACATATTTACCAAGAACGAGTAGGATGTGTCACGCGGTCAATTTCTTAAGCGGGGTTTAATTGGTTTGAAATCAGAGTTTTCCTTCCCCAAAGCTGGTTGCCTACGTAAGATTGAAGATCCCAGTCTGCCCTTCTATTTACCCATAGCAGTTGGGAGAATATTTGGATCCATACCTTTCCCAAAAGTATTAGTGCTGTGTGAACTGTAATCAGTCTTAAAATAGTTGGTTGGTTGGTTGGTTGGTTGGTTGGTTTTTAAGGCATGACAATATTTGTTGGGTTATTTTATGCTGAAGCCATTTTGTTTTATTTATTCTTGATGAGTATTCAATGAAACTATATGTTGCGCACGTACCACATTGATATAGTATAGATCAAAAATGAGTTTTAAAAATGTCATTAAAAGAATCAATAAAATAACCAAAGTGCGTAAAATCCAACCAACCAGCCACCCAACGTTAATATCATATAACTGTAAATTATTTGTACTAGTACAAAATAAAAAAAACGTCCTCCTGACGATGTAAAATAGATTTTTGAAACATATGGCCTGAGGGGTGGGAGTAAAAAATTCAATGTCAGCGAGTTTCTACCCTAAGTAAGTAAAATCATAAAATTCATTAAAGGATTAAAAAATAAAACAATTTGAAATGTAAACTTTAAATATGTATTAAAATAAAACAAACTATATATAGATATATAATACCAGTCATGTATTTATTAAAACTTGTTTTAAAAAACAATGAGGACTGTCTAATGTTGCATGTTCAAATTTTGAGTGTATTTATTCTATGTTATGACGATTTTGGGTAATGTGCTGTAAGCAGTGACGTAATTTTTGTAACAGACAAAAACCGGAAGCGAATCTCCATTATTAATAATAGATTTTAAATATAAAATAGAATGTGTTTAAAAAAATTCACCACGTTACCAAATGTGATACATGTCACATACTCACATTGATACTATGTCGGCCACGGTACCAAATGTGATATGTGTCACATACGCACATTGACATCGTTAATTGGTGTGTGTGAGAGTGAGAGTTCTTTGATAAGAAAGTTTTTCAGGGATAGAGAGATATTGGAGAGTGAGATGGATTAGACTTACTTGGTGAGGAGATCTTATTTCTTTCTTGCTAATTGGTGTGTGTGAGAGTGAGAGTTCTTTGATAAGAAAGTTCTTCAGAGATAGATAGATGTTAGAGGGACAGATTAGAGACAGATTAGACTTACTTGGTGAGGAGATCTTACTAACTTCTTGATGATCCTTCTACCATTTCTTAAGGCTGCCATCTTGTTGTCTAGTTGGGTTGACTTCTAACTAACTTCTTCTTAAATAAGGGCTGTTTCTTTTGACTAAGGGCTGATTTGGTCATTGCAATTAGATTAACAAGACGTTTTATTGTTTAAAGCTTTTATTTCATCTTGCCCATGATCACCGCATGGGGGAGACCAGGCCTCAGCCCGTCTTAACCCGTTGGCGGCCAGGCTGAATCTCACTATTATCACCATTCACTCTTCCTTTCCCCCTTTCGCCCCGTCATCATTCCTTGTCTAATCAAAAACAATGCCACGCGTCTTTGCTGTATCATCAATCAAATTTTTCCATTATGGATCACGCCATCACTCAAACTTTTCCCTAACTAATGACTCAAACCACCATCACGGTTCCACGTCATAACTATTGTTTGATTTTTTGATTTGTTCTTGTTTTAGGGCATATCAACCTCAATGGGTCATTTAATGCCGACTACGTTTTTGAAATGAATTGGTGATAATGTTTAATTTTCTAAAGGTTTTTTTTTCGCCTATTTTTTGTGAATGAAACTTTTAGATGATTTTTTTAACATATATTTTTGTGTTTTCATTTTTTTTGGAAGATTTTTAGATTTTGTTGTAGATGTGTGCTTCTTTTATGTATCCAAGTAGTTTTTCTGGGTTTATTTGGTAGAATATCTGTTTTAGATTTGTTGTTTGGTAGTATTTTTTTCGTATTTGTTTTAGGTTGCTACATTTTGTTAATATGTGTTTGATTGTGTAGGGTTTTTGGCATGGTATGCAATATGGGGCTGCTTCTTTTTTGTGAAGGTATGAATGGGTAATGTATGAGTGTCCTATTCTTAGTCTCATAACTATTGTGTCGCAAAAAAAAATTTTTTTTAACTTTTTTCCCTATTTAACCCATTGATGAAACCCCTAAAAGGTCCTACCACTCCGCTTTAAAGTTGACCTGAGAGTAATGGCAATAAATAGGTACTCCACACTCCCCAGAGCACCAAAATTGGAATTTCATTATGAGATGATGTTTAAACACAGAACATGCAAATGTTTGGTGAATTCAAAGTTTTCCTTCTCCTAGACTGGTTGCCTATCTAAAGTTATGGAACCCAGTCTACCCTACTATTTGATGTTAAATAATAATACTTACAACAATATACAAACAAATGATTTTAATTACATATTTTTCCTTCTCCTAGACTGGTTGCCTACCTAAAGTTATGGAACCCAGTCTGCCCTACTATTTGATGTTAGATAATAATACTTACAACAATATACAAACAAATGATTTTAATTACATATTTTTCCTTCTCCTAGACTGGTTGCCTATCTAAAGTTATGGAACCCAGTCTGCCCTACTGTTTGATGTTAGATAATAATACTTACAACAATATACAAACAAATGATTTTAACTACATATTTTCCTTCTCCTAGACTGGTTACCTAATTCCATATTTACCCAACCCATCCACGAACAGGATGTGACACAAGGTCAATTTCAGAGCTGATGAATATAAGTGATGCTTAAGGATGGAATCCTGAAGAACGTCGTTTGTAAGTTTTTTCCTTATTTCCCAACCAGTGTCCAGCATGCGCTGTTCGTCCTTCTTTGATGGGTTGCGAGATAGGGCGTAAGTGGCCGTACAATATCTGTTTTGTAGAATGCTGCTTCCAGGATTTATCGAGTGTGCAGCAGGATGAATGAAAACCGATATAAAAATGCAGGAAAAAAACATGTGAGATACTATCACTCCTGGTCAGAGTGAAACTGGGAGTAATGGCAACGAAACGGTACTCCACCCACCCACCCCAGAGCTCCAAAATTGGGACTTCACCATTAGAGGCTGTTTAACATCATGCTCAGAAAAAAGGTATCGGACATAATTGCTTTATCCAGATGGCATTCCATGGCTAGGGCTTAGATTATGATAGATAGATAAATAGGTAGATAGATGTGAGATAGATTGAAACAGATAGATAGATAGATGTGAATGGAGTGAGATAGATAGATAGATGTGAATAGACTGAGATAGATAGATAAATAGATAGATAGATAGATAGATAGATGTGAATAGACTGAGATAGATGGATAGATAGATAGATGTGAATAGAGTGAGATAGATAGATAGGTAGATAGATAGATGTGAATGGACTGCGATAGATAGATAGATAGATAGATAGATAGATAGATAGATATATGTGAATGGACTGAGATAGATAGATAGATAGATAGATAGATAGATGTGAATAGAATGAAATAGATAGATAGATAGATAGATAGATAGATGTGAATAAACTGAGATAGATAGATAGATAGATAGATAGATATATGTGAATGGACTGAGATAGATAGATAGATAGATAGATAGATGTGAATGGACTGAGATAGATAGATAGATAGATAGATAGATAGATAGATAGATGTGAATAGACTGAGATAGATGGATAGATAGATAGATGTGAATAGAGTGAGATAGATAGATGTGAATGGACTGCGATAGATAGATAGATAGATAGATAGATAGATAGATGTGAATAGAATGAAATAGATAGATAGATAGATAGGTAGATAGATGTGAATGGACTGAGATAGATAGATAGATAGATAGATAGATAGATAGATAGATGTGAATAGAATGAAATAGATAGATAGATAGATAGGTAGATAGATGTGAATAAACTGAGATAGATAGATAGATAGATAGATAGATAGATGTGAATGGACTGAGATAGATAGATAGATAGATGTGAATGGACTGAGATAGATAGATAGATAGATAGATAGATAGATGTGAATAGAATGAAATAGATAGATAGATAGATAGATAGGTAGATAGATGTGAATAAACTGAGATAGATAGATAGATAGATAGATAGATGTGAATAGACTGAGATAGATAGATAGATAGATAGATAGATGTGAATGGACTGCGATAGATAGATAGATAGATATATGTGAATAGACTGAGATAGTTAGATAGATAGATAGATGTGAATAGACTGAAATAGATAGATAGATAGATGTGAATAGACTGAGATAGATAGATAGATAGATAGATAGATAGATAGATAGATTTAAATGGACTGAGATAGATAGATAGATAGATAGATAGATAGATAGATGTGAATAGACTGAGATAGTTAGATAGATATATAGATAGATAGATGTGAATAGACTGAAATAGATAGATAGATAGATAGATAGATGTGAATAGACTGAGATAGATAGATAGATAGATAGATAGATAGATAGATAGATGTGAATGGACTGAGATAGATAGATAGATAGATAGATAGATGTGAATAGAGTGAGATCGATAGATATAGATAGATAGATGGAGAGATGTGAATAAACTGAGATAAATAGATAGATAGATGTGAATGGGCTGAGATAGATAGATCGATAGATAGATAGATAGATGTGAATAGACTGTGATAGATAGATAGATAGATGGATAGATAGATAGATGTGAATAGACTGAGATAGATAGATAGATAGATAGATAGATTGATGTGAATAGACTGTGATAGATAGATTCAAACACTGCTTAAGAAATTGACCTTGTGTCACACCCTGCTCGTGCGGAGGGGTTGGTATATATATATATATATATATTTGAGTTAAGGTAGCGTGGACATGGAGTCAACACCTGGTCCACGCTAACTTGACTCAAATATAAACCCTCTATCAATGATATTGAGCACCATCTGCTTAGAAATATAGCACCCATATTATATATATATATATATATATATATATATTTGGGGGGGGGGAGAATATGTACTTAATTGGAGTCGTACCTAATTTTAAAAATTAATTAATTAATAATTAATTAAGCGGGCGTACCTATTTAAATGTAAGGCTAAACAAATCGAGAAAAATCAATCTCTGTATGTACATTTCGACCTATTTGGCCTCATCAGCAGAGACCGCCCTGTGCGTGATTTGAACCCGGACTGCCAAGCTGACAGGCCGGTGCCATAACCCCTACACCAAACGAACTTCTTAGATTTTACGATTTGTTTAGAGTAGGTTAATATTCCTCTTCTAGTGACTTTTTTTTGTCGGCAAAAAGCCATATCCAAACACACGTGTTTACAACTTATCATATAATATATATATATATATATATATATATATATATATAATTATTATTGGTTAGGAGGGTTTAGAAGGCTATAACAATGCAGGTGTAAAGAAAAAAAAGAAAATAATACAGGTAACAGTGGTCTTGTGTGTTAACCTTATTTATTCTTTTTTCGAGATAAATCTCTTCATCAAAAAATCACTGGAACTGAAGTAGTCTAGTTATGGCATTTCTATTTAAATGATTTTTTTTTTTGGGGGGGGGATATGATGGTATATTTTATATAACTGTATTCTCGTGTTGCTGAATGTTCGTGTGTCAAGCTCCTAACCCTTACGAAAATCAGCGACTGTTACAGAGGGGAACAATTAATTGATACATACTTACAGGATTTATGTTTTTGCAGAGAACTCAAGTCTGTAAACAACAGGTGAGTAAATGTTTTACGCTAAACGGTGAATGTTCAACTAATGTCTCCCCTACAGTACTCTACCATGAAAGTTGGGAGCATCGGTAGTCTTTTTTTAAATTTTGGAATCTTTGAAAACTGTCATATATATATATATATATAGTAAATAAACAAACAATGTGTTTTGATATGGTCTTTTAGCCGACAATTAATTAATAATTAATGAATTAGGTGGGCATACCTATTCAAATGTAAGGATAAACAAATCGAGAAAAATCAATCTCTGTATGTTACATTTCAGCCTAATTAGGCTCATCAGCCAGAGCTATAGACAGGAGACCGCTTTGTGTGTGATTCGAACCTTGACTGTCAAGGCTGACAGGCAGAGACTCTAACCATTACAATATATATATATATATATATATTATATAATATATATATAATATATTATATATGAAGTGAACAAACAATGTGTTTTGAAATGGCGAAGGCCGACAATTTTGGGGAGATTATGTGCTTAATTAAAGTCAATACCTAATTTGTTAATTAATTATAATTAGATGAATTAGGCGTGCATATCGTTTTAAATGTAAAGCGTAAACAAATCGAGAAAAAGTCGATCTCTGTATGTACATTTCAGCCCATTAGGCCTCATCAGCAGAGCTATAGACAGGGCAGTGCTTTGTGCGTGATTCGAACCATACCTGTCAGGCTGACAGGCGGACATTCTAACCACTACACTAGCTGGCTTCCCCAGGTAAGCTTTACATTTAAACCGATATGCACGCCTGATTCATTTAATTATAATTAATTAATTAACAAATTAGGTATGACTTTAATTAAGCACTTAATCCCCCCCAAAAAAAAGAGAGAGAGAGAGCGAGAGGGGGTAGAGAGAGAAACAAACAGAGAAATAAAAGAGGAGAGAGAGAGAGAGAGAGAGAGAGAAAGAATGAGAGAAAGAAAGAGAGAAAGAGAGAGAGAAAGAGAAAGAAAAGAGAGAAAGAAAGAAAGAGAGAAGAGAGAGAAGAGAGAGAGAGAGAAAGATTTAATAAAGTGGATGAGACAGAATGGTTTCCTAAAATCGTCTAAAATGAAACTTTTATTTCTGAAGGTCTCGCTGGTAGTTATTTAGGCCAGAACGTACACACACACACACACACACACACACACACACAAGGACGCACACATACACACACCACGCACGTACGCATGCACGTAAACAAGCAAACAAATAAGCCAACAAAATTCTTGCTCTCACCCGGAAACCAGAGGCGTACCACCTATTTACGGAGCATTATAACTCTATAAGGTCTTATATCAATGTCCACATAAAAAAAAATTAAATTTTCTTCGTCATTTCATTGCAGGTGACGCCCTTTGAAAATCACTTTGAAAAAGTGAATGAGAAACCAAATAACTAAATAGACAAGTAAGATGACAGTGCAATGATCACGCAAACAGCAGGCGATAATACCGTAAACGGGTGGAGTTGCTAATGTCTTTTCAGCAACAGTAGGCAGTAGTAGTCCATGGGCGTGAAGGGTGACCATCGTGTGTTTGAGATTGAAACTTTTTTTTAAATGGTGATTTTAATCCAACATTATGAAACCAGATGATTTAATCAATATTATGAAACTACATCTAATCAAACATTATGAAACTTCAATCATTTAATCAACATTATGAAACTATATCATCTTAATTGCGACATTAATGAAACTATATTTCATCTTATCAACATTTGAAACCTTCATCATTTAAATCAACAATTAATGAAACTATATCATCTTATCAAACATTTATGAAAAATATATCATCTTATCAAAACATTTAATGAAAACTACATCAATCTTAATCAACAATTATGAAACTACAAATCATTCTCAATCAACATATGAAACAATTATCATCTTATTCAACATTATGAAAACATATATCATCCTTTCAACATTATTGAAACTAACATCATCTAAAAATCAACATTATGAAACAATATCATCTTATCAACATTATAAAAAATATCATCTAATCAACATTATGAAAACTATATCATCTTATCAACATTATGAAACTATAGTCCATCTCTTATCAAACATTATGAAACTAAACATCATCTTATCAACATTATAAACTACATCAATCCTAATCACATTATGAAACAATAATCAATCTTATCAACATTATGAAACTAATTCATCTAATCCAACATTAATGAAACAATATCATCTTATCACATTATGAAACTACAATCAATCTAAATCAAACATTATGAAACAATATCATCATTATCAACATTATGAACAATAACATCTAATCAACATTATGAAACTATATCAATTTTAAATCAACATATGAAACAAATACATCTTATCAACATTATGAAACAATATCATCTAATCAACATTATGAAACTATAATCATCTTATCAACTATTATTGAAACATTCATCTTATGCAACATTATGAACAATAATCATCTTAATCAACATTATGAAACTATATCCATCTATCACATTATTGAAACTTTCATCAATCTAATCAATCATAGAAACTATAATCATTTAATTAACATTATGAAACTTCAATCATCTATCAACATTATGAAACTCATATCATCTAATGCAATCATTAATGTAACTATATCATCTAATTCAACCATTAATGAAACTTCATAATCTAATCAACATTATGAACTAATAATCATCTAAATCAACATTATGAACTATATCCTCTAATCAACATATGAAACAATATCATACTTATCAAAACATTATGAAACAATATCATCTTATCAACATTATGAAACTACATCATCTAATCAAAACATTATGAAACAGATATCATCTTTATCAAACATTATGAACAATATCATCTTATCAAACATTATGAAACTACATCATCTAATCAACATTATGAAACTAATCTGCATCTAATCAAACCATATGAAAACTTCATAATCTAATCAACATTATGAAACAATATCATCTAATCAACATTATGAATACTATATCAATCTTATACATTATGAAACTATATCATCTTATCACATTATGAAAACTATAAATCATCTTATCAACATTAATGAAACTAAAAAAATATCATTACTAAATTCAACTTATGAAACAATATCAATCTTATCAACATTATGAAACACATCATCTATCAACATATGAAACAATATCAATCTTATCAACATATGAAACTACATCATCTAATTCAACAATTATGAACAATATCATCTTATCTAACATTATGAATAACAATATCATCTAAATCAATCATTATGAAACTATATCATTTAATCAATTATAGAAACCTAATATCATCTTATCAACATTATGAAACAATATCATCTAATCAACCATTATGAAACTATATTCATCTTATCAACATTAATGAAACAATACATCTTAACTCAACATTATGAAACAATATCATCTTATCAACATTATGAAACTATACGCATCTTATCAACTTATGAAACTTCATCATCTAAAAATCAACATTATGAAAACTATAAGATATTTAATCAATACATTATGAAACTTCAATCATTCTAATCAACATTATGAAACTATATCATCTATCAACATTATGTACTTAATCATCTAATCAAACCATTTGAAACTTCATAATCTAATCAACATTAATGAAACTATATCATCTAATCAACATTATGAACTATATCCTCTAATCAACATTAGAAAACTATATCATCTTATCAACATATAAATAAAACTTCATCATCTAACTCAAAAATTATGAAACTACATCATCTAATCAAACCATTAATAAAAACATAATCATCTTATCAACATTATGAAACTTCATCATCTAATCACTTATGAAACTATATCATCTTATTCACATTAATAAACTAGATCATCTAAATCAACAATTATGGAAACTTTATCAATCTTATGCAACATTATGAAACCTACATCATCTAATCAACATTATAAAACTATATCATAGAATCAACATTTAGAATTGAAAATATTTGGAAATACATCTTTAAGATGCACTGGGATGCATCATCAGTAAATGTTTTTTCCTGGATCATTACCTAAGTTTCGGGTCTTTCAAACATTATACTGGTTCATACAGGTGAACCCAGTCCAAATGTTAAAAATTTCGTGCTTGCATCCCGCAATACCCTGCTACTTCAATTGTGTTGGCTTCCGCATTTTGTAACATGGCATCTTGTTGTCAAGTGTTCTTTTATAAGAGATTATTTGGCCATGCTGAGGCTGGTGGTGGCTTCCCATTGGCCAGTGCTACTTGCTTCGATACCGCGCCAGCCAATGGGCATCCTCCTACCCGCTACGGGCATTTGCACATAGTTTTAAAAAAAAGAAGGCAGAGATCTTTTTCCTTGCCTTTTCCATTTTTCTGGTCAAGCTAAGGATGACCGTTCACAACACCGGAACTGTTGTAATTATTATTTGGATCGGCCCCTATATTTTTACGGCATGTGGAATTGACCAAATTTAA
>CM042182.1:22800355-22805355 GCA_023376005.1 Doryteuthis pealeii
AGGCTTGTCCCTAGAATCTGCTACAAGAGTTTTCACGTCACCGGAGAACGTTAGCTTATATGTTAGTTCGACTGCCATGTGTTGTTCGTCTTCTTGTTGGTTTTGAGATAGGAGGTAAGTTGCTGTTAACAATTGCTGTTTTGTAGCGTGCTGCTTCCAGGATGCAGCATCTTTACATATATATATATATAATATATATATATATATAATATATATATACCAACCCGCACGAGCAGGTTGCGAACACAAAGGTTTCAATTTCTTAAGCCGGAAATTCAACAGGTTTGAATTCAGAGTTTTCCCTTTTCCTAGGCTGGTTTGCCATACCAGCATTAAAGAGTCAATTTACCCTACTATTTACCCATAGCTGGAAGGGCAATAGTTGGATACATACCTTTCCCTATGGTATTAGTGCTATATAATATTTACCCCCCCCCCCGTACGAGCAGGATGTGACACAAGGTCAATTTCTTAAGTGGAGTTCAACAGGTTTGAATTCAGAGTATTCCTTCTCCTAGACCAGTTGCCTAACCAAGGTTAAAGAGCCGAGTCTGCCTTACTATTTATCCATAGCTGGATGGAGAGTAGGATACATACCTTTCCCTATGGTATTAGTGCTATATGAAAGGTAAACGGCCTTGTTCAGGATTTGAACTTTGTTTGCTTTGTCCATTTCCTAAGACCAAGATTAAAGAGCCCAGTCTGTCCTACTATTTACCCATAGCTGGAGGGAGTATAGTTGGATTCATACATTTCCCAAGGGTATTAGCGCGATTTGAAATGCAAACAGATTCTTCTCAGATTTGATCTGAGTCTTCGAGGCCATTTCCTACGACTCTAACCATTAAGCCACGCACCGACATGCACAAATGTATGTGATATATAGATATGAAGAGGCATCGGCAGCGTAACGGTTATAGCTGTAGGAAATAGTCTCTGTATGTATTTATTCAAAGGCAGATCAAATTCTTAAGTGGGGTTTAATTCAAAGAGAGAATGTGGGTGGGTGTATGAGAGAAAGAAAGTGGAAATGTGGGTGAGAGAAGAGAAGAGAGAGAGAGGGATGGGTGGGGTGGTGGAGAAGAGAAAGAAAGAAGAGAGAGAGAGAGAAGAGAAGAGAAAGAAAGAAAAGAGAAAGAGAGAGAAAGAAAGAAAGAGAGAGAGAGAAAGAAAGAAAGAAAAAAGAGAGAGAGAGAAAGAAAGAGAGAGAGAAAGAAAGAAAGAGAAGAGAGAAAGAGAAAGAAAAGAGAGAGAGAAAGAAAAGAAGAGAGAAGAGAAGAGAGGAGAGAGAGAGAGAGAGAGAGAGAGAGAGAGAGAAAGAGAAAGAAAGAGAGAGAGAGAAAAAAATAAAGAGTGAGAAAGAGAGAGAAAAGAGAGAGAGAGAGAGAGAGAGAAGAGAGGGGCGGGGGGGAATGAGAGAGAGAAGAGAGAGAGAGAGAGAGAGAGAGAGAGAGGGGGAGAGAATACAGCGTTCCACTCTGGTTTGAATTTAGGTTTCCTTTTCCTAGATTAGTTGCTAGGACTTTAAAATATACCGACTGCACCTCTGCAGAGGGGAACGAGACCCTACCCCACCGCACCCAATGGGCCAAACTGTTGGCCATGGATGGAGACCCATGATACTTAAGGACGGAATACTGGTGGATGAGCAGTCCATGACATGCAACACCCCACTTCCGCCCTTCTACTTACCTTTACCTGAAGAGGAAATAGTTGGATGCATACTTTTACCAAATGCAAACAACCTCGTCCAGGATTCGAATTCGTGTCCATTTTCTTGACGATAACCATTGCACCACACGCCTCCACTGACATTTTGGATAAAAATCCATCTAGAACAAAACTTTAGAAGAGTATTAAACTAAATTCTATGTGTCCAATTGGACACATAGCATAGTGGATCAAGCTGTTGGGTTAAGACAGTTCTAAGTGACAGTTATCTCTGGGCTGCAGGTTCAATCCTGTTCAAGGGTGACAGTAACATGGAACAATAATTAACACAACTTAACACCTGTACCCCAGCTATGGTTAGCAGAATGAGAACAGGATAGTGGTAGGATCAATCGGCTGGTCACGCCGATGACTTTATATATTATTATTATTATTATTATTATTATTATACTAAAACTGAGTTAATCAACTTTTGCTTCCTAAAGGCTTTTTTACTATTTAGTTTAATGACACGAATATTATACTAAATTATTCCTTACTTTTAGGATTAAATTATGTTTTTGCAATTAAGTAAAAAAAAAAAACACACCAATCTGTTACTTTACTCTGTGCCCATCTCTTTCTTCCCTCTATGTATCTCTTGACTACCTCCTCGTTATATAATGTTAGTTTCTCTGGAGAGAGAGAGAGAGAGAGAGAGAGAGAGAGAGAGAGAGAGAGAGAGAGAGAGAGAGAGAGAGAGAGAATTTGAAATGTATTTCTATGTTAGATTTCACAACCAGCAACCCGTAGCTTAAATGAGGTCAAACATTCCCTTTCTTAGAAAGCTTACAAAAGGATTTTTAACGTTTCCTTCAGATGTATTTATAAAAAAAAATTATTCGCTTTGCTAACTCCCTTTTCCCGAATCTCAATTATCTACCCAGAGCTGAATGGGTGATCCAACGGGTCACGTTTTGTCTAGTATATATATATATATATATATATATATATATAAAACACTCATAAGATATGTAGACAAAGAAGCAGATAATAACGACATCATATATATATATATATATATATATATATATATATATATATATAATATTTTTGGGATGTTGTTTTTTAGAAGCATTGTTGAATAAAGTATATATTATATTTTTGCTTGAAGGCAATTACAATGCATGTATCGCATAAAATTCGATACTTTTTCTTATAGAAAATGAACTTGACAAGTGTAATCCCAGCAAAGGATCACTCGGTGTGTAGAACATCGTACAGACTGTTTCGACTTTATTAAGTCTCATCAGCGATATATACTAACGACTTCCCTCCGATGTATACTAACGACTTCCCTCCGACAGAAATCGAAACCCGGTTTCAATTTCTGTCGGAGGTAAGTCGTTAGTATACTTCCCTGATGAGACTTAATAAAGTCGAAACAGTCTGTACTATATTCTACACACCAAGCGATCCTTTGCCGGAATTACACTTGTCAAGTTCATTTTCTATATAAAAAAGTATCGAATTTTATGCGATACACGCATTGTAATTGCCTTCAAGCTATATATATATATATATATATATATATATATATATATATATACGAGGCAGCTTTTAAAATTATCCACACTCTAGTTTTATGGAACTCGAGCTTATCGTAGATGATTTGGCTAATCTACAGAGAAGCTACCCCATCAGCTTGCTATCATCATTTCTCGATCCTCATCAGTGGTGGAGGTTGACTGGCGTCCTGCCCCTTCTTTGTGTATCACGCTTGTCCAGTCACTTTTAAACTTCTTTATCCACTCATACACACTTCTACGCGGTAGTGCACTGTCCCAGTATTGCATTAAAAGCCTCCGGTGAATTTCAGCCCCTGACACTCCTTCTGACCAGAGAAATTGGGTAACTTCCTCGGTTCATACTGCGGCCATATTTATGCTGTAAAGACAGCAATCAAATTGGCGTGATTAGTCTTAAACCTCGATCACGTGTCCACAATAGTGCCAACTGATCTAGCGAGTTCGATCCTCAGTGGATTCCCCATACTTGCGACATTGTGTCACATCCTATCCGTGGCCAACGGGTTGAGTAATAACGGCATCCACTCATTGCGTAATTGTTAGCAAGCTAATCTCGCAGATCCATTAATAGTGAATCTAAGTGGTCTAATGGTTAGAGTCGTAGGAAATGGACTCGTCGACCCGAGTTCAATTACTGGCCGAAGCTGTTTGGATTTCACATAGCGCTAATACCCTTGGAAAAGTATGAATCCAGTTATCCCTCCAACAATGGGTAAAATAGCAGGGCAGATTGGGCTCTTTAACCATGGCTAGGCAACCAGTATAGGAGAATGAAAACTCTGAATTCAAACCTGTTAAACTCCGCTTAAGAAATTGCCATTGTGTCGCATCCTGCTCGTGTGGACGAGTTGGTATATATATATATATATATATATATATATAGTGAATAGCGAGTTCGATCCACACTGGGTGGCTCATATTTGCGTCACATTCTACCCGTGGCGGACAGGTTGGGTAAATATCTACACGGGACATCCATTTTTGGGGGGGGCGGTGTATTCTAAGCCTCGCCGACGGGGGTCTAAGATAGTTATGAAAGAATTGATAATTTATTAGAACCATTCCTTCCTAAATAGATGCCCCTGTACAATCAGGGACCACATTTACAAACAGGAAACCCGTCGATATTTCTTAACTGAAAGATATGAAAGTTCTCCCTAAACAGATGCCCCCATACAATCAGGGACCCAGCCTTGTCAGCTGGGGCTTTAAAATACAGCGACTGCAGCGTGGTAAGACCGCCCCCAATGGGTCCACCTGTTGGCTGTGGATGGTGAGCTGTGATGCTTAAGGATGGAAGTCCATGACAGGCAACATTCACTTTGGCCACTACTTTAGCTAGACGGTGGTCGGACTAATCGCGCCTATTTGATTGCTGTCTTTACAGCATAAATATGGCCACAGTATGAACCAAGGAAGTTAACCGATTTCTCTGGTCAATCTGCAGTCATGTCAAACCCTTGCACCTATATGATTGTCCCCAACCTATTGTACTTAACACCAATACTCCCAGGTCCACTCTGGCCCTGAGTGGTAGTACCTACTCGGGTCCCATTTATCGGTTAAATAGAAAAAATGAGTTCTAAAAATGTGTTAAAAAAATTGAATTAAAAAAGAACGTACCCACCGAGAATGAAAAAAACAAAACGTCTTCGGTATAAAATAACCCAACAAGGTTTGATATGCCGTTAAAAAGGGTCGTCTGGTAGATTGTTATCTTTGCTGAAAGATATGAAAGTTGGAGGTATCACCAATTTTCCC
>CM042182.1:22812855-22827855 GCA_023376005.1 Doryteuthis pealeii
AAATATATCTATCTATCTATCTATCTATCTATCTATCTATCCATCACTATTCACATCTATCTATCTATCTATCTATCTATCTATCTATCTCTATTCACATCTATCTATATATCACTATTCACATCTATCTATCTATCTATCTATCTATCTATCTATCTATCTCAGTCTGTTCAAATCTATCTATCTATCTATCTATCAATCTACCTATCTATCCATCACTATTCACATCTATCTATCTATCTATCTATCTATCTATCACTATTCACATCTATCTATCTATGTATCTATCTATCTATCTATCACTATTCACATCTATCTATCTATCTATCACTATTCACATCTATCTATGTATCTATCTATCTATCTATCACTATTCACATCTATCTATCTATCTATCTATCTATCTATCTAAGTCTGTTCAAATCTATCTTTCTATCTATCTATCTATCTATCTATCTATCCATCCATCACTATTCACATCTATCTATCTATCTATCTATCTATCTATCTATCTACCTATCACTATTTAGATCTATCTATCTATCTATCTATCTATCACTATTCACATCTATCTATCTATCTATCTATCTATCTATCACTATTCAAATCTATCTATCTATCAATCTATCTATCTATCTATCTATCTCTTTTCTTCTATCAATCTATCTTGGTCTATCTATCTACCTATCTATTTATTGAAATCAGTTTAAAAATATGTACGTATATCATCATGGACAACTTTTAACTAACGAACCCAATGGATACCCCAATATATATATATATATATATATATATATATATATATATATATATATTAGTAAGTTGCTTTTTTATTATGATTATTGTAGCGAGGTTGAACCTCACTAGGTGCCCTAGAAGTATGTCCTGTCATCTTTCTTTCACGTCGCGATTCGTTAACTTTTATTGAGGTCGTTGAGGAAAACATTCTCTCTTTTTTTTTTTCAGAGAGAGATCTTTCATGGGGCGAGGAATTAAATCTGAAGTGAAGTGAGGAAGTGAAATATGGTAGTGAAGAAGTGGCTCAAAGAACAGTCATGGAATTTTACGGGGCAAGGATACATGCTCTCATTTGAAGGTGGAAGTTTGTTATTAAGAGAATGATGACTCTGTGGAGAAGTAGGATGTGATCCACAAAGGACCAGCTTCATTTTATGTGTGATAAATGTTCCTGTGTTGGTAATTATACCTGTCCTAAACAAAATGGCATTACTTTCTGACTCACCTCCTATTTTGACTCATTTGCAATTGGGAGAAACGGTGCATATGTGGAGAAGTAGGGTTGAATTCAGTGCTTTCTTATCCTAGACTGGTTACCTAGCAAGGTTAAGAGCCAGTTGCCCTACTTTTGCTCATCTATGACGGGGAGGAATATCGTGACCCTCACGAAAAAAAGTTGTCTAATTTACAAATTTAAATGCAAATGCGATGTTTGCTACATGGGCGCACTACCCAAAGATTGGAGGTTAGAAATAAACCAGCACACACGCCACGCACAAACCACACACACACGCACACACACAACACAACACACACACCACACATATATATATATAAGTAAAGAAATAACAAAAGACTTAGAGATTTAGCTTATAGTCTATTTTCAAGGAGCTTAGACAAAGTGTCTACTCTCCCGACTCATCAGATGCGAATGATGAATTCTTTATTACTTTAAAGGCATTTGAAACAGATGAGTCGGAGAGTTAGACACTTTGTCTAAGCTCCCTGAAATAGACTATAACGCTAAATCTCTAAGTCTTTTGTTATTTCTTTACTTATATATTTGCTCTGTAGCTCTAATTAAGAGCCCCGATTGAGCTCTCAAACTGCGACAGGTTTTTAAAAAACTCTTGTTCGTAAGGAAGATTTCTTCTCTGGACTTTTGGATTATATATTATATATATAATATATTATATATATATTATATATATATTTTATTTATTTAATTGTTGAGGGTTTTTTTTAATAAATGGTTATTATAGACAGCTACCCAGGTTGTCTTGCTAAGTCGAATCATCAGGCTGTCAAATTAAATCTTATGGGTGTTTATTAGAAGTCCTTTCTTAATCTTTAAGAAAGGACTTTCTAATAAACAACATAAGATTAATTTGACAGTCCTGATGATTGCGACTTTAGCAAGACAACCTAGGTAGCTGTCTATAATAAGCATTTATCTAAAAAAAAAAAAACTCAACAAATTAAATAAATATTAGCTCTCACAATTTGTGATTGAGCACTGTATTTTCTTTGTTTCATACAAAAAAAATTTTGTTTTTATATATACTTTATATATTATATATATATATATATATATATATATATATATATATATTTAATATACCAATCGTGTTGGTAGATTTGCGGAAGAGAAAAACCCGGCAGAGAGTTTGATTGTAAAAATATACTACCAAACATCAACAGGAAGAAAAAAATTTTTGAAAAAAGAAAAGACCAAGATATTCGTACCAAAAAAAATNAAAATAATCTATTGGTATAGTATTTGGCCAAAAGAAAAAACTATTTATATGTATATATATGTATATAAGATATATATATATTCATATAACCGCTAGGAGAAGCTAATTTGTAAAAAGTGCTCGATACCTAAGTAGAGCCAAGTAATAAAGATAATCTACTGAGTCAGACGAACCTACTATTAGTTTCGCAATAAAGCTCTTCAGGGCTAAAATCTGACAGATTTTAGCCCTGAAGAGCTTTATTGCGAAACTAATAGTAGGTTCGTCTGACTCAGTAGATTATCTTTATATATATATATATATGAGTAAGGAAAGGTGGAATGAAAACATCACACAATGCTGTTAAAGAAGAAAACAATTTATAATATAATCATAGCTGATACTGATCAATATTTCGATTTTACAAAAATCATCATCAGAGCTCATTCACTCCCGTAGTTGTTTGGGTAGGAGAGGAAAGTCAAAATGAGTTTACAAAACAATATATATATATATATATATATATATATATATATATATATATATATATATATATATTATATAATATATATATATATATATATATATATATATATATATATATATATATATATATATATATATATATATATATATATATATATATATATATATATATATATATATATATATATATATATATATATATATATATATATATATATATATATATATATATATATATCTTATTATAATGGAGATTGTGTGTTTTTCTGTCTGTAACCGAAACTAAATCACTACTTAAGTCACAATTCCTTAGTAATTGACGTCACATTCACCATGAATTTATCCTTATTTTAACCTCAATTATTAATAAAATTGTTTTACATTATTTATACTGTTAACCATATATACATACTAACAACATGCAATTATATTTATATATACAACAAAATAGCGGTTTACAGTGTGAACGGGAAGGCTAATTTGCATATTGATATTAAAAATGTAATTTTAATAAATATATGCTTAGTATTATTGGTTTCTAACTGTTTGGTTTTATTTTAATGAATATAAGCAAAAATCTCTTCAATTAATTTTTAAAGAAATCCATTAACAAGAAAAGATAAGTGTCATTTTATTCTTTACTTCCTCTTTTAACTAAATACTTAAATTAGAAAAAATAACAATGAAAGACGAGATTGATGGAAGAGTAAATTTCTGTTGTTCTATTTTTCGATTATACCCACCTCTGTTTCAAATCTTTTTATCTGCATTCTTATTTAGTTTCATTAGACTTTCTAATTTAATACATTTCATTACATTAAAACTTAAATACTTGCACCCGGAGGGTGCATATATTTGCTAGTATATATATATATATTTACAAAACATATATATATATATTTACAAAACATATATATATATATATTTACAAAACATATATATATATATTTACAAAACATATATATATATTTACAAAACATATATATATTTACAAAACAAAAAAAAATATATATATATATATACCTATATATATATATATATATATATATATATATATATATACCTACATATATATATTTACAAAACAAAAAAAAATATATATATATATATACCTATATATATAATTTACAAAAAAAAAAAAAATATATATATATATATATATATATATATATATATATATATATATATATATATATATATATATATACCTATATATATATATATATATATATATATATTATATATATATATATAAGGAGAATTTAAACATTTACTAGATGGATATTGCTAGTTTGATTAGTTGACTTTTTATCGTAAAAATGTTTTTATAACAAATTCACATGAAACCTTTTAAGTCGGAATTAGACATTTTCTAACCAGGAATTTTAACAAACTACCATAATTCATAATTAGGGTAGTTTTAATTAATTAGTAAATAATTAACAGATCGCCAATCAACCTATAACACTCTAATAGTGTTATATTCTAAATCTTAATTGTTTTTTTTTATTCTTTCAGACATAGCGATCCAGTATCGATTGAAAATGCAGGTCTTTGTCTGGAAGAGGTCAGTACTGATCTGTAGTGGAACAAACGGTCAGCAGAGACTCTATGAAGACGAGTTCGTAATCTGTGAGGACGAGTTAGTGGTACAAACCAGCAACGGAGGATATTTCTTAAAAAAAGAAGCATTTGATGAAATTCCAATATAGCAAAATAAAAAACGCCCACCGGGCGATGTTAAAATTCAATGTCAATAAACTATATTTTATACAGTTCAATTTTGTAGAATAATAAATTCTTTAGAAATACTTTTCGATAAATAAAATTTATTTAAAAGAATAAAAAGAGCTCAGTCGGTAGAATGCTCGACTAGGAACCACAGGGTTCCTGGTTCGATACCGACCCTCGCCAAATCAGTGTATCAGTAACACAGGGATCTCTGCGGTAAAGTAAGGAGCTGGTGGTAGGTGTGGCGCTCCGCCTCAGATGCAATAACAATCTCCTTGGTCTAGCGCTAGTGAAAAGGGGATAGACTCCCTCGCTGTCTGGCTGATACCGACATTATGCCACCCCGTCGCCGACATTAGGAAAATAAAAACGGGCGATGTAAAAATACATTTTTGAAAATTATTGCCTGAGGTGATTGGTAGTTAAAATTCAATGTCAATAAACTGAATTTTACAGTTCAATTTTGTAGAATAATAAATTATTTAAAAATTATTTTCGATAAATAAAATTTATTTAAAAAATGTTTGTACTCTCAATAAATGAATTTAGTACATATATACATATATAAAAAGGGCAGTTGTGTGTATGTATGTCCAAATGTAATCTATACATATATAAAAGGCAATTGTGTGTATGTATGTCCAAATGTAATCTATACATATATAAAAAGCAGTTGTGTGTATGTATGTCCAAATGTAATCTATACATATATAAAAGGCAGTTGTGTGTATGTATGTCCAAATGTAATCTACATATATAAAAGGCAGTTGTGTGTATGTATGTCCAAATGTAATCTATACATATATAAAAGCAGTTGTGTGTATGTATGTCAAATGTAATCTATACATATATAAAAGGCAGTTGTGTGTATGTATGTCCAAATGTAATCTATACATATATAAAAGGCAGTTGTGTGTATGTATGTTCAAATGTAATCTATACATATATAAAAGGCAGTTGTGTGTATGTATGTTCAAATGTAATCTATACATATATAAAAGGCAGTTGTGTGTATGTATGTTCAAATGTAATCTATACATATATAAAAGGCAGTTGTGTGTATGTATGTCCAAATGTAATCTATACATATATAAAAGGCAGTTGTGTGTATGTATGTCCAAATGTAATCTATACATATATAAAAGGTAGTTGTGTGTATGTATGTCCAAATGTAATCTATACATATATAAAAGGCAGTTGTGTGTATGTATGTCCAAATGTAATCTATACATATATAAAAGGCAGTTGTGTGTATGTATGTCCAAATGTAATCTATACATATATAAAAGGTAGTTGTGTGTATGTATGTCCAAATGTAATCTATACATATATAAAAGGCAGTATGTATGTCCAAATGTAATCTATACATATATAAAAGGTAGTTGTGTGTATGTATGTCCAAATGTAATCTATACATATATAAAAGGCAGTTGTGTGTATGTGTATGTCCGGATAAAACTACGAAAATAAAAACAATTAACGACAAAGTAAATATATATATACACATTAAATATCACCAGGGCTTGGTTTTTGAGCAAAAATAATGAAGGTTTGATTTATATTTGTAAAGATAATAAAAAAATAAAATTTAAATGATAACAACATAGAATTTCTTTTGCATTTAAGGTTTTAAAAGGTAGACAATATTTTTTTCTTTTCAGAGTAGCTGAATCAATGCAAGATCTTTTTTTACATAGGGATTTTAATGGGGCATCCTGCGAAGATCCAACTCGTGATTCAGTAATAATGGATCTGCGAGACTAACTACCTGTTGCATACTGGAGTTTTCACAGTACCATATCAGCATATAACGTATAGCCTTTCTTGCTTCTTACTCTGGTCGTATTTTCTTCTGGCCGGCTTTGGTTCTGTCTTCTAACATCTTGGTCTGGTCTCTTCTATGGGGATCACGGGTCTGGTTTCTGTTTGGGGATCACTCCTTATCAGAAGCCCTGTGTTATTGTTAGTTTTTAGGTAATAAACACAAGACTTCGATTTACATTGATGTTACTTTATTTGTAAATCCCCTAACCAGACAATCTGCGCAGATGACAGGATGCGCATAGAAATGCGACTTACACCTCGAGCTCCTACCTGCTAACTGACTTAAACTGACTATATCCTTAAACCGGAAGACAGGGTCTTCCATGGCTTCCGGTTCTCACGATCCATCCCCGCAAGGCAGGGTGAGAGGGAGGTCAAGCGTTGTCACTCACTCTCAAGGTCACCAGCTGTACTAATCGCCATTATGATATCTACAATACCTTAAAAAAAGTATTAGAGATCTACTAACTATGTAACATACCCCCTCTACCCAGGCTACTTAGATAAAACATAGTTCACGTGTTATAAACAAGATGGATACGTTATATATATATATATATATATATATATATATATATATATATATCATGTTGCGCTGTTAGCACGGATATCCATGACAATCGCTAATCATTCTCGGGAGGTCTTTTATGCAGCTGTATCTGCACAGAGTTGGTCAATGTACGTGCCCATGTGCTGGCTTCCACAGGAGGACGTCGCTTATGAGTTCGTCCTTGCTTCTCCAGCAGTGTACTGCGTGTCTTGTCCGTCTTACTCGGATGATTTGGGTGATATGTGGCAAGTGGCCGTATAGCTGTTTTCTCGTTGGGTGTTGTTTCCACGTCTTGTTTAGGATCACCCGCAGCATTCTTGTGCGGCTATTGATCTTATTACCCATTAATATCTAGGCAACATCTGTGCAGGCCTCCCTCTCGAGTCGTCCTTGGCACCAGTCGGGTAGCCTATGCCATAAGTTCTCGCCTCACATAGTATCTAACGTAGGTCTCCACGCCCTTGTGTTCCCGTCCCTTAGCACCCAGACTCGCCATCTGTGACGTTGACTTCCCTCTCGAGTCGTCCTTGGCACCAGTCGGGTAGCCTATACCATAAGTTCTCGCCTCACATAGTATCTAACCTAGGTCTCCACACCCATGTGTTCCCGTCCCTTAGCACCCAGACTCGCCATCTGTGCCGTTGACTTCCCTCTCGAGTCGTCCTTGGCACCAGTCGGGTAGCCTATACCATAAGTTCTCGCCTCACATAGTATCTAACCTAGGTCTCCACACCCTTGTGTTCCCGTCCCTTAGCACCCAGACTCGCCATCTGTGCCGTTGACTTCCCTCTCGAGTCGTCCTTGGCACCAGTCGGGTAGCCTATGCCATAAGTTCTCGCCTCACATAGTATCTAACCTAGGTCTCCACACCCTTGTGTTCCCGTCCCTTAGCACCCAGACTCGCCATCTGTGCCGTTGACTTCCCTCTCGAGTCGTCCTTGGCACCAGTCGGGTAGCCTATGCCATAAGTTCTCGCCTCACATAGTATCTAACCTAGGTCTCCACACCCTTGTGTTCCCGTCCCTTAGCACCCAGACTCGCCATCTGTGCCGTTGACTTCCCTCTCGAGTCGTCCTTGGCACCAGTCGGGTAGCCTATGCCATAAGTCCTCGCCTCACATAGTATTTCATGCACTAATTTGTTTGTTTTGATTTAGGGCATATCAACCCCAGTGGGTCATTTAATGCCGGCATTTTTTTTAAATGAATTCATTCTTAATGGATATTCAATTTTTTTAAAAGCACATTTTTCTATTTAACTCATAGATGGGATTCTAACAGATACTACCACTCCGGGTCAGAGTGGACCAGGGAGCAACGGTGATGAAGGGGTGCTCCATATTCCCCAGACCTCTAGAACTGGAATCTTAACATCAGTTAGAGTTTAAAGTCATACCCAGATTATGAAGACCCTCAGCTACTGCCTTCTATCACCCATATGATAAAAAGGGTTTGGGGCTTGCTATAAGGGCAATAGGGTTGGGGCAATCATATAGATACTAGGGCTTGACATGACCAGCCGATTGATCGGGGAGGGCCTCTCCGATCACCCGTCTATCCTAAGTAAGAGAAGTGGAGTGTTGCAGGTCATGGGCTGCTCATCCACCAAGACTCCGTCCTTAAGCATCACGAGACGCCACCCACGACCAACAGGTGGCCCCATTTGGGGGAGTCGTACCCCTCTGCAGATATGCAGTCGGTGTATTCTAACGCCCCAGCCGACAGGGCGGCTTATGCACTAACGTCATTCTCCAAAAAAATTCGAAAAATTCATATAATACAAGGGTTGACATGCCGTAAAATCCAACCAACCAACCAACCATACAAAATAATAAAATGATAATTTATTCAGGTGTATAGAAGAGTGTGTAAATCAAATACGTTTCTGCGTCCGGTATCTTTCGATTTATTTATGAATAAAAAATTTATGTTTTCTTTTGTCTGTTTGTATAATAAAACGTGACACACCCAAAGTAAGTTATTAATATTTCTTTAATAACGATAGATATTATGTGCAGAGACTCACACGTTATACTACTTATATAAATATAACTACAAAGCTAGCCGATTTTATTTTATTTTTTGGTGGGGGGGGTTTTATGGTATGTAAACTCTTGTTGGGTTATTTTATGTCGAAGACGTTTAGTTCTATTCATTCTGAGACTTGTCAGCTGTTCCTATCTAAAATATTAAATGAAAAAAAAATCCATGCTGTTATCATTTAAATTTTATTTTTTAATTATTTCACGAATATAAATCAAATCTCTATTATTTTTGCTCAAAAACCAAGCCCTGGTGATATTTAATGTGTATATATATTTACTTTATCGTTAATTGGTTTATTTTCGAAGTTTCCTCCTGACATACATATACACAGAACTGCCCTTTATATATGTACTAGCAGCGTCTACCCGGCGTCGCCTGGGTAGAGGTTTTTTTTAGAGTTAGTCCCGCAGATCCATTATTACTGAATCGTGATTTGAATCCTCGTGGGATGCCCCATTTAAATCCCTATGTAAATAAATAAAAAAAGACCATGCATTGCTCCAGCTACTCTGAAAAGAAATGTTAATGTCTACTATCTAAAATATTAAATGAAAAAAAATCCATGTTGTTATCATTTAAATTTTATTTTTTTAATTATCTTCACGAATATAAATCAAATATTTGTTATTTTTGCTCAAAAACCAAGCCCTGGTGATATTTAATGTGTCTATATATTTACTTTGTCGTTAATTGTTTTATTTTCGAAGTTTCCTCCGGACATACATATACACACAACTGCCCTTTATATATGTATAGATTTGTAACGTTCCCCCTTAATCACCAACCAAGCCCTGGTGATATTTAATGTGTATATATATTTACTTTGTCGTTAATTGTTTTTATTTCGAAGTTTCCTCCGGACATACATATGTCAAAAAATCAACACACACACACACACACACACACACACACACACACACACACATCTAAAATTTGTTAGATAAAACCCATGAATACATTTATAAACTTCAATCCTTTCTCCTCTGCTACGTCGATTAGACAAACTTGGTAAATAAATGAGGCCTTTAAAAAGTTTTTTTAAATCACGGCAGTCGACAAACAAGAAAATGAAATTTCAAATGAATATGACTCAGCAGGAAATATATATATATATATATATTATATATATATATATATATATATATATATATATCCTTGCTGAGTCATATTCAGTCAAAATTTCATTTTCTTGTTTGATAACTGCAGCAAAGTGTTGTGATTTCAATAAAGTTGGCTTTATTGATTTGAATAATATTTTTATATATACTAGTAAACATATGCACCCTACGGGAGCAAGTATTTAAGTTTTAATGCAATGAAATATTATATTAAATTAGAAAGCGTAAGAAAATAAATCAGAACACAGATAAAAAGATTTGAAACAGAGAATAGTATAATCGAAAAATAGAACAACTGAAACTTACTCTTCCAGCGCTCCCGTCTTTCATAGCTGAATTTTCTTAATTTATCCATTTCTTTGCAATAGGAAGTAAAAAATAAAATTACCGTTATTTCTTCTTGTTAATGGATTTCTTTTAAGATTTATTCCCGAGATTTTTGCTCATATTCATTAAGATAAAACTAAACAATTAGAAATCAATAATACCAAACACATATTTATTAAAATCTAAATTTTTATATCAATATGCAAATTAGCCTTCCCGTTCACACTGTGAACCGCTATTTTGTTGTATATATTAATACAGTTGCATGTTATTAGTATGTAGCTCCGGTCAACACCGGGGGTCCAGTGGCTTCGGCCCTGGATCTTTACGAGTTAATAGCGTCGATCCCAGGGGGCCATACCCCCAGGCAACACCTGCCCCCTCGATTTAAAGGGGCAGGGCTGGGTTTATTGCCCAGTGCCTGAGGCGCCCCCTTGAGGGGAATGCCGACGGGATCGACGCAATTTTTGCACCTGCCATTCCATGAGCTTCGGCTTGTGGGTGGTCCCACGTTAATAGGGACTTTGTGCCTGACCCGTACAAGTGGGGTACGCGGTAAATACAATGTAGCTCCGGTCAACACCGGGATCCAGTGGCTTCGGCCCTGGATCTTTACGAGTTAATAGCGTCGATCCCAGGGGCCATACCCCCAGGCAACACCTGCCCCCTCGATTTAAAGGGGCTGGGTTTATTGCCCAGTGCCTGAGGCGCCCCCTTGAGGGGGAATGCCGACGGGATCGACGCAATTTTTCACTGCCACTCCATGAGTCTCGGCTTGTGGGTGGTCCCACATAAATAGGGCCTTTGTGCCTGACCCGTACAAGTGGGGTAAAAATATCATGTAGATCCCGTCAACGCGGGGGGTCCAGTGGCTTCGTCCCTGGTCCTCACAAGCTAACATCGTTGATCCCAGGGGGTCATTCCCACCAGACAACACCTGGCCCCTTGACTTAAAGGGGTAGGGCTGGGTTAATTGCCCAGTGCCTGAAGCGCCCCCCTTAAGGGAGAATGCCAACGGGACCAACGCATTTTTGCACCCGCCACCCATGAGTCACGGCTAGTAGGGGGTCCCCATTAATAAGGCCTTGTGCCTAACCCGTATACGTGAAGTACCTGGTAAATATCATGTAGATATGGTCAACAGTGAAACAACGTAAGACTATTTTATTGATAATTGAGGTTTAAATAAGAATAACATCATGGAGAATATGACGTAAATAACTAAAGGAATTGTGACGTGAGTAGTAATATAGTTTTGGTTACAGACAGACAAGCACACAATCTCCATAATTATAATATATATATATATATATATATATATATATATATATATATATATGAGAAGTAAATACACGAGCGATGTGTATTGATATGGCTTTTTAGCCGACAATTTTTTGGGGTGAATATGTGCTTAATTTTGAAAAATTGATAATTAATTAATTAGGCGGGCATACCTATTCAAATGTAAGGCTAAACAAATCGAGAAAAATCAATCTCTGTATGTACATTTCGGCCTATTAGGCCTCATCAGCAGAGCTATAGATAGGAAGACCGCCTTGTGCGCGATTCGAGCCCTGACTGTCAAGCTGACAGGCGAGGACCGTAACCCCTACACCAACCGGACTTTCTTAGATTTTTCGTTTTGTTTAGAAGTAGGTTTTTATTCCCTTTATAGTGACTTTTTCTACACGACAGTATGAGAAGTAAATACACGAGCGATGTGTTTTGATATGGCTTTTTTTAGCCGCCAATTTTTCAAAATTAGGTACGACTTCAATTAAGCACATATTCTCAAAAAAAAAATATATATATGAGGGTTGGAGTGACAGAATTCGACAGAATGTGGTAAAGAATAGAGGGAAAAAGTGGACAAAAAGAGCAACTCAAACAAGTAGATGTAGGAGATATATTTCGTTTTGCCTTGAGCATTAAAAGCATCAAGGCAGGACGAAATATATCTCCTACATCTACTTGTTTGAGTTGCTCTTTTTGTCCACCTTTTTCTCTCTATTCTTTACCATATATATATATATATATATATATATATATATATATATATATATATATATATATATATATATATGTTGTACCGGCCGTTCCTACAGTGGAGAATATACACCGGTTCTCACTATAAATAGTGAGACACCAAGTGAAAAGGTTGTACTGTTACCGTTAACGGCAAGCTAGCCGTTCCTGTACCATTATTGTAAATACACTTGTCTTATTTTACCCTACCTCGACTTGACTTCTTTTTTACTGTTGGATTAACATCACAACATATATATATATATGTGATCCACTACACATTAGAATCAAAGAACACTTACACACACAAGCATCCACTTTCCGTAAACACTTAGTTAAATGCAACAACACAGAAAGAAATATAACAGTCAATATAGAGGCTCGAGAGAGAAATTTGGGTAATCTCAGAATTAAAGAGGCCTTGCTAATCGCTAGATTACACCCAGAGATCAATAACAGGAGTGAACTCAGCGCAGAGTTCATCATACAATAAACCCACAACCAACGCACACATATAACAGTATATGCACACACACACACAAAACACATACCCACATGCACAATGGAGAATTACTAATGAAACAAATCTACAACGAGAAGACTAATACGAAACACGCACTCAAATCTATAGCCCAACATCTCGCCCACACATACAAACACACAAGCCATTGCACACTAATTGTTAAGGAAAAAAAAAATTAAATAAATAAATTAAATATATATATATATATATATATATATATATATATATATATATATATATTTATAAAAATTATTATAAATATAAAAAAATAAATTGAATTAGATATAAATAAGTAAATAAGCAAATAAATATGATAATATTAATAATAATAATAATAATAATATTAAATGATTAAATTGATGTAAACTAACAGGAAACGTCACAAAACACAAATACACTTTTTCATTCGCACATACCCACGTACAAAATCCCGCGCTAGGATACAGTCTTAACGTCACAGCCAACACGCATTTTCAATGTCACGCGCATTACAACATACGCACACGTACAAAAAAAAATAAAAATAAAAATAAACGCATTCACGCTCACACGGGAATACAGTTATTTAAAAAATAACGTCATTTTCAAAAAGAAAAAAAAAAATTCATTAGGAAGAAATGCCATAGCTGTACTGCTTCAGTTCAATTCTTTTGATAAAGAGGTATTACCTCGAAAATTCAAGAAATAATTAAAAAAATACAGGTCAACACACACCACCATTGTTACCGTATTATTATTTTTTTATTTATTCCAAACTGCATTGTGATGGCCTTCTAAATTAACCTCCTAACCAATATATATATATGTGTGTGTGTGTGTGTGTGTGTGTGTGTGTGTGTTTAATTGAAGTCGTACCTAATTTTGAAAGTTAATTAATTAATAATTAATTAATTAAGCGGGCATACCTATTCAAATGTAAGGCTATTTGTTTAGCCTTACATTTGAATAGGTATGCCCGCCTAATTAATTAATTATTTATCAATTAACTTTCAAAATTAGGTACGACTTCAATTAAGCACTTATTCTCCCAAAAATTGTCGGCTAAAAAAGCCATATCAAAACACATCGCTTGTTTGTTTGCTTCTCATATATATATATATATATAGAGAGAGAGAGAGAGAGAGAGAGAGAGAAAGAGAGAGAGAGAGAGAGAGAGATGCTTAGTGGTACAGAGAAAGAAAGAGGACAGATAGTCTAGGGGTCATGCGTTTTATACATATAGAAAATTTCCTTGTGACCATAGCAAAATCATGGAAACGGAAACTATATGCATTTACCCAACCCATCCGCTCGAGCAGGATTCGATACAAGGTCAATTTCTTAAGCAGAGTTTAACAGGTTTGAATTCACAGAGTTTCCTTCTCCTAGATTGGTTGCCATATTAAAGTTAGAAAGCCCAGTTTGTCCTACAATAGTAGGACAAAATGGGCTCTCTAACCTTAAGAAGAAGGATAATAATTGGATTGTTACTTTTCCAAGGTTATTAGCGCTATCTAAAATGCTAATTGCCTCGTCCAGGACTTGAACTCGAGTCGCCGTGTCTTTAGGAGGAAATATCAAAACAATCTATTCATCTGTCTTATCTCTTGTGCTCATCAGAGGTCTGCAATTGTTTACTTATTACTTCAAAAAGATAGCGTGAAACTGGTAGTAATGGGTCAGCCAAAGACAGATAAGTGAAATATATATATATATATATATATATATATATATACCGCCCTGTCGGTGGGGCGTTAGAATGCACCGACTGCACCTATGCAGAGGGGTAAAACTCCCCCAATGGGGCCACCTGTTGGCTGTGGGTGGCGACCCGTGATGCTTAAGGATAGAGCCAAGGTGGATGAGCAGTTCATGACGTGCAATACTCCACTTTGGCCCTATCTTGTGCTAGACGGGC
>CM042182.1:22832855-22837855 GCA_023376005.1 Doryteuthis pealeii
TCCTCTGATTCATACCTAGGTTAAAGAGCCCTGTCTGCCCTATTATTTACCCCTAACTGGAGATAGAATAGATGGATTCATACTATTATACCAAGGGTATTAGCGCTCTAAGAAAGGCAAATATATATATTTACCAACCCCTCCACACGAGCAGGATGTGACACAAGGTCAATTTCTTAAGCGGAGTTCAACAGGTTTGAATTCAGAGTTTTCCTTCTCCTGACTGGTTACCTAGCCATGGTTAAAGAACCCAGTCTGCCCTGCTATTTCCCATAGCTGGAGGGAGAGTAGGATTCATACCTTTCCAAGGGTATTAGCGCTAAGTGAAATGCAATTACCACGTCCAGGATTTGAACTCAGGGCGCGAGTCCACATCCATGACTTTAACCATTACAACACGCGCTTCTAAGAAATGCAAATAACCTCGTCCAGGGTTTGAACTCATCTCAGTCTCGCTGGGTCCATTGGGTCCTACAACGTTACTACCACATGACAAACGCCTCCTAAATGATATGTCGTAGTAGTTTAGTTTAAAAAAGAAATACATTCTTAAAAAATAAATATTGAAAGTATCCGAAAATGATATCTATGTAAAATTATACGAGGTGTGTTCAAAATAAACGAGAGACAAATGTTGTGTTTAGCAATAGAGAAAACGAAATAATGAATGAAACGTTGACATTTCAACATTTTTAGTTCAGTGAGTTTTTCGTTCATTGAACCACCTCGAAAAAAAATCATCTTATATACTGACTTCGTCCCCAACTTACGAACAAGTTACGTTCGAGAAAGATGTTCGTATCTTGAATTGTTCGTATAAGGAATTGTTCGTATATTACACTTTTCCATTTTTTAGAATTATTTGTTTAATATTATCATCATTTTTCAATTAATATTACTAGCAAATATATGCACCCTCCGGGTGCAAGTATTATAAGTTTTAATGTAATAAAATATTGTATTAAATTAGAAATGCTATGAAACTAAATAAGAATGCAGATAAAAAGATTGAAACAGAGGGAGTATAATAAAGATTTGAAACAGAGGGAGTATAATCGATAAAATAGAACAATTGAAATTTATTCTTCCATCACTCTCGTCTTTCATTGTTATTTTTTCTAATTTAAGTATTTAGTTATAAGAGGAAGTAAAAGAATAAATGACAGTTATTTTATCTTGTTAATGGATTTCATTTAAGATTATTGAAGAGATTGTTGCTTATATCCATTAAAAATAAAACCAAACAGTTAGAAATCAATAATACTAAGCACATATTTATTAAATTCGATTTTTTAATATTAAATATGCAAATAGCCTTCCAGTTCACACTGTAAACCGCTATTTTGTTGTATATTAATAAATTGCATGTTGTCAGTATGTAGACAAAGTTAACAGTATTAATAATGTAAGACAATTTATTAATAATTGAGGTTAGATAAAAATAAAATCATGGAGAATGTGATGTCAATAACTAAGAGAATTGTGACTTGAGTAGGAATATAGTTTCGGTTACAGACAGAAAAAACACACAATCTCCATTATAAATAAGATTATCATTATCACTTCCTAGTTGACAGCTGATGAGGGCAGGTATCGCACATGCTATCATACGTTGTATGACGAAAATATTAAAAAATGAAATAATATGTCATCATTTATACATTCATCATTCATTAATATTTTCATCATACGTGTGATAGTACGTGCGATACCTGCCCTCATCAGCTGTCAACTAGGAGTGATAACACAGTTTCGGTAGCTTTGATGAGTTGAACCACCTCGAAAAAAAATCTTATATACGATAAGTGGGGGAGAGGGTAAATAAGTTGACCTGAAAAAAAATCAGAAAGTTTGAAATAAAATAACCGATACTTATAAAACTCATTCATTGATAAATCAACACTGAAAATTTCATTACAATGGGATAATTTCCTGATTTTTGTAATATTATTCAATCAGGAGGTTAAATTGATTTTTGTAAAATACATATTGACGTCATCTTTGTTGAACACTATTATAGCATTGGGAATGGTATGTATCCAACTATTCTCCCTCCAGCTTGGCACTTAGTCCAGGAGAAGGAAAACTTTGAATGCAAACCTGTTAAACTCAGCTTAAAAATTGATCTGTGTCACATCCTGCTCAATAACAAATCACAAAAGAGTAGGATACGTTCGAGAAAGTGTTCGTATAAGGAATGTTCGTATAAGGAATTGTTCGTATATTTGAATTGTTCGTATGTTGTCATTTTTTCCATTCTTTAAAAAATTGTAACAGAGATTATTATTTGTTAGATATTATCATTTTCATTTAATATTATTATCATTATCATATTAATCATTTTCAGTTTTTATTTTTAATATTCTACCCGCCCTGTCGGCTGGGGCGCTAGAATGCACCGACCGCACCTCTGCAGAGGGTAAGACTCCCCAATGGGGCACCCTGTTGCCGTGGTGGCGACCCGTGATGCTTAAGGATAAAACCCGAGGTGGATGAGCAGTTCATAACTTGAAATACTCCACTTTGGCCCTATCTGGGCTGACGCGGCGGTCGGAGAGGCCGCCTCCGATCAATCGGCTGGTCACGTCAAGCCCTAGCACTATATGATTTCCCCCAACCCTATTGCCTTATATCAAGGCCCAACCCTTTTTTATCATATGGGTGCTAGAAGGCGGTGGCTGCGGGTCTACATATCCTGAATGATGTTAAACTCTATCTGATGGTGAGGTTCCAGTTTTGGAGGTTTGGGGAATGTGAGCACCCCTTCATCACCATTGCTTCCCTGGCCCACTCTGACCGGAGTGGTAGTACCTGTTAGGTCCCTCTATGGGTTAAATAGAAAAACATGAGTTAATAAACAAAATTGTATTATCCATTAGAAATTGATTTTTTCAAAACTTTATCGGCATTAAATAACCCACTGAGGTTGATATGCCGTAAGACAAAACAAACCCAATTTATTAATGCCTATTCAATATTATTAATGCCTATTCTTCTCTCTCTTCTCTCTCTCTCTCATAATATATTATAATATATATATATATATATATATATTATATATATATATATATACTATTCTCCCACCCCTAGGTGAGCACTTTGGGCGGTGGATTCGCATGACGACCGCAACTAAAAAGCGTAAACGCAACGCTCTCCTATATAAGTGATGGAAGCACTCTATGACGGCCTTTACATACAAACGATGTGTGTATTAAAAACAGTTAAATTCCTTCGCATCTGTAGGTGATGACAGCTGACGATTGGTGTGGGAACTTATCATACACCAACCGATCGGATTCAATTCCGGCTGTAGTAGCTTACAAATGTCTAACCACACTGAAGAGACTTGATAAGTCGAAAACACGTGTCTGTGGATGACTATATATATATATATATAAAAGTTAAACTTAATGTGTCAGATATACCTACTAACAGTTTCGCGTAGTGCTTCTTCAGGGCAAAAGATCCAGACTGAAGTCAGATCTTCTGCCCTGAAGAGCACTAAGCGAAACTTTTAGTAAGTATATCTGACTATTAGGTTAACTTTATTATTTGCTCTACCTTAGTATATTGTGCACTCTTACTTTTTTAGCTTTAGAATATCTTGGCGGTTTATATTTTATATATATATATATATATATATATATATATATTATATATTGTTTTTATTTCTTTGGCCAAGTATTATAGTATCAACCGATTATTTTCGGTTGGTACGACTATCTTGGTCTTTTCTTTTTTCAATTTTTTTTACCCCAGGTGATGTTTGGTAGTATATTTTTACAATCAAACTATTTGCCGGTTTTTTTTCTTCGCGAGGTTACCAACACGTTTGGTATATATATATATATATATCGCTATATAGACATTGAAGGATAATTTGAAAACGTCTCAAATATTAACCTGAGTGTTTGGAAAATCTAGCATCAAATCGGAAAAATGGCGTAAGACATTGTTTCGCTAGATTAAAGAGCTTTGAATAAAATAGATTGAAAACTACTGAGATAGCTCCATCTAACTTTAAAACAAAATAAACATCTGACTCCCGCCTTAGAAACATTTCATCTGTCAGTGTGCTTCATGCTTGCAGCAAGGCTGGGCTGCTATTACACTTGAGGAACAACAAATGTTTTCTTGATAGGATACACAACATGGGAGGAAACAAATCACACTGCTGACCCTCATCTATCGTTCATATATAATAGAATGGAAATACTTGACCAATCGAAGCCATGCATAAATGGGTAAAAAAAGGCTCATTATGCACAACAGAAAAATTCCGTATTCTTCAAGGATAAACTCTGAACACAATTTCCTAAATGACAAAACAGAAATTTTTAGGGCATGCCCATACCGAAAAAAATCTTAATATGGATTGGACTAACGCAAACCTCAGACCGCCATAATTAAGAATTTACATATAAATAAACACACACAAACTAAAATAAAAATAAACAAAATAAGAATAAAAATAAAGAAATAAAAACGGAAAAATTCAAAATCATCAAAAAACACGAGACCCTAATGACGACAAATAGTGATGCCGGTGAATGACGAAAGTAAAATGCAAAGACGAATAACGGATCACGTAAACACGAGCCAAAAGTTAAAAACTGTCCATTTTTTTCAAAAGTCAACGCCCCTGACGACGAATAAATACCGAAAAAGTGATATTCAGAAACCAATGGTTAGACAGACTTTCATTTGTATTAGTTAATATGAATAAAATAATAAAAATATATATATATATAATATATATATATATATATATATATTGTAGGCACAATACATTTAAGGTTTGATTGTTACCAATGGTTTCCAAACAGCGTTTTAGCCACTTTCTTCAAGACAACGCGCCTGTTAAGAAAATGTAGTGAATGTCAATTCATTTATAGATGTGTGTATTATGGAAGTATCGTAGCCCTTACTCCTAGGAACACATGCCAGTGAATTGAAAAAGTTATGGAATATGAGGGTCAAAGTGATACCAATAGTAGTTG
>CM042182.1:22842855-22855355 GCA_023376005.1 Doryteuthis pealeii
ACTTTAGGTTATACGGGCAGTAAGAAAGACACCATCCGATTAAACGTTTGGACACGTCAAACCCTAGCATCTATATTATTTTCCCGCTGAACTCCGCTTAAGAATAGTATTATTTGCGTTATTCGGACTATTGTCCCCATCTTTATTGTTATTTGTACAACGTTTCGGCCGATATACCCTCCGGCCTTCTTCAGGTATTTTTTGTCGGACACATGGCCGAGTGGATTAGGCAGTTAGGTTAAAGACAGTTCTAAGTGACAGTTATCGCTGGTTCCCGAGTTCAATCCTGAGTGAAAGCAGTTAGAAAAATAATTAATTAACACAACTCCTACCCCAGCTATGGTTAGCGGAATGAGAACAGGATACCGCCGTGGACTAAATAAAGGGTTAGGTTCAAAGTTCCGTGATGGCTCCCGAATACGACAAGAAAGTTTCCGAGTTCGAAAAGAAGGTTCCCGAGCCCGACAAGAAATACCTGAAGAAGGCCGGAGGGAATATCGGCCGAAACGTTGTACAAATAACAATGAAGATGGGGACAATAGTCCGAATAACGCAAATAATACTAATCTTCAAGCCTCATCTCAAACATTCAGGGAAACCGCTTAAGAAATTGACCTTGTGTCACATCCTGCTCGTGCGGAGGGGTTGGGAAATGTATATATGTGGGTGGTGATAGTCTTTAACATTTTTTCCCCTTTTGCGTATTTTAATATTGGCTTAAATGTCACACGTGTAGATATGAGTTTTTTTACTTTTTTTATTTATTTATTTATTTTTTTACTGAGAAGTTTTTCTAGTTATAATTATGAAATTGTTCATTTCTATTTTAATAACATATTCATTTATAAAAGAAGAAAAAGAAAGTATGGGTGCGTTATTCAAATTAACTTCCTGGTTATAATTTATGAATTTCATTCTTTCATACTAGCAAAAATAGTATGTAAGTTTAATACAAACTATCATGTTGAATTAAAAAGACTAATGAAATTAAATAAGAACACAAAAAAGATCACACTTATTTTACTTCATTCTGATTGATTGCAATATAAAATTATATATAGAATTGCATCTAATACGTTTGAGAATATATATATATATATAATATATATATATATATATATATATATATATATATATATATATAATACTTTAGGGTAATCATTATGATCACTATATAGGTGGATACGAAGGAAAAGAGTGAAAAAAAAAAAATTGTTTTATTTGATAAAAACAAGGGCCCTTTCGTCCGGTTGCTCATCAAGGTTTATACAGCCGGAGACGACTAAAAGTCAAATTGTAAATACATATGGTATATATATGAGGGGTTTTTAGGGAAAAGAAGAAAAAAAATTTTACTTTCTTCTTTAAGTCCCCTTAAGTGACACCAGGCCCAGACACTCGCCCAATAAAATAAGCGAGTGCCTAGGTCTGATCTGTCTGCACAAGGTAAAAATTAATAATTACGGCCTCAAGGACCTGTAAATGGTGTTTCGTCCTAGCCTGTGCAAAATAGAGAATTGGTGATCATTATAACTAGACCGGCAAGCGCTATATATATATATATATATATATATATAAGAGAGTTTCATAATTTGATTGAAGCATTGTGTATGTATTGGTTAGGTGGTTGGTTTAGAAGGCTATCACAATGCAGTTTGGAATAAATATAAATTTTTTTTATTTTTATTTATTTATTCCAAACTGCATTGTGATAGCCTTCTAAACCAACCTCCTAACCAATACATACACAATGCTTCAAGCAAATTATGAAACTCTCTTATATATATATATATATATATATATATAATATATATACATATATATATAATCAGTCATCCAGAGACAACTGTTTCGAAGTTTACTTGACATCAGTGCAGCTCGACTTTTTAACAGCTACCTCTAGCCGGGATCGAAACCGACAGAATTTTCGTCTGCCAAGCTCCTTACCGTTGACGTTTTTTTTTTTTTTGTTTTTTTTTACTGAGAAGTTTTTCTAGTTATAATTATGAAATTGTTCATTTCTATTTTAATAACATATTCATTTATAAAAGAAGAAAAAGAAATTATGGGTGCGTTATTCAAATTAACTTCCTGGTTATAATTTATGAATTTCATTCTTTCATACTAGCAAAAATAGTATGTAAGTCTTAATACAACTATTATGTTGAATGACTAATGAAATTAGATAAGAACACAAAAAAGATTACACTTATCTTTACTTCATTCTGATTGATTGCAATATAAAATTATATATAGAATTGCATCTAATACGTTTTATATATATATATATATATATATAATATATATATATATATATATATATATGTATATCGAGCACATTTTACAAATTAGCTTCTCCTGGCGGTTATATGAATATATATATATCTTATATACATATATATACATATAAATTGTTTTTTCTTTTGGCCAAATACTATACCAATAGATTATTTTTTGTTGGTACGAATATCTTGGTCTTTTCTTTTTTTCAAAATTTTTTTTCTTCCTGGTTGATGTTTGGTAGTATATTTTTACAATCAAACTCTCTGCCGGTTTTTTTCTCTCCGCAAGGATCTACCAATACGCTTGGTATATATATATATATATATATATATTATATATAATATATATATATATAATATATGCGAATGCATGATGACAGAATACCAAAGATTCTGTTGTATAGTCAGCTTGATGGTGGTAAAAGAAACGTGGGTTGACCATTGCTCAGGTTTAAGGACAAGCTGAAAAGTAACTTCTCAGCTGCAAACATAGATTACGCTACTTTTGAGAGCACAGCACTCAATCGTAGAATGTGGAGGACTTTGTGTTGCGATGGTATTAAGGATTTTGCAGCATCGGAGGTCACCAAGCTGCGTCAAGCTAGAGAAAGGACTAGAGTATTGGCTAGTGTCCCAGCAATACATTCTAATAATCCACACTTTTGTTCCATCTGTGGACTTCTTTGCAAGTCATTGGCAGGGCTGAAATGTCACCTGCGATTAACACACACGGTTAGATGAAAAAGGTTGTCGGAACCTCATACGTCGAAATCGACGGGAGTGTCCATCATAATATATATATATATATATATTATATATATATATATATATATATATATTGGTTAGGAGGTTGGTTTAGAAGGCAATCACAATGCAGTTTGGAATAAATATAAATTTTTATTTTTTTTATTTATTTTTTTATTCATTCCAAACTGCATTGTGATAGCCTTCTAAACCAACCACCTAACCAATACATACACAATGCTTCAAGCAAATTATGAAACTCTCTTATATATATATATATATATATATATATATATTATATATATATATCAGTCATCCACAGACACGTGTTTCGAAGTTTACTTGTCATCAGTGCAGCTCGACTTTTTAACAGCTACCACTAGCCGGGATCGAAACCGACAGAATTTTCGTCTCCCAAGCTCCTTACCCATGACGTTTTTGTGGTTTTTTTTTGTGTTTTTTTTTTTTACTGAGAAGTTTTTCTAGTTATAATTATGAAATTGTTCATTGCTATTTTAATAACATATTCATTTATAAAAGAACAAAAAGAAATTATGGGTGCGTTATTCAAATTAACATCCTGGTTATAATTTATGAATTTCATTCCTTCATACTAGCAAATGTTTGCTGAAAATCCAACCCATACTACTTAACTCCCTAGCTGTTTGAAGGCGTTTGTCCCGAGTAGTTAATGTGATATGAAAGCGATATTTTACCCCCCTCATATATCTTTACTTGACAAGTAAATGTAAATATTTTCTATTCGATTTTGTTTAATGATATATTTTTTATTTTCGAAACTCGGTCATATTTACTTAAAATATTTTTACAGTTATTTTGAATAAAATGCAAAAACAAAAACATTTTAAATGGGGTTGGATAAAATATTTGCATTTACTTGGTTTGTTTTGTTTTACGGCATATCAACCTCAGTGGGTCATTTAATGCCGATAAAGTTTTGAAATAAATCAATTCTTAATGGATAATACAATTTTTTTATAAATACATTTTTCTATTTAACCAATAGATGGGACCCTAACAGGTACTACCACTCCGGGTTAGAGTGGACCAGAGAGCAATGGTGATGAATGGGGTGCTCCACATTCCCCAAACCTCCAAAACTGGAACCTCACCATCAGATAGAGTTTAACGTCATCCCCAGGACATGTAGACCCGCAGCCACCGCCTTCTAGTACCCATATGATAAAAAGGGTTTGGGGCTCGCCATAAGGGCAATAGGGTTGGGAAAATCATATAGGTGCTAGGGCTTGACGTGACAAGCCGGTTGATCGGATGGGGCCTCTCCGACCGCCCGTCTACTTTAATACACATGGAAATGATACATAAAACAGTGTAGCGTTAGTTTCGTATTTGCCTGGGAGAGTTGTCTGCCCGGTTTAGTTTGCTGGTGCCCGCTAGGGGACATAGTATTTAAGCGGCTGGTTCAAAAGGCTTCTCCCTCTTTTCCTGTACCAGTAACTACGAGACACATGGGTTAGTTAAGGACCACCCCGTCTCGTTGGGGCTTTTGGCCCCACTTACATTACTGTAAGTTCTTCACAGCATGGACTATCCCTAGTCTCATGCCTGTACTTTTTGTATATCTTGTACCATTCATGAATGTGTGTTTATCTTTTTACATGTAACTTGTTTTACCTTGTACTTTGTATCTCGTCATATCCATGTGCTGTACTATATTAAATGTTTTGTCTGTTAATCTTCGTCAGAGTCATGAATCCAATATATATAACTTTGAACTTTTCTTACAACAGAAATACAAAGAAGATATAAAAAGGACACATTCATGAATAGAGAGACAATAAGTAGGTACACAAGAGATACCTAAATGTACATATAGAAGTAATGGAGAGTCCTAAAGCAATGTCACTTACTAACGTTGTGTTGGGGCCAGAAGCCCCCACACGAGAAGGGTGTAGACATAAAAGTCTAACCCATGTGCGTGAGAAGAAGAAGAAGAAGAAGAAGAAGAAGAGGCCGAGAGTTCCAAAACAGGCGCTTAAATAAAAAAAAACCCTAGTGGTCAAAAATGGGGAACCAGATGGAAGATAACTCTTCCAGCCAAAGGGAAGACAATCCCACAATACCAAGTAATTATCTATTTGATACAGTTTATGACGTCAGATTTCATAATTGGGGTCGTTGGCTACGCCACCTTTGACCGGCTGTGCCCTCAAAAGCCTCCGATTCGAGAACGAAATCATCGGCGAGACCTGTTTATTTTACACGCTCCGACGCCTCGGGTTTGTGGGCGACAGTGCGTGGAACCGTGACACTTCAGTGGATAGGAATAGGGAATGCGGTTGATAGGGGGGGGTCCGGACATGTGACCTCCAATCCCTGAAAGCGATTTGCCAACATAAACGAGTTACTTTTTAGTCGAATAATGATTAGCATTTTTTCAAAAATGGTTGACATGTCTATCCTCAGATCTTCCAAAAGAACAGCCGTACCTTGACGTAAAGTGTCTTAACAGCCGTACCATTTGTAAAGAGCCTTAACAGCCGTACCACTCGTAAAGTGCCTCAAATTACGATTTTGAGGGATCGTTTTGGTATTAAAACGAAGTTGTAAACTGATCCCCCATTAGATTCACTAGCAAATATATGCACCCTCTGGGTGCAAGTATTTAAGTTTTAATATAATAAAATATCATATCAAATTAGAAATGCTAATGAAACTGACTAAGAATGCAAATAAAAAGATCTGCAACAGAGGGGGTATAATCGAAAAATAGAACAACTTTGAAACTAACTCTTCCATCATTTTCTCTTACTCCCCTCTTTCATTGGTAAATTTTCCTAATTTTACTATTTAGTTAAAATAGGAAGTAAACAATAATATTACAGTTACTTCTTCTTGTAAATAAATTTCTTTTAAGATTTATCCCCGAGATTTTTGCTCATATTTATTAAGATAAAACCAAACAATTAGAAATCAATAATACTAAGCATATATTTATTAAAATCACATTTTTAAGATCAATATGCAAATTACCCTTCCCATTCACACTGTAAACCGCTATTTTGTTGTATATATAAATACAATTGCATGTTTTTAATATGTAGATGTGGTCAACGCCAGGGTCCAGTGGCTTCGGCCCTGGATCTTTACGAGTTAATAGCGTCGATCCCAGGGGGCCATCCCCCCAGGCAACACCTGCCCCCTTGATTTAAAGGGGCAGGGCCGGGTTTATTGCCCAGTGCCTGAGGCGCCCCCCTTGAGGGGGAATGCCGACGGGATCGACGCAATTTTTGCACCTGCCATTCCATGAGCTTCGGCTTGTGGGTGGTCCCACGTTAATAGGGACTTTGTGCCTGACCCGTACATGTGGGGTACGCGGTAAATATCATGTAGATGTGGTCAACAGTATTAATAATGTAAAACAATTTTATTAATAATTGACGTTTAAATAAAAATAAAATCATGGAGAATATGAAATAAATAACAAAGGGAATTGTGACTTGAGTAGTGATATAGTTTCGGTTACAGACAGACAAACCCACAATCTCCATTATAATAAGATATGGAGTTATGCTGTTCATTCATAAATAAATAAAAAAAGTGTTTTAAAAAAGTCCGTAGCCGAATAAGTCACTTGAAAGAAAACAACAAACTTGGGGCGTTTTTTTTTTCGACATTAACTTACATATAAAAAAAATTCAAAACGTTTATTTTTTCGGTATTTTCATTTTATTTTAATATATTTATTTCCAACAATCAATTACAAGTTTTAAAAAAATATCCAAATATTTAGATATTCTTGCTTATTTAAACTAAAAACAAGACATTAAACAAACATGAATAAAATAAAATCTGAGTATTTAGATATTCTTTTATATCTTATTATAATGGAGATTGTGTGTTTTTCTGTCTGTAACCGAAACTAAATCACTACTCAAGTCACAATTCCCTTAGTTATTGACGTCACATTTACCATGAATTTATTTTTATTTAAACTTCAATTACTGATAAAATTGTTATACCTTATTAATACTGTTGACCATATCTACGTGCTAAATAACTTGCAATTGTATTTATATATACAACAAATTGCGGTTTACAGTGTGAACGGGAAGGCTAATTTGCATATTGATATTAAAAATGTAATTTTAATAAATATATGCTTAGTATTATTGATTTCTAACTGTTTGGCTTTATTTTAATGAATATAAGCAAAAATCTCTTCAATGAATCTTAAATGAAATCCATTAACAGAAACGATAACTGTACTTTTATTCTTTACTTATTTTAACTAAATACTTAAATTAGAAAAAATAACAATGAAAGACGAGAGTGATGGAAGAGTAAATTTCAGTTGTTCTATTTTTCGATTATATCCCCCTCTGTTTCAAATCTTTTTATCTGCATTCTTATTTAGTTTCATTAGTGTTTCTAATTTAATACGATATTTTATTACATTAAAACTTAAATACTTGCACCCGGAGGGTGCATATATTTGCTAGTTTTAATAAAAAATCTATCTATCTATCAAGTCATCTTCATATCTATCTATCTATCTCCATTTGTTCATATCTATCTATCTATCTATATTATTTTGTTTGTTTTATCTATCTATTTGTTCTTATCTATGATACTTTGTTTATATCTATCCATCTATCTCTGTTCCTATCTATTTATTTGCTTTTCAGAAAAAGATACAAACTATTTTTCAATATACCTTAATAAAATAATAAAATGAAATAAAACTACGTTTTTATCGACACTGCTTCGGCTACGGACTTCAGTCGTAGCTGGGGTTGGTTTTTCAGCAGTCACCGGTTGCAAGATTTGAGGCAGGAGACCGGGACGGTCTTCCTCATAAATTACCCGTAAAAAAACTATAAAAAAAAAACAGTATTATTTTTTATTTTTTATTTGTATATACATATATTTAGCTGATGACCGCCAACTAAAGCGTAAACACAACGCTCTCCTATTTAAGGGATGGAGCACTCTATGGCGGCCTTTACATACATACAGATGTGTGTATTAAAACAGTTAAAATCCCCTTCGCATTCTGTGGGTGACGATAGCCGAAAAGTTAAGCTGTCCGACTGACGCTGAATCGATCGGAGTTCTATACCTACAAAGGTAGCTTACAAATGTCTAGCCACATTGAAGAGACTTGATAAGTCGAAACACGTGTCTGTGGATGACTTATTAATATATATATATATATGAGTAAGAAAAGGTGGAATGAAAACATCACACAATGCTGTTAAAGAAGAAAACAATTTATAATATAATCATAGCTGATACTGATCAATATTTCGATTTTACAAAAATCATCATCAGAGCTCATTCACTCTCGTAGTTGTTTGGGTCGGAGAGGAAAGTCAAAATGTGTTTACAAAACAATAACCAGAACACCCATGATAATGTATCTAATATATATATATATTATATATATATATATATATATATATATATATATTAGATACATTATCATGGGTGTTCTGGTTATGACGTTAAACTGCATCTAGTGCTGATGTGTGGAGTACCCGCTGATCACCATTATTTACAGGTACACTCTGCCCAGGAGCGGTCCTATCTATGGGTTAAATAGATAAAAAGATAAGTTAAAATATATTTTAAATAATTGAATACTCAACAAGAATGAATAAAACAAAAATGTTTTCGGCATGAAATAACCCAACAAAGGTTGACATGTCGTAAAATCCAACCAACCAGTCACCATTTTCATGGAGTACCCGTTCATCGCCATTACTTATAGGTTCACTCTGACCTGGAGCGGTCGTACCTGTTAGAGTCCTATCTTTGGTTTATATAAAAAGAAAAAAATGAGTTTAAATTTTTTTTTTTTTTAATTGAATATCAAATAACAATGAATAAAACAAAACGTCTTCGGCATAAAATAAGCCAACAAGGGTTGACATGCCGTAAAATCCAATTCATCAGCCAACCAACATTATCATGACCTTGTGGAAGACTATGCTGTGATAGTATCTGTTAGAGTTCCCTCTATGGGTTAAATAGATAAAAAAATAAGTTTGAAATATATTTTAAAGAATTCAATACCCAACAATAATGAATAAAACAAAAGCGCCTTCGTTATAAAATAACCCATCAAGGGTTGACATGCCGTAAAATCCAACTACCATTTTCATGGAGTACCCGTTCATCGCAATTACTTACAGGTTTACTCTGACCTGGAGCGGTCGTACCTGTTAGAGTCCTATTTTTGGTTTATATAAATAGAAAAAAATGAGTTTAAATTTTTTTAATTGAATATCCAATAACAAGGAATAAAACAAAACGTCTTCGGCAGAAAATAACCCAACAAGGGTTGAGATGCCGTAAAATTCAAAAATATCTTTTAAAGAATTCAATACCGACAAGAATGAATAAAACAAAAACGCCTTCGGTATAAAATAACCCAGCAAGGGTTGACATGCCGTAAAATCCAACTAACTAACCAGCCAGCCACCATTTTCATGGAGTACCCGTTCATCGCAATTACTTACAGGTTTACTCTGACCTGGAGCGGTCGTACTTGTTAGAGTCCTATCTTTGGTTTAAATCAATGGTTCTCAACCTTTTTTTACTTATTGACCCCCTTTTAATCCTATTTTACTCTGATTGACCCCACATAGCCATCCGTTGTTTTAAAAATCCCATTGTATTTTTATAGTTAAATACATTTTACTTACCAGGGTCCCAAAATACGTTATATGGTTCCCGGGGGTCCATATAGACCCCGGTTGAGAACCACTGGTTTAAACAGATAGAAAAAATTAGTTTTTTTTTTAATTGAATATCCAATAACAATGAATAAAACAAAACGTCTTCGGTATAAAATAACCCAACAAGGATTGACCTACCGTTAAATCCCAAATAACCAGCCAAATCAACCTATATTATTGTGGCCTTGTGCCAGACTATGTTAATATTCATAAATGTCGACAATCCTTTTTCTGTCGTATTTACCTTTGCATGGTTCTATTTGTGATCCTCTGAATAATTCTCTGAGTCTATTTTTGGATGTTCACACAAATGGCCACGAATGAAATCGTCTTCGTTTATCGACGAAGAATAACAATCATAAAAATAAATCAACTAGAACAGACAGAGTATTAGACTGGAGGTTACAAAATCAAGAGGACTCATCTTTCCTGCCAGATGTTGTGGTTATGCAGCCCCGCCCAACGGGAGGGGATTGCTATAATCAACGGCGTCGATCCAAGGGGGCCATCCCCCCGCCCCAGGCAACACCTGCACCCTCGATTTAAAGGGGCAGGGCTGGGTTTATTGTCCAGCCCCCCCCCCCTTGAGGGGGAATGCCGACGGGATCGACGCAATTTTTCCACCTGCCATCCATGTGTCTCGGCTTATGGGTGGTCCCACGTGAATAGGGCCTTTGTGCCTGACCTTGTACAAGTGGGGTACGAGGAAAATACCATGTTGCACAGACGTTTTATAACTTAAGACCGGTTATTTCCTATAAGTCTAACATAAACAAAGGGGAACCACTCTTGACTGATAAATTATTTATTTTATTGATCTACTAGGAAAAAAGAAGTCGGGTTTAGGGTGAGGGTTAGGGTTAGTTTAATGGGAAAATAAATAAATAATTTATCAGTCAAGAGTGGTTCCCCTTTGTTAATGTTAGACTTATAGGAAATAACCCTCAATTTTTATAAACTCGAGTTTTTCTATTTAACCTATAGATGGGATCCTAACATGTACTACCACTCCTAATACATTGGAGAATAAAACAATAATATTAAAGATCAATAACACCAAGTAATTATTTATTAAACCCAGTTTTGTTAAAACCAGTATGCAAATTACCCTCACCATATTTGATGTAAACCTTTATTGCTTAGTGATATATAAGACACATTGTAGGATTTTTAAATGCACTAATAATATGGGTAGTTTTGAGGCAAATCCAAATCTTTTCATAAAGACGTCGTTAATAGATATGATTTATTCTATTTATTAATAGTTTTGACTTTAAATTAAATTTTCATAGATAAACTTACGCAATTCCTGAGGATATTATGATGTAAACAGTGGTGTAGTTTCGGTTACAGACAGACAGACACCGAATCTTCATTATAATAAGATGTGAAATGCAAATAGCCGTGTCCCGGATTTTGATATATTCCCCATAAAGTGCTTGATTGTGTGTTTATTTTTTTGTTAAAAAAATAATAATAATCAGATTTATTCGTCTCCATCAACATTCCAGCCCCCCGGGGGGTGCTGTCTCTGGCCTCATGCAATAAACATAATCCCCACCCTATTGTGGACTCTTTAAATTGCCTAATAAAATGCCCCGTGGGGGTCCTGTTCGCTCAGGGAGAAAATTTGATATGGTGTCATAATTAATGTAGGGACAAATATATCGTAATTAGGGTGTGGCAGAAATACCTCCCACATTTTAATCTGTCAACTGTGTGGGGCAAGTGAACTTAGGCAAGTGGTAATGGTAGATCCATCAAGCTCATGTAATGCCATTTGTTCATTTAGCGCTTTGTTATTGTGTAAAAGGTAAGAATTAATAATTTAGCAAGAAAATTAATAAAAAATAATTTCGTTAACTCTTTATTTTATTTCGTGTTCATGTCCGACATACTAACAGTCTCTCTCTCTCTCTCTCTCTCTCTCTCTCTCTCTCTCTCTCTCTCTCTCTCTCCCCACACCTCAATTGACTTTTCCTTCCCTGACAAACGAACAGTTAAATGCAAAAGCTTGTAGACTTAAGTCATTTCCAAGTATGATTTTAACATTAAATGACATGTGGACTTATACTAAGTCGTAACTTAGATAATACAACCACGCTGGTATAGCTACACGTGTACATGAATGAGCGTGTTTCACGTATACATATATGTGTGCATAAACGCAGCGAACAATAGAACCATCTTAAACGCCTCTAGTGGACTTACCCCTACACCCCCAAAAAAAACTGACCGGAAGTTCTGTTGCTTATGTTAATACACAAATGCAAAATATACTGTATCCCTAATCTCATTTCATTCTTAGAAACACCAACAGTTGGATTACGACACTTGCTATTCGCATGGGTCCCCAAATGGGTTAAAAGGGACTCTTTAGCCTTGGTCGGCAACCTATCAAAGTCAAGGAAAAAGTCGGACAAAAAATCTGCTGTCCATTTCTTAGTTCTTGATTAACGAACACAAGACTGTTGTTTAATTTAGAGTTCATGTTTTATTTTATAGAGCCATGTCAGACTTGGGCCTAATTTTTTCTTGTCTTGATATTGGAATGTCTTCTTGTTGAATTGGAAGACATTGGAATGTCATCGGTATAAAATAACCCAACAAGGGTTGACATGCCGTAAAATCCAACCAACCAACTATTTGGCTAACCACTAGACCAAAACGTGACACAAGGTCGGTTAATTGTGTGGGATACCAAAAATGTATAGAATAGAATGTCATCGGCCTAAAATAACCCAACAAG
>CM042182.1:22860355-22882855 GCA_023376005.1 Doryteuthis pealeii
ACTGTTTTCTTTTTTCTCTTTTCTTTATTTAATTATTAATTTTTGCTTGACTTTCCTATCGACAAAATCCGGAACATTTTGGGTGGAAGGCAGTTATTTTTTATTTTTTTTATTCTTGTATATCTTTTATTTTACTTTGTTAAAATAAAACAGTACTAATGTAGAATAGCGCGCAAAAGATAATACCACTAGATTACGTATAAAAAGCATTGGTACTATTATTATTATTATTATTATAAATATATTTAGGTTATACTTGCAAATCGTCGTCAAAATTAAAACGGAAAATTTTGACGACGATTCGCAAGTTTAAAAAAATTAATTTTTCGCTATCTTCAAATCACTTTAACTTAAATAAATAAATAAATAAATTAAGGCGAGTTCTGATAAAGACACATCTGCAATTTTTTTTTTTTTTAATATCAGTCACTATCAGGTAGGTAGGTAAGTAAATACATACACCGTATCAGTTTCTCTCTAGCTATTTCATTCTTTCTTCTTTAGGTCAATTTTAGATATGATTTCGTCGAAGAAAAAAAACAAAAAAACAAACATTTCTTTATGATAAATTAAAAATACGCAATATAAAATTTCCAAATTCTATAAGTGTGTGTGTGAGTGTTTTTTCCCCCGTTTTAATTTGACAACGATTTGCACGTTTAACCTATATTTATTATTTATTATTAAAAAAAAAATCATTTAAAAAGAAATGCCATAACTAGACTGCTTCAGTTCCAGTGATCTTTAGAAAAAGAGATATAATCTCGAAAATTCAAGAATAAAATACAGGTTAACACACAACATCATTGTTACCGTATTATTATTATTATTTTTTCTTTACACCTGCATTGTGATAGCCTTCTAACCAATATATATATATATATATATAGAGAGAGAGAGAGACGCACAATTTCAGGACCATTTTTGGTGGGGGTAATGTTTTTTTTTCTTATTCTTGTATATCTTTTATTTCATTTTGTTAAAATAAAACACTACTAATACAGAATAGCGCGCAAAAGAAAATACCATTAAATTACGTATAAAAAGCATTGGTACTCCTATCATTATTATTATAAATATATATATGTAAATTTATAATATAATTTATTATAAATATATATATGTAAATTTATAATATAATTTATTATAAATGTATTATTAGTATCATTATCATAAATATATCTATGCTTTATTATAAATGAATATATATATATATATATATATATATATATATATATATATCAACAATTTCAGGACCATTTTTGGTAGAGGGCTGGTTTTGTTTTTTCATTCTAGTATATCTTTTATTTTATTTTGTTAAAATAAAACAGTTCTGATGCAGAATAGCGCGCAAGAGATAATATCATTAGATTATGTATAAAAAGCATTGGTACTAATGCAGAATAGCGCACGGAAAATACCCGAAACCTTCGAGACGCTCGGATTAGGGTTGAGTTTTAGGGTCAGGATTAAAGTTATTGAACAAATAAAATCCTATAAAAATATTTCAAGTGGTAAAAATTTTGGTGCCGTGCCCTACTCCCCGGTTTCCCCGGATCCTTTGTATACTATGGCCCAGCAACATTAAAGTAGATATATATATATATATATCAGTTAGAAAAACTTATATTAACAAAGGCATTTTGTGTTTTATAGAAAAACTAGCATCGGCTACCGGGCATCGACTGGGTAGGGAATTTTTAAATTAGTCCCGCAGATCCATTATTACTGAATCGTGAGGTGAATCCTCGTGGAATGCCCCCATTTAAATCCCTATGTAAAAAAAATAGATCTTGCAATGATCCAGCTACTCTGAAAAGAAATGTTAATGTCTACTATCTAAAATATTAAATGAAAAAAAACCATGCTGTTATTTAAATTTTATTTTTTAATTATATTCACGAATATAAATCAAACCTTCATTATTTTTGCTCAAAAACCAAGCCCTGGTGATATTTAATGTGTATATATATTTACTTTATCGTTAATTGTTTTATTTTCGTAGTTCCATCTAGACATAGATTCACACAACTGACCTTTATATATATATATATATATATATATATATATATGGAGAATGAATGTGAAAAGTATTAGCATATGAAGGTGCTCAATGCTAAAATAGCTGAGCGGTTTACAATCAGAGATTAAATATTATTGATTTAATATCCCGTAACTGCAGTTTCACGTGTACTTTCAATGATCAAACAGTCAAAATGTTAAGATTTAAAACGTTTTTAAAACATGCCACCATTTTTAAAAAATCTTATCATTTCGACCTTTATGTAGGTATAAATTATTAAAACAAAAAATAATGAAAGTTAAAACAATATGTATTAGTGACAAGACTTTCGGACCACTCTGTATATTTTAATTTTGATATCATCTTTGTACAGGCTTACTAGTCTTGTATATATATATATATATATATATATATATATATATATATATATACACAAGGTGTGTCAAAAAGTATAGAGATTTTCTGTACTTTTTGACACGCCTTGTATTCTGAAAAAAATTAACGTTCCATTCATTCTTCATTTCTATCTTGGTAAATACAGCTTTAAAATCTGTGCTTAAAAGTGTATTTAAGCATATATTGTTGAAAACAGTCTAGCTGTCCATTACACAATCAGAAACATAGCTGTATAAAAGCAATTTGGCAGTACAGACAAGCGATAAGTATGCACAAGACATGTCAATAGCAGGAAATAATAATAATGATAATAACAATAATCTTATTATAATGGAGATTGTGGGTTTGTCTGTCTGTAACCGAAACTATATTACTATACAAATCACAATTCCTTTAGTTATTTACATCATATTCTCCATGATTTTATTTTTATTTAAACCTCAATTATTAATAAAATTGTTTTACATTATTTACACTGTTGACCATATCTACACACTAATAACATGCAATCGTATTTATATATACAACAAAATAGAGGTTTACAATGTGAATGGGAAGGCTAATTTGCATATTGATCCTAAAAAAAATGATTTTAATAAATATATGCTTAGTATTATTGATTTCTAATTGTTTGGTTTTATTTTATTGAATATGAGCAAAAATCTCTTCAATAAATCTTAAAAGAAATCCCTTAACAAGAAGAAATAACTGTAATATTATTCTTTACTTCCTATTTTAACTAAACAGTTTAATTAGGAAAATTTACCAATGAAAGACGGGAGTAACAGAAAATGATGGAAGAGTTAGTTTAAAAGTTGTTCTACTTTTCAATCATACCCCCTCTGTTCAAAATCTTTTTATCTACATTCTTATTCAGTTTCATTAGACTTTCTAATTTAATATCATATTTTATTATAAAATTTAACTAAAATACTTGCACCCGGAGGGTGCATATATTTGCTAGTAATAATAATAAAAAAGTTATCTTACGATCTATAAGACGCAGGGTAATTTTTTTAGCCAAAATTTTGGAAAAAAGTGCGTCCTATATACCGTCAAAGGAAGCGCGTGGTGTAATGGTTAAAATCATGGGAAATGGACACGTCGCCCCGAGTTCAACTCCTGGATGTGGTAATTGCATTTCACTTAGCGCTAATACCCTTGGGAAAGGTATGAATCCTACTCTCCCACCAGCTATGGATAAATAGTAGGGTAGACTGGGCTCTTTAACCTTGGTTAGGCAACCGGTCTAGGAGAATGAAAACTCTGAATTCAAACCTGTTGAACTCCGCTTAAGAAATTGACCTTGTGTCACATCCTGCTCGTGCGGAGGGGTTGGTAAATATATATATATATATATATATATATATATATATGCCGTCAAATACGGTATATATTTTCTTATAAGATTTATATGAAAAATGATTTCTATTTTAAGAAAATACCATTTTTCCACGGACTTTGTTAGACTTCGGATATATACAAAGGTTCTTCGGAAAAGCCCTCGTTTGTTTCTCTCTTGGTTTGTTAGAATTTACGGCATGTCAACCCTTGTTGGGTTATTTCATCCCGAAGAAGTTTTGTTTTAGTCATTCTTGATAGGTATTCAAATTTTTAAAGATTTTCAAGCATAATTTTATATAGGGAAGCTCAAAAATCGCACTTTTCACACGCGCGCAAATTGTTAAAAAATATTTTAAAACGTCAACAAAAAATGGAAAATTAACTTTTCAATGTTTTCTTTTACTATTTCTCTGAATGTTTGAGATGAGGCTTGAAGATTAGTATTATCTGCGTTATTCGGTCTATTGTCCCCATCTTCATTGTTATTTTTACAACGTTTCGGCCGATATACCCTCCGGGTTAGGTTCAAAGTTCCGTGATGGCTCCCGAGTCCGACAGGAAATACATGAAGGCCGGAGGGTATATCGGCCGAAACGTTGTACAAATAATGAAGATGGGGACAATAGTCCAAATAACGCAGATAATACTAGTTTTCTTTTACGTTTAATATACAGAACAATTCCAAGTTTATGTGTTAAAAAAAAGAAAAAACAAATTTCTGTTACATATAACCTAAATTTTGCATTTTAAATTCAATTGCCGTAAATTCTTAATCTTTGTTGACATAGTTATCGCATCTTGACGCGAACAATTAGACCCAAGTGTTTTTCTATGGAGGATTATACATGTAATAATTTTTTATTCTTTTTATTATTGATTTCAAAAATGATTAATTTATTCAACCACTGTTTGAGCTCTACCTTGGCTAGGTAACCAGTCTAGGAGAAGGAAAACTGAATTCAAATCTTTTAAACTCCGCTTGGGAAATTGACCTTGTGCAACATCCTACTCTTACGGAGGGGTTGGTAAATATATATACCATATTTGTAGTGTCTCTAACTGTCTGTCTGTCCAGGGATACAATTAAAAATAATGCTCTTTACCAGGACCAAACCTAAACTTTTCTCGGGTAGAATTTTACGAGGAACCCAGTGAAGGCATTTATATCTACCCCTGAATTAATTTGGGGTCACTAGGGACCAAATTATCGGTTGAGAAAATAGGAAAAATAGACAATCTAAAGCAGGGGTTCTCAAACTTTTAAGTCCGTAGACCCCTACAAAAATTTGATTGACCTATCATGACCCCCTTCTTATAATACACCAGTCCACCTTACAGTTGCTTTGTTGCAACCAATTAAGAAATGAGTTATGTGCAAACGTTTATGTAAAATTGTTTATCTATCTATCTATCTATTTATACATATATAAAGGGTAGTTATGTGTATGTCCGGATGAAATATATATCTATATCTATAAAGGGTAGTTGTGTGTATTTGTATGTTCTGTACAAACGTTTATGTAAAACTGTTAATTGTAAAATAAACACTAAAGTAAGCATAACATGTAAAAAAAGCCACAGGTCCTGCTATTCAAGATTATTATACTTTTTACATATTGAAGTATTTAGCAATAGCTCTTAAGTAAACATATCAAACGTTGTAATAATTAAATCATCCCCCAATGGGGCCACCTGTTGGCCGTGGGTGGCGACCCGTGATGCTTAAGGATAGAACCCAGGTAGATGAGCAGTTCATGACTTGCAATACTCCACTTTGGCCCTATCTTGAGCTAGACTGGCTGTCGGAGAGCCTCCCTCCGATCAATCGGCTTGTCACGTCAAGCCCTAGCACCTATATGATTTTCCCAACCCTACTGCCTTCATGGCAAGACCCAACCCTTTTTATCATATGGGTGCTATAAAATTCATTTAGAGTGGTTCCCCTTTTATAGGTTGGAGTTATAGGAAATAACCCATCATTGTTTCGAACAGCTGAGTTTTTATATGCCGTAAAATGCAAAAAAAAAAAAAACAAAAGAAAGAAAATTCCCTGTGGATCACCTTTCCCACCCAGTCTTGTCTATTCTTATATATTCTTTTTATGTCAGTGTGCAACCTTCATTTATTATGAGTTTAATTTTTCATCTTCGTCGCCACATAATCTACTCTTGTAGATAATGTAGACTCTCCAATATCAAATAAATAAATAAAACAACCCCCTTCCCTTTTGTAGATTATCGATGACCTAAAACTCGACACTAACATCCACCATTGTTTCAAACACCTCAGCGCTTGTCGATATTGTTGTGTGTGAAAACCGAACTTGTGTTAGAAATCTTTAAAACTATTCTCATCGCCTAATGGAACACGAGAATAGATTTATTTATTATTCATAATTTTCAGCCCAAAGCCAAAAAAAAAAAGAAGCTTTTATTTATTTATCTTTTTCGGGACGTTGGGGGTCACCTGTATATAAGCTTCTGAAAGGGCTGATAATTGACCTACGCCAGATGGTAAATCAAGGCTTTCTTTTCAAACCCCTAATTAAGGATTTTCATAATCTTGTCTAAATACATAGTGTCTGTGTGTGTATTGGATGCGTGCCTGTGTGTTCGCGTACACACACACACACACACACACACACACACACACACACACACACACACACACACACACACACGCGCGCGCGTATATATATACATATTGTATGTGTGTGCATATATATATTGGATGTGTATATATATATATATATATATATACACACGTGTATATATGCTTGATGACTGTGCATATACGTGTATATATACTGGATGACTGTGTATGTGTGTGTGTGTGTGTATATATATATATATATGTGTGTGTATGTGTATATTTACTGGAGATATATATGTATATATATATATACACATATCGGATATATGTATGTGTGTATATATATATATATTTACTGGAGATATATATGTATATATATATATATATATATATATATACATATCGGATGAATGTGTGTGTGCATATATATTTACTGGAGATATATATGTATATATATATATATACACATATCGGATGAATGTGTGTGTGTGTATATATATATATATTTACTGGAGATATATATGTGTATATATGTATATATATATATATATATATATATATATATATACACATATCGGATATATGTGTGTGTATGTGTATATATATGTATTTACTGGAGATATATATGTGTGTGTGTGTATATATATATATATATATATATATACACACATATCGGATGAATGTGTGTGTGTGCATATATATTTACTGGAGATATATATGTATATATATATATATATACACATATCGGATATATGTGTGTGTATGTGTATATATATATTTACTGGAGATATATATGTATATATATATACACACATATCGGATATATGTGTGTGTATGTGTATATATATATTTACTGGAGATATATATGTATATATATATATATATATATGGGAGTAAATATGGAAATTAAATCCGACAATATAAAGAAAATTTGAAAAAACAAGTAATCCGATTGTAAGTTCATCCCAATTTCGGATTACTTGTTTTTTCAAATTTTCTTTATATATATATATATATATATATATATATATCGGATGAATGTGTGTGTGCATATATATTTACTGTATATATATATATATTACACCTTCCTTCTGTAATAAATTTATTTCGACCAAAATTTAAAAAAACTTTTTTTTACCAGAACTCCTCACAAATTTGTCAAACAGCAAATATGAGTTTACAATTCAAGTTAGAGGTTACAATGTTTTGAAACCGGATATATTCAAAATGTTTGATTTAATATCCAAGATAGCACAAAAGTAGAACAAAATGTCTAGACTATATTAGAAATGTTTAAAATTATTAAGGAGAGGTAGTATTAACATCTACTTGGTCTAAGGATATTTGTCTCATACCCCACTTGTATGGACTGGTCACAAGGCCTCGTTTTAACGTGGGCCCACCCACAAGCCGAAGCTCATGGGTGGGAAAGAACAAAAAAATTTTTTTAAATTAAAAAATTCTCTTCGAACATTTTAAAAAAATTCTCCGTTTTTCTCCAAGGAATTTTTTCATTTCAAAATAAAATTTCACTCTGATGAAGGTCGGATTTTCTCTGTGTACGGAATATTTTCACATTTTTCTATTATTATTATTTCATTTCATTTGTTTATTTAATAATAATAATAGTTTGAATCGTGTACACATAGATAAACTGACCGAAACACATGTGTAAGTGATATTGATTAAATTCATCTTTTATTATCCATTCTGTACTTTCTTTTCTTTATTTATTCTTCCTCATATATATATATGTGTGTGTGTGTGTGTGTGTGTGTGTATAATAATGGAAAGGGAATTGAATCTGACAATATGAATGAAGAAAAGAAATGTAGATGGATAAAAATGAATTTAACCGATATCACTTTAATCGATATCACTTACACATGTGTTTCGGTCAGTTTATGAAAATGTATACGGATTACGCTATTATTATTATTATTATTATTATAAAATAATCAGATGAAATTGAAATAATAATAATAATAATAATAATAATAATAATGATAATAATAATAATAATAGGAAAAATGTAAAAATATTCCGTACACAGAGGGTTTTTTTTTTTTGCGACCTTCATCAGAGTGAATTTAAAAAAAATTTTTTTATCCATCTTAATTTTGTAAAATTCATTTTATCCATCTAAAGTTCTTTTCTTTACTCATTTTTCCTCATATATATATATATATATATATATATATATATATATATATATATATATATATATATATATACTAGCAAATATATGCACCCTCCGGGTGCAAGTATTTAAGTTTTAATGTAATAATATATTATATTAAATTAGAAAGGCTAATGAAACTAAATAAGAATGCAGTTAAAAAGATTTGAAACAGAAGGGGGTATAATCGAAAAATAGAACAACTGAAACTTACTCTTCCATCACTTTCGTCTTTCATTGTTATTTTTTCTAATTTAAGTATTTAGTTAAAAGAGGAAGTGAAGAATAAAATGACAGTTATTTTTTCTTGTTAACGGATTTCATTTAAGATTCATTGAAGAAATGTTTGCTTATATTCATTATAATAAAACCAAACAGTTAGAAATCAATAATACTAAGCACATATTTATTAAATTCGATTTTTTAATATTAATATGCAAATTAGCCTTTCCGTTCACACTGTAAACCGCTATTTTGTTGTATATATAAATACAATTGCATGTTGTCAGTATGTAGACATAGTTAACAGTATTAATAATGTAAGACTATTTTATTAATAATTAAGGTTTAGATAAAAAATAAAATCATGGAGAATGTGATGTCAATAACTAAGAGAATTGTGACTTGAGTAGGAATATAGTTTCGGTTACAGACAGAAAAACACACAATCTCCATTATAATAAGATATATATATAGTAAAATTAATATTATCAACATTACACGCGCATACAAAATTAAGGAACGGCATTATGGGAAATGTTTTTCTATAATGATAACTCCCACAGAATTATCTTTTTTACTATACAGAAACGAAATCTACACGTGACAAAAGCGTGGTGGGAGGGGGTCGGCGCGATATGTCACTTATGTATACACAAGTGGTACTCCCCCACGTTAAATCTGTATATATTTTTTATCATTAATTATCTGATAATGCATATCATTTTGTTTACTTTTTGTTTTCTTTTTTAAATCTTAGTGTATTCATTTGATCAAGACAGATGATTATGTTGTAAACATCTGGTCGTAAATTGAGCCTAGTCGTTTTTGTAGATTTGCAAATTTTCAATACATTGGGTAATTTGTGAGGAAGTGCGTCCCGGTCTCCTGCCTCGGAAATTGCTACCCGGTGACTATTAAAATAACGTCCCCAGCTATGTCGGTGTTACTTGAAAGAAAACAACCAACTTAAGGTGTTAAAGTATTTTAGAGGGGGATGGGGCTCTCTTTTTAGGCATAATTCTTATTTATCGTAATTTGTCGTAATTCTTGTTCATTTATCGTAATTTGTCGTAATTCTTATTTATCGTAATTTGTCGTAATTCTTGTTCATTTATCGTAATTTGTCGTAATTCTTGTTCATTTATCGTAATTTGTCGTAATTCTTGTTCATTTATCGTAATTTGTCGTAATTCTTGTTCATTTATCGTAATTTGTCGTAATAATTTGTCGTAATTCTTGTTCATTTATTCGTATTTCGTAAAATTTGTCGTAATTCTTGTTCATTTATAGAAATTTGTCGTAATTCTTGTTCATTTATCGTAATTTGGCGTAATTCTTGTTCATTTATCGTAATTTGGCGTAATTCTTGTTTATTTATCATAATTTGTCGTAATTCTTGTTTAGATATGAAGATGGATATATAGTTTGGAATAGACTGAGATAAACAAACAAAATAATATAGATAGATATGAACAAATGGAGATAGATATTTTCTACAAGTAAATGTATTTGTGGGTTGTCGGCTTCTTTTTTGTCGTAATTCTTGTTTATTTAAACTAAAAACAAGACATTAAACAAACATGAATAAAAGAAAATCAGAGACGACATAGCTGGGGACGTTATTTTAATAGTCACCGGTGTAGCAATTTTCTGAGGCAGGAGACCGGGACGCACTTCCTCATAAATTACCATACATTGTTGTCGTGATAAAGTATGGTTTGTTTGTTTTTTTATTTTATTAACACAAAGTCAGGGTTTTGGTCATAAGTGTTCCGGTGGTGCACCATGACATTAACACATTTTTCTATTTAACCCATAAGTGGGACCTAAAATGCACTAACCACTCTGGGTCAGGGTGGACCTGGGCTTAATGGTGATGAAGGGGTGTCCAACATTCCCCAGCCTCCTGACTGGAACCTCACCATCAGAAGAGAGTTAAAGGTCATTCCCAGGACATGAATCCCTGCAGCCACCGCCTCCTTGCACATATAGGATAAAACAGATTGGGGGCTTGCTATAAGAGGACTACGGTGGGACAGTCATATAGGTACTACGACGGCTTGATGTGATCAGCCCGATTATTCTGCGGGGTCCTCTCTGACTGCCCGTCTAGCCTAAATAAGAGCCTAAGCGGAGTATTGCGTGTCCATGGACTTCTTACGCACCAGGGATTCCATCCTTAGCAGCATCAGGCTCGCCACCAAGGCCAACAGATGGTCCATTTAGGGGGGGGGGTCTTACCCCTCTGCAGAAGTTCAGTCAGTGTATTCTAAAGCCCCAACCGACAGGGTTTCCTTTATTTTTTTTTGTCTGGTTTTGCTTATCTTTTTTTAGTCCCTTATATTCGTTATGGAGGTGCGTGGTCTAATTGGTTAGAGTCTTGGGAAACGGACTCGTCGACCCGAGTTCAATTCCTGGACGAAGCTGTTGGCTTTTCACATGGCGCTAATACCCTTGGGAAAGGTATGAATCCAATTCTCCCTCCAGCTATGGGTAAATATCAGGGTAGACTGGGCTTCTTGAAATGGCTAGGTAACCAGTCTAGGAGAAGGAAAAATCTGAATTCAAACCTGTTAACACTCCGCTTAAGAATTGACCTTGTGTCGCATCCTGCTCGTGCGGAGGGGTTGGTAAATATATATATTCGTTTATTCTTTTGTTTGTGAAAAGTTTCGCCGGTGCTTACCGGCTATTTCATAAATTGCTGCGTTGGATCTATTTTTTAAATTGCACTTTTATTTTTCTATAATCAAATTTCTTGTCGGATTCGGGAACTTCTTTTCGAAATCGGGACTCTCTTCGAACACTCGGGAAGCCTTCTTTTCGGACTCGGGAACCCTCTTTTCGGACTCGGGAACCTCTTTTTTCGACTCTGGGGACCCTCTCCTTTTCGAACTCGGGGACCTCCTTTCGAACTCGGGAACCTTCTTTCGGAACTCGGGAACCTTCTTTCGGACTGCGGGAACTTCTTTCGGACTCGGAACCTTCTTGTCGATAGTAGGAAGCCTTCGCGTGAACTTCGAAAATAAGAAACAATTTAACGACAAAGTAAATATATATATATACAACGTTAAATATCACCAGGCTTTGGTTTTTGAGTAAAATAATAAAGATTGATTTATATTTGTGAAAAGGATGATAAAAAATAAAATAACAGAATGGAATATTTTTTTTGGCATTTAATATTTGAATAGTAGACATTAACGTTTTATTTGCAGGGTGTTACTAATTATTAGATACCTAATATTTATGTGCAATAGTGTAGAAACAAGATGGCGTTTTAAGTGCAGCTGACGGCCTTGAAGATTGAGTGACAAAGCTTGACCTCAGTCCTAACCCTATCTTCCGGGGATAGCCGTGAGAACCGCTAGAGATGACCTCCGGTTTAATAGTAAGTTCAGTCAGAGACTAGCAGCCGAGCTCGACGAAGGGTAAGTCGCGGTACAACGCGCTCCCGTCTTAATCTGCGCAGATGTCTGGTTGGGGATTTAAGAATAAAGTAAGATCAAAGCGAATCGGAGTCTTGTGTTATTACCTCTAAAAACTAACAATGACACAGGGCTTCTGATAAAGAGAAATCCCCAAATGGAAGACCGAGAAGCCCGACAGTCCAGACGTTAGAAGAGACCTAGAAGAACTTAAGATGTCAGAAGAACTTAGAGATGAATAGAAGTGAAGAAGTAAGTAATGAGAAGGGTATCACAAGAGTGGCTGGATCAATGCAAGGTCTTTTTTTACATAGGGATTTTAATGGGGCATCCGACGAAAATCCAACTCACAATTGAGTAATAATGATCTGCGGAGACTAACTTAAAAGGCGACACCGGGTAGTCGCTTTCTAGTATTTCTATATAATGAATAATTTTAGATTTAATTATTCAGGGAAAATAAATCGCGTTAAAAAATGTAAATTGTTCGTTATCGCATTTGTTGATTTTAAAGTCGTCGGGGCGGCCTAATGTCGGTATGAGCCATACAGCGAGGGTGTCTATCCCCCTTTTTCACTAGCGCTAGATAGGAGATTATTTCAGCGTCTGAGACGGAGCGCCACACCAACCATCAGCTCCTTACTTTATCACACAGATCCTCTGTGCTACTCATATGCTGAGATTGGCGAGGGCCGGTATCGAACTAGGAACCTTGTGGGTTTCTACCGAACGCTCTATAACCGACTGAGCTATCATTTTATTTGTTTATTTTATTTCTATTTTTTTTTTTTTTTTTTGTGATTGTGACTTTTGGTTTTGTGCGTTGTCAGTTGGCTTTTCAAACAATCTTTGAGTTCTCATTAAATTTCATATTCTCTCTCTCTCTCTCTCCTCTCGCCGTCTTCTCTCTCTCCTCTCTCTCTCTCTCTCTCTCTTGTCCCTCCTCTCTCTCTCTCTCTCTCTTTTCCCGCTCGCTCTGCTCCCTCTCTCTCTCTCTCATACTCTTGTCCTCCCTCTTTCTCTCTCTCTCTTTCCTCCCTCTTGTCTCTTCTCTTCTGTGTCTGCCCTCTCTCTCTCTCTCTCCGTCTCTCTTTCTTTTTTTTTTCTTCTCTCCTCGTCATTCACATCTCTTTTTTTCTTTCTGTCTCTTCTTTCTGTCTCCTCTACATCTCTTTTCTTGTCTCTGTCTCTCTCTTCTTTTTTTTCTCTTCTGTCTTCTCTCTCTCGTCTCTCCGTCTCGTCATTTCTACTTTTATGTGTGTGATGATAAGTACTCATAACCCTAACCACCGTAACACAATAGAAAAATGATTTATTTATTTTAAAAAGAATTTAATAAAATATATGTTTACCCAATCCCATCGTTACAAAAACAGGGTCAATTTTAATCGAAATACAACCGGTGTGAATTCTAATATATATATATATATATATATATATATATATATATATATACTAGAAAACGTAACCAGTTGGGTCGCCTATTGAACTCGGGTAGACAATTGTGATCAGGAAGAAAGTGAAGTTGCAAAACGAATTAAATAACAAAATGAATACGACCGGAGAATAATAAAAAAACATTAAAATCATTTGCTAAAAATTACAAATTAAGTCAAAACTGACACGTCTTATTATAAGCCAGTGGTTAGCTGCTGAAAATTAACATACAAATATGTTCATCTACTGCTCACACTCTTCAATCTCTCTCTTTACTATCACAGAGAAAATATAATGAGTAGTTAGTCAAGATATATATAGAGAAGAGGAAAGTGACAGGCTGAAAGTGTAGTAAGAGGACGGGTGAGTTTTTGACTTAATTGTAAATTACGACTAATAGAACCAAATAAAAGGGATTTTTTTTTCAAACAAAACTTAATCCCAAAACTAAGGAATATGTTAACCAGTGAAAGTTAACATATGAATAAAATGGGAAATTCAATCTACCGCTCACACTCTTCAATCTCTCTCTTTACACACCAATAGAAAACTAACATATAATAGAGTAGTTATTCAATATATTAGAGAGGGTGAAAAGTGACAGGCAGAATGTGAAGTAAGAGACGAATGTTTTTTTTTCTCTTGTTTTTTTTTCTCTTGTTTTTTTCGGGGTTTTTTTTTTACTTAATTGCAAAAGCTTGGAGGGATAAAGCTGGTTATCACTATCCTATCTTTAACTTAACTATATCTTCTATACATATATAAAAGGGCAGTTGTGTGTGTATGTATGTCCGAATGTAATCTATACATATATAAAGGGCAGTTGTGTGTGTATGCATGTCCGGAGGAAACTTCGAAAATAAAACAATTAACGACAAAGTAAATATATATACACATTAAATATCATCAAGGCTTGGTTTTTGAGCAAAAATAATGAAGATTTGCTTGATATTTGGGATGATATTTGAAAATTCAAATTTGGAAAGTAACAGAAGGGAAAGTCATTTGCATGTTATTTTGTTTATCTTCTTTTTTTTTTTCTTTTTTTTCTATGTTTTTTTTTTTTTTCTGTTGCTTTGAAATATAATGTTGATTGATTGAATTAATTGCATCATCTATATCTTAAATTGTAAATCATTGAATGGAAATTTCTTATTATATTGTTATATAAAACCGTGGGGATTTTTATGGGGCAACCAGCGAGGATTTCACTTGCGAAAAGTAATAATGGATCTTCGGGACTAACTTTTTAAGGATCCCCCTCTACCCAGGTGACCCCGGGTAGCCACTTCTAGTACATATATAAAGGGCAGTCGTGTGTATATGTATGTCCGGAAGAAACTTTGAAAATAAAACAATTAATGACAAAGTAAATATATATGCACATTAAATATCACAAGGGCTTGGTTTTTGAGCAAAAATAATGAAGATTTGATTTATATTTGGGAAGATAATTAAAAAATAAAATTTAAATGCTAACAGCATGGAATTTTTTTTTCATTTAATATTTTAGATAGTAGACATTAACATTTCTTTTTAGAGTAGCTGGATAAATGCAAGGTCTATTTTTTATTTTTTTTTTACATATGGATTTAAATGGGGCATCCCACGAGGATTCAACTCACAATTCAGTAATAGCGGGACTAATTTTAGAAAAATCTCCCTATACCCAGGTGACGCCGGGTAGCCGCTGCCAGTCTTATTTTCATGGGGATTGTGTGTCTGTCTCTAAGTGAGACTACATCACCACCAGTCAACAGAACTTAGTGACTCATTATCATATGTTTCTGTTATCATTTAATTTAGATAATTATATATTTGAATTCTGACCGTCCATATAACTGATTTATTTGTATATAAGTTATAATAGATTATCACGAATTTGTATTAGATAAATAGAAACGATTACTTTAAACCGTATTGTTGTTGACATTCTTCCTTCCGCCTGTTAACCCACCCTGTCGGCTGGGGCGTTAGAATGCACCGATTGCACCTCTACTGAGGGGTAAGACTCCCCCAATAGGGCCACCTGTTGGCCGTGGGTGGCGACCCGTGATGCTTAAGGATAGAGCCCAGGTGGATGAGCAGTTCCTGACATGTAATACTCCACTTTGGCCCTATCTTGGGCTAGACGGGCGGTCGGAGAGGCCCCCTCCGATCAATCGGCTAGTCACGCCAAGCCCTAGCACCTATATGATTTTCCCAACCCTATTGCCCTTATGGTAAGCCCCAACCCCTTTTTATCATATGGATGCTAGAAGGTCGTGGCTGTGGGTCTTAATGTACTGGGAATGACGTTAAACTCTAACTGATGGTGAGCTTCCAGTTCATGAGGTCTGGGGAATGTGGTGTACCCCTTCATCGCCATTACTCCCTGGTCCACTCTGACCCGGAGTGGTAGTACTGTTGTATGCCCTTCTTTACTTTCTTCTATTCTTCTGCTGCTCATCTTTTCTATCTTAGGTTCTTCTTCTAGCGTCTCTTCTAGTGTTTGGACTTCGTCTTGGGGACTTCGTGTCTGGTCTTCCATTGGGGATTTCTCTTTTTCAGAAGCCCTTTGTCATTGGCAGTTTTTAGATAATAACACAAGACTTCGATTTACTTAGATCATATTTTATTCCGAAATCCCCACCAGACTACCTGCGCAGATTGAGTTGGAGCGTGTATAACACGACTCACCACCGTCGTGGTTTTTGGCCGACTAACTAAAATCTCTTTCTAATCTAAACCGGAAGAGGGTCTTCTCCACCGATTCTCACGGCATCCACCGGAAGGAAGGATCAGGACAGGTCAAGCCTTGTCATTCAAATCCTTCAAGGCAACTTATAACAGCCATTTTGATTTCTAAAATGACCCCAAAGAACCAACCAACATAAAAGGTTTTAACAAACGACCAACTTGGATTAACTAGAAGGGTTAACATACGGTAAAAAAGAACAAGTTTCTCGTAAATTCCTACCATAAAATAAACTGAAGCCTCATTTTATGTCCGTGTTTTGCAATAAATGTTGTTGTTTTTTTTGCACCCGTTATTTTACAATACTGAATATATTTTATTTATTTATTTTAATATTCACTTCAATGTGTATATTCTAAAAGTTTTCATTTTGTGAGAATGGTTAGTTTTAAAGTGGGAGCTCCTTTTGTTGTTGTTATGCCTAAATTGTAAAACAAACCCCCACTTTAAAACTAACCATTCTCACAAAATAAAAACTTTTAGAATATACACATTGAAGTGAATATTAAAATAAATAAATAAAATATATTCAGTATTGTAAAATAATGGGTGCAAAAAAATAAAACATTTATTGCAATAACACGGACATAAAATGAGGGTTCAGTTTGTTTTATAGTAGCAATTTACGAGGAACTTGTTCTTTTTTACCTAACATGCCATAAAAATCAATCATATATGAAATGAGATATGTGTGTGTATGACAAACTAACATTAGAGAATAATAAAACTAAAATGATTGTTTGAAGTCATTAAAAGAAGATATATGTATTTACCCAACTCTGCCATTTACTAAGATGCCCACGGTACTGGGAAAATTAGCACGTCCATGCCCAAGGATGATGCCCACATTCCTGAAATGTTCTATTTTTAAAATTTCATTTATTTTTTGTTATCATTTAACCATGTTGAAACGCGTGGTGTAATAGTTAAAGTCATGGGAAATGGACTCGTCGCCCCGAGTTCAAATCCTGGACGTGCTAATTGCATTTCACTTAGCGCTAATACCCTTGGGAAAGGTATGAATCCTACTCTCCCTCCAGCTATGGATAAATAGTAGGGCAGACTGGGCTCTTTAACCTTGGTTAGGCAACCGGTCTAGGGGAAGGAAAACTTTGAATTCAAACCTGTTGAAAACGCTTAAGAAATTGACCTTGTGTCGCATCCTGCTCGTGCGGAGGGGTTGGTATATATATATATATAACCATGTTGTTGAAGTCATTCAGTCAGTATACTATTGGTTTGGACAACTGCACTAGTGCCCAAAACAGTTGGCACTTATGGAACGGTTTACATGCTGTAAAATATAACCAACAAACTAATTATCAAGACATGCTGGGTACTGCTGAAGAAGCAAAGATGAACTCCTAAGTGATATTCCTTAATTTCACTTTCGATTTGAATAACAGCACCTGGTATGAATCAAACTACTCTCCCTCCAGCTATGGGAAAATAGTAGGGCAGACTGTGCTCTTAACCATGGTTAGGCAACCAGTCTAGAAGAAGGAAAACTCTGAATTCAAACTGGTTTAATCCGTTTGGGGAGGTCACTACAAAAATAGACTCAGTCCTAATTAGTGATCTATAAATAGTAGGACAGACTGGGCTCTTAACTATGGTTAGGCAACCAGTCTAGGAGAAGGAAAACTCTGAATTCAAACTTGTTTAATCCATTTGGGGTGGTTACTACAAAAATAGACTCAGTCCTAATTAGTCATCTATTTCACTATTTTTTTTATTTTTTATTTTGAAGTTCAAATTTCGGAGCTCTTGAGAGTAAGGAGTACCCCTTCATTGCCATTATTCCCAGGTCCACTCGGGCATGGAGTGGTAGTACCTGTTAGGGTTCCATCCATGGGTTAAAGAGAAAAAATGAGTTTTAAAAATTGAGTTTTAAAATAAACTACCCATTGAGAATGAATAAAATAAAAACGTCTTGGGCAATTAATAACCCAAGGGTTGACATGCCGTAAAATCCAACCAACTAACTTTAATTTCCCGCTCTTGCTCAACTAGAAGTAATTTAATATTTGTGACAATAAAGCAGCCGAATGAGAAGCGTAAATTCTTTATGTATTTTTTTCATTCAATCTTAATAAAGTCTACTCTGCATTGTAATGAAGATGATTGAAATCATTCATCGAAACATTTTCTAAAGAAATAAAAAAGGACATCAATAATTATCAAAGTGAGTTCGACTCATACTTAACTTTGCTGTGTCATTTTAAACATGGTTTGTCTGGTGGGAGGTTGGTTACACGCCCCAATGCAAAACTAATTTTATTATTACATAACACACACACACACACACACACACACACGTGTATGTGTATATATATATATATATATATATATATATATATATATGAAAGGTAAAATGGATATTGAATCCGACAATATGTGTAGAACGTTTTGTAGATAAAACAAGATGTTAAAAGTTTTGCTGACAGAAATCTGTTTCGACTATATGAAGAGGTCTTTATCAAAGCAACATTGTAAACAGAAAAACGAAATAAATATATCATTAATCACGAGGCACAGAACGCTCTCGATCAGTACCGGAATTTAAAAAAAAAAAAAATTTGCATTAAAAATGCGTATTTATTGTTAAAAATAAAACAAATTTTATTTTTAAAAATTATAAGCATTTTTATCATTAAAAAAGCTCAAAAGAGTTTGCAGTAAAAGTGTATATGAATATCAAAAAGTTCAGGAAAATGTTCCGGTTACAAATGAAAGTTTAAAAATATAACAAGTCCAACAACAGGAATCTGCAATAACAATACAATAACAATTAACAATAAATACGCATTTAAATTTTTTTTTTTTTTTTTTTTTTTAAATTCCGGTACTGTGCCTTGTGATTAATTATACTTTTTAGAATTGTTTTTAACAATCTGATAGATTGATGTGTAAACGATATTAATCCATTGAAAAAAAAAAAAAAAAAAGAAATTACAAAGAAAAATTTTTTTTCAGCGGTTCCGATATGGGGGATCGGTTTACGATAAACTTATAGGGGAAACTGAGCACCCCTAAAAACTCGAAAAATAAATAACTTAAAAATTTTTTTTTTTACAATCAGATAGATTGGTGTGCAATCGATAATAATCCGTTGAAAAAACAAAATTTTAGATGGGGGTTCTGAAAGTTCAGGTCCGCCATTTTTTTTTTTTTTTTTTTTTTTTTTTTTTTTAACGATTAATTGACTTGTTTGTTGCAAGTTTTCTGAAAATAATTCGCTCACTTTACAAGGATTAAAAAAAGGGATTATCTACCGGAGGAAAGGGTTAATCCTAGGCTACGGGGTTGGGGTGGGTACATGTGATACTTTAGTCGCCAAAATGCAAGGACACCGGCAGACACACCTTTTAATCCCCTTTGTAGCGACTGCCTGCCCCTGCTGGGATGGACTTGTGTCCAAAAGGGTTAACTTTTCTTAACGCTAGTGTTTCGCCACTAGGTGACACTACTAGCTGGATATTTAAACTCAACTTGGGAAGACCTCAACCTCTTTCTATTGGTCTAGCATCCACAAAAGATGGACTAGATGCGTGGTGTCTCTGTCCATTAAGTGGTGGGTGGGATTCCCCCTCAGCTGTCAGTGACTCTCATATTCTTTATGAACTCTTTCGTACATCGAAAGGACTTTTCGTCCAATCTGTTTTGTATAATGTCATGTTCCATGCTCAGAAAATAAAGTCTGTATTGTTGTTATGTTGAACTTCTTTGTTCGGATTATATAGATATGTATAAAGAAAGTAGGACTTCGTCCGACAGAAGTGATGGAGAGTCCCTGAAGAAATGTGACTTGGGATTAATTGATTAAATTACTTGGGATTAATTGATTAAATAGAAAAAAATGTCATGTTCAATGTGCTCAGACAACAAAGTCTGTATTGTTGTTATTGTTTATGAACTCTTTCTTATTCCAAAGGACTTTCGTCCAATCTGTTTTGTATCCTGTCGTGTTTCATGTGCTCAGACAATAAAGTCTGTATTGTTATGTTGTACTTCTTTGTTCGGATTCATTTATGTATATATTTACCTATGCTGGAAGGTTACTCTGAGCATTCTAATGTATTATAAGAACCACACGTTATTCTTATAGTAGTGTTGGAATTAAATGTATTATAATTAGTTGAAAGGCTTAATGACCTTCCACGTGGTACATATAAGTACAAGAAGTATTTTGACAAAGTTATAAAACAATAATAGACTTTATTCCGTGAGCCACGGAGCTACATTTAAGACAGGGATACATATACAAATTATAAAACAAGATAGGTATACAAAACAGATACATAAACATATTATAGAGGAAATAGGTGTCATACGTATATAGACATGTATAAAGAAAGTAGGACTTTGTCCTACAGAAGTGATAGAGTCCCTGAAGAAATGTGACTTACTTATAGCAGAAATTGCTCGGGATTAATTGATTAAATAGAAAAAAATGTCATGTTCCATGTGTTCAGACAAAATAAGTCTGTATTGTTGTTATTGTTTATGAACTCTTTCTTACTTCCAAAGGATTTTCGTCCTATCTGTTTTGTATCCTGTCGTGTTTCCATGTGCTCAGACAATAAAGTCTGTATTGTTGTTATGTTGTATTTTTTGTTAGGATTTATTTATGCATATATTCACCTACGTTGGAAGGTTACTCTGAGCCTACTAACGTGTTCTAAGAAACACACATTCAATTCTTATAAAACTATTAACAAATAGAAAAAAAATGTCATGTTCCATGTGATCAGACAATAAAGTCTGTATTGTTGTTATTGTTTATGAACTCTTTCTTACTTCAAAAGGACTTTCGTCCTATCTGTTTTGTATCTTGTCATGTTCCATGTGATCAGACAATAAAGTCTGTATTATTGTTTATGAACTCTTTCTTACTTCAAAAGGACTTTCGTCCTATCTGTTTTGTATCTTGTCATGTTCCATGTGATCAGACAATAAAGTCTGTATTGTTGTTATTGTTTATGAACTCTTTCTTACTTCAAAAGGACTTTCATCCTATCTGTTTTGTATCTTGTCATGTTCCATGTGATCAGACAATAAGGTCTGTATTGTTGTTATGTTGTATTTTTTGTTAGGATTTATTTATGCATATATTCACCTACGTTGGATGGTTTCTCTGGTCCTTCTAACATATTATTAGAACCACACATTTAATTCTTATTAATCATACAAAACATCTTCGGCATAGAATAATCCAACAAGGGTTCATGTGCCATAAAATCCAAGCAACTAAACCAACCAATCCAGTCCACTGTGTCCATCAGAGCTGAAGGGGCTTGCAGTGACTTGGAGACCCCCTGGTTGGGAAAACTCACTTTCAAAGGATTTTCGTTATATCTGTTTTGTATTCTGTCATGTATGTCATGTTCCATGTGCTCAGACAATAAAGTCTGTATTGTTATGTTCTACTTCTTTGTTAGGATTTATTCATGTATATATTCACCTATGTTAGAAGGTTACTCTGAGACTAACGTATTATAAGAACCACATATTAAAATCTTATTCCTGGTTTAAAGACTGTCTTCTCTAATAATTCTTCTCTAAATCAGTTTTTTTTCTCCTTGAGGTTGTATCCAAACATATCATACCATTTTGGTACATTAAACACCAATCATCCAAACCATTACACCATGTGAGGATCCCACTCAAACACTCTGATGTAAATATAAACATACTGATATATTTGTACTAGAAGTGGCTACCTGGTGATATTTAATATATATATATATATATATATATATATATATATATCCTTTGTTGTTAATTGTTTTATTTTCGAAGTTTCTCCCGGACATACAGATTCACACAACTGTCCTTTATATATGTATAGATTATTTAGATATTTTGGACTGTTGTCCTCAACTTTATTGTTACATACACAACCTTTCGGTTGATGTGCCCCCCCGCCCCCGTTCTTCTTTAGTCGTTTCTTGTCGAACTCTGGAACCTTCATGTCGTAATCGGGAGTCTTCGAACCGAACTCTTTATTTAATCCATTGGGATATATTGTTCTCATTCCCTTAACCATGACCAGATACAAATGCTAAGCTATGTTAAGTATCCCATGTTATTATCGACCGTGGTTAGGATTGAACCTACAACCTTTAGATGATTAATTAGA
>CM042182.1:22887855-22915355 GCA_023376005.1 Doryteuthis pealeii
GCCTAATTCATTAATTATCAACTAATTAATTTTCAAATTAGGTACGACTTCAATTAAGCACAGATTCTCCCAAAATTGTCGGCTATCGCTATCTCAAAACAAAATGTTTGCGTACTCTCATACTGTCGTGCAGTAAGTCTCTAAAAAATGTAGGATATATCAGTATAAAAACAAACGAGAAATCTGGAAAAACCAGCTAATGTAATGGTTAGAATCCCCGCCTGTCAGCCTGGCAGTTAGGGTTCGAATCACACACAAAGCGGTTTCTTGTCTATAGCACTGCTGATGAGGCATAATATGCTGAAATGTACATACAGAGATTGACTTTTTCTCGATTTGTTTACGCCTTACATTTGAACAGATATATTCGCCTAATTCATTAATTATCAACTAATTAATTTTCAAAAATTAGGTATGACTTCAATTAAGCACATATTCTCCCAAAAATTACTAAGTAAGTAAAGTGAAGTCGTTGGGTGTCCAACTGTATCAGCCAATCAGCGAGGGAGTCTATCCCCTTTTCCCTAGTGCTAGACCAAGGAGATTGTTTATGCGTCTGAGGTGAAGCACCACACCTACCATCAGCTCCTTACTTTACTGCACAAATCCCTGTGCTACTCATACGCTGAGTTGATGAGGGTCGGTATTGAACAAAGTACCTTGCGGTTTATAGCCGAAAAAAAAACTGATGAAACTGATATTCTGATTGTGAGGTTCCGATTCTGGAGCTCTGGGAATGTGGAATACCCCTTGATCAACATTACTCCCATGTCCACTTTGACCCGGAGTTGTGGTACTTGTTAGGGTCCTATCTGTGGGTTAAATAGAAAAAACGAGTTTCTAAAAAGTGTTTTAAAAAAAACTTTAATTTAGTATTTTTGCTATGAAAAATTAATATATAAAATTCATTTATATAAAATTCATTTAAAAATTTGAAAAACCTGATGTTAAGTTTAAAATGTTATATTTTAGATTCTAGAAATAAATATCTATTTAATGCAAACCTTATTCTATTACATCAAAGTATACTTTTTGAAGAAAAACTCTATTGAAAATGTACCCCCTCCTTTTTAAGCATAAAAAATATCGATGTATAATTTTTCTTTTATAAGATAATAGCCAATTAAATAATTATCGAAATGTGTAAAAAAGAAATCTCAAAAAATTTTTTTTTTTTTTTTTTTTTACATTTTATTTTCCGATTTTCGGTACTTATTTTCTCATAGAAAAGCCACCGTACATTTTGTTTCTATTCATAACTTCGGTCTTTTATCTCATTATTTATACTCTAATTAGAAAACTATAAGATCAACTCGAAAAAATGTTACGCCCCCAACATAAGGGGGGGGGGTCAAAATTAAGTGACCTGAAAAAAATGAGAGAAAGTTTTGCAATAAAATATATAATGCATTATAAGGATCATTCATTGATAAATAAACACTGAAAGTTTCATTAAAATCCGATAATTCCCTGATTTTTGGTAAATTATTTTCTGTAGGGGGGGGGGCTAAAGTCATTTTGTCAAAAACACATTTTAGGACCATTTTGGGTATAGCTAATTTATACCTATATAAAGAGCAGTTGGTGTGTATGTAAAAATCGTTTTCTTGTCGATTCATTTTTTTTCAAATTTCATGAAATAAAGTAGACTTCGTAAAAAAATCCCCTAATATATTTTAGAAAAAAACTATTTCAGACATATTTTCATCAAAAGCTAAGTAATTATGGAAATTTTCGTGAAAATCGGACCATTAATTGATTTTTTTCATAGAATTTTTTAAAAAAAGCCTCTAGTCATAACTTGTTTTTGGCTACGTTAAATTTCAATTGATTTAACGGTGCAAAAATGTAAACATTGTTTTTCGTTCATAATTTTCATTATTTTCGTAAGCTGAATTTTTTTGTTTTTTAATCATCAGGAGTTTTTTTAATGTTTCTTCTTTTGAATGGTCAAAAAATGGTCAAGATAATATTAACCTTTATACAAGTTTCATTGTGTCAAATATAGGGGGGGTAAATTTCACAGGGAAAATTGGTGGTACCTAGCTCACACACACACACACTTGTGTGTGAGTAGAAAATAGAGAGAGAGGGAGAGAGAGAGAGAGATCTAGACTGACAGGAGGAAGTAAACAAAAGGTCTTGTTTCATTATAGCCGGTCGCTGAGGTCATTAATGATGAAGATGCGACCACATTACAAGAGTCGAGAGGGGGAGGTACGGGAATCTTCGGGGATCTTCTATTTATTTCGTATCCGATTCCAACCAACTCAAAATAGAAACTTTTTTTTATCGACCTGAAAATAAATCGATGAGAGAACATGTTGCGACTTGAACTTTGATTATCTGACCAGGGAAAGGGAGGGGGGTGTTTTTCCAGCGTGTTTGTCCGAGCTACCTCCACCCCTCCCCCCTCCATCTATCCTCTCCCCCCCCCTCCCTCCTTTAACCACTCTCTCTCCCTTTCTCTCCTCTCCTCTCTCTCTCTCTCCTCTCTCTCCTCTCTCTCCCTCTCATCCCCCTCTCCTCTCCCTCTCATCCCTCTCCTCTTCCCTCTCCCCTCTCCCCTCTCTCTCCCTCTCCCCTCCCTCTCTCCCTCTCCCCTCCTCTCTTCCCTCTCCCCTCCTCTCTTCCCCTCTCCCTCCTCTCTTCCCCTCTCCCCTCCTCTTCTTCTCTCCCCTCCCCTCTCCCCTCTCTCTCTTCTCTTCTTCTCCCCTCTCTCCCTCCCTCTCCCCTCTCCCTCTCTCCCTTCTCTCTCCCCTCTCCCCTCTCTCTCTTCTCTCTCCCCTCCCCTCTCCCCTCTCTCTCTCTCTTCTCTCTCCCCTCTCTCCTCCCTCTCCCTCTCTCTCTCCTCTCCCCTCTCTCTCTCCCCTCTCCCCTCCTCTCCCCTCTCCTCTCCCTCTCCTCTCCCTCTCCTCTCCTCTCTCCTCTCTCCTCTCTCCTCTCCTCTCTCCTCTCCCCTCTCTCTCTCTCCTCTCCCTCTCCCATCTCTCTCCTCTCTCCCTCTCCCTCTCTCCCTCTCCCCTCTCTCTCTCTCACCCTTCTCTCTTCTTCTCTCTCCCCTTCTCTCTCTCTCACCCTCACTCTCTCTTCTCCCCTTCTCTCTCCCCCCCCCATTGCCGTGTTTTATCAGTTAAACAAAGAGAACCGAGTTAAGTAGTTCATTGGACAAATAGTCACGAACAAAACTGCTGACAATTTGTGATAACAACTCCTAAAATTCAACAGATAAAATAAAAATAGGATGGTAACTTAAACCTGTGAGGAAAGGGGGGGGGGGCAATCCCCTCCCCACCTCTGCTCCCCTTCAGGTGAAGGAAGTTCAGGATGACAAGTTTCATTAAGAGGTAACAAGAAAATGATAAGATAAAAATTAGCAGATAATATTTTGAAAGCATTGGATGAGTTGGGTAAATAATTACCCAGGACGCCCAAAGCGGTCGTCATCGGGGCAGGATATTTTGATTATTATTTTTTTTTTTTTTTCGAAATTAAAAAAAGATATTTAAAAATCAAAATATCCTGCCCCGAAGATGTTTTATATACACTCAAATTTTATGTTTCTCTATTATTATTATTACTAGCAACAGAAAACACCCTCCGGGCGTCGTAAAAATTAATTTTTGAAAGACATTGCCTGAGAGGGTGGGAGTAAAAAGTTCAATGTCAGAGGGTTTGTATCATAAGTAAGCAAAATCCTCATATTTATTAAAGGAGTAAAAAAAAAAAAAACAAAACAATTTGAAATGAAAACTGAGCCCCGTCCCTCTCAAATAAAATGTTGCGTGCATGTAATAATCAAACAATTATTTTGAATATTTTCCACATCAATTTTCCACAAAATTGTAGGTATTTATTTATTTGTAAAATTTTTAGTTAACTTCTTGTTACTGTTTTTAAAAAAAAGGGACGAGAGTAAAAAAACAATTTTAAAAATTGCTTACTCAAATTTTGGGTGTATATAGCATAAGAATATTGTGACGTAAGCTGTGACGTAGTTTTTGTTACAGACAGAATTAAAGACAATCTCCATTATTACAAGATTTTATATTATACTTAAAATAATACTAAATAGGATACAATGTATACAAGGACAAACTCTTGGTCGAAACACGTGTCGGCATTTCAATAAATAAATTTGGTTATTTCCTAGTTGAGTAACATGAGTGACCCAGAAAAAAACAGAACTAATTCAGTTTTTCAAAATAAAATAAGATGTTATGCTGTTCAACAAATTACAGTCAAACCACGTTTAAAGCACCGGTTCATGCTAGATTACCGAAGTTAAGCAGCGATGAACCGGTTCAATATTTAGATGGGTGACCCACTTCACCAACTGCAGGTATTGTAAAACAACCTGTGTCCTTTGTTTATCAAAATGATTTGATTCAGCAATAAATGACCTGAAAAGGGTTGTTATGACCGTAAAACAAAACGAGAGAGAGAGGGGGGTAAGAAAGAGAGGGCGAGAGAGACAATGAGAGAGAGAGAGGGGAGGAGGAGACACACAGGCATTCTTGAGACGTGCATGTGACCTGAAAAGGGTTGATATGACCGTAAAGCAAAACGAGAGAGAGGGACAAGAAAGAGAGAGAGGGAGAGAGAGAGAGAGGGGACAAGAGAAAGGGGACAAGAGAGAGGGGACAAGAAAGAGAGAGAGAGAGGGACAAGAAAGAGAGAGAGGGGACAAGAAGAGAGAGGGGGGAGAGAGAGGGGGGAAAGAAAGAGAGAGGGAAGGAGAGATAGAAGGGGGCAAGAGAGAAGGAGAGAGCGAGATAGAGAAAGGGCAAGAGAGGAGAGAGCGAGAGAGACAGACATACAGACATATGAGAGAGAGAGGGGAAGAGGAGGGGAGACACACAGACATTTTTGAGACGCACATGTGACTCGGATTCTAGCAGAAACCACTCTCTATGTCTGTCAGTGCGTATCCCTTTGTCTTTCTGTATCGGCTTCATTCCCACGGAGCAACTTCACCGAGTGCTTGAATATCCGTAGAGTTAATGTAAATATGCTTTCTTAAAATGGCCTTAGTCTAAATCATATAATTATTTACTAAGCTTTGCTTAGGTGTGGCACAAGGCCAGTAATATGGGGCACCTAGTGAGAATCGAACTCACTAACAATGGTCCGTGAATCTAGCTTGCTAATCATTACACTACGTGAGGTGCCCAGTTATTTACTAATCTTAACTTAGATGTGGCACAAGGCCAGTCATATGGGGCACCCAGTCAGAATCGAATTCACTTACAATGGTCTGCGAATCTAGCTTTCTAACCACTACACCACGCTAGGTACCCAGTCTAAATTATATAATTAGTATTTTGAGAGGAACACTTGAAACCATATATATATATATATATATATATATATATACCCCTCCGCACGAGCAGGGTGTGACACACGGTCAATTTCTTAAGCGGAGTTTAACAGGTTTGAATTCAGAGTTTTCCTTCTATAATACTATGCATTGGGCATGCATATGTGGCTGCACAGTAGGTGGATATATCTTATTATAATGGAGATTGTTTGTTTGTTTGTCTGTCTGTAACCGAAACTATATTACTTCTCAACTCACAATCCCCTTTGTTATTTACGCCACATTGTCAACGATTGTTATTTTTATTTAAACCTCAATTATTAATAAAATTATTTTACATTATTAATACTTTTGACTTTATCTACATTCTAATAACATGCAATTGTATTTATATATGCAACAAAATAGCGGGTTACAGTGTGAACAGGAAAGCTAATTTGCACATTGATATTAAAAGTTTAATTTTATTAAATATGCGCTTGGTATTATTGATTTCTAATTGTTTGTTTTTTTCTTAATGAATATGAGCAAAAATCTCGGGGATAAATCTTAAAAGAAATCCATTAATATAAAGAAATAACAGTAATTTTATTCTTTACTTCCTAATTTAACTAAATAGTTAAATTAGGAAAATTCAGCAATAAAAGGAGGGAGTGATGGAAAATGATGGAAGACTTAGTTTCAAAGTTGTTCTATTCTTCGATTATACCCCCTCTGTTTCAAATCATTTTATTTGGATTTTTATTCAGTTTCAAAAGTATTTCAAATTTAACATATTTCATTACATTAAAATTCAAATACTTGCACCCGGGGGGTGCATATATTTGCTAGTATATATAATTCTAGGTAGTTATGATACATAAGTAGTAAGTCAAACCACATATATATGTATGTATGTGGTAGACCGAATAAGTAGTAGTAAAACCCATATATAAGATATATATGTGGTATTCAAGTAGATCATGTGTGTGTATGTATATATAGATATATATGTGCGTGTGTATACATACATGTGTATGTGTGTGCATACATATATGTGTATGTGTAGGTAGGGTCACGGCTAAGTCAACTAAATCTTAAAAATAATAATAAGAATTTAGGCTAGATAAAAAGAAGTGATAGTGAGCAGTTAATGTTAGAAGCAGACAACATGTCTGGTCCTTTGGCAATTAACAGTTGACCAGTTGGTCAGATGGGTCATAAAACACCATCAGGGTGGTCTGTTAGAACAAAGGATTTTCAAATCTCGGAGGATGAGATTTGGACGAGATTTGATAGTGAGAATTGGGATTCTGGGAGATTTGAAAAGTTTTAGTCAGTTAGCTTCTGGACAGCGGGGAGAGCAGATGAGCCTTGAACACTGAGGAAGTTAAGATGTTAGATGCCCACTAGAAGCTAGCCTTAGCAGAGGTCCACAAAGAAAAGGGGGGAACCCCCCATCTCGATAACCATGGGAGATAGCAGCAGATTAGAAGCAATGCGATTTTATACATCTCCCTGCCATTTCTGAAGTTCACCTGACATTGTCTTCTCTTCATCTCTCTTGTTGTTTTGTTTCCCTTATGACACATGGGCGCGTTCCAGACACGGCGTTGGGGTTGTGAGACGATAGATACGGCCAGTGACAGAAGTGACAGAGATGATCCGGACAGACTGCTATTGATCATCAATATTCTCTCCGGACGTCCTGTACACGATGATTAAGAGCATCGATCTGGGAGACTGCTATTGACTGTGATCGATATTCTCCCAGACGATTTGGACGAGAATGGTGGAAATGATGTCGACCTGAAGCCCATGTTGTCATACTTCTCCTAGACTGGTTACCTAGTCATGGTTAAAGAGCCCAATCCGCCCTGCTATTTACTCATAGCTGGAGTGAGAGTAGTTGGATTCATACCTTTCCCAAGGGTATTAAAGCTAAGTGAAATACCAACAGCTTCGTCCAGGATTTGAACTCGGATCGACGAGTCCATTTCCTACGACTCTAACCATTACACCACGCACTTCCAACTATATGAAACCATATAAGTGTATGCAAATTATTTATATTAGATAGGAATGCTTGATATCGTACAACTGTGCGAAAACAAGTAATTATTATTAAATAAAGTTACATTAAACCATATAATTTAGATGTATGCAAATGATTTGTATTAGGAATGCTTAATATCTTACGACAGTGAAAAGAATAATTATTTAATGAAGTTAGATAAAAACCATAACGATATGCAAATCAATCATATTAGATAGGAATGCTTGATATCATACTACTGGCAAAGAGCATACATATCTTATTATAATGGAGAGTGTGTGTGTGTTTTTCTGTCTGTAACCGAAACTATATCACTACTCAAGTCACAATTCCCTTTAGTTACTCACTTCATTTTGGCACTATCTTGGGCTAGACGGGCGGACGGATAAGACTCCCCCAATGGGGCCACCTGTTGGCCGTGGGTGGCGACCCGTGATGCTTAAGGATAGAGCCCAGGTGAATGAGCAGTTCATGACATGCAATACTCCACTTTTGTCCTATCTTGGGCTAGACGGGCGGTCGGAGAGGCCCCCTCTGATCAATCGGCTGGTCACGTCAAGCCCTAGCACCTATATGATTTTCCCAACCCTATTGCCCTTATGGCAAGCCCCAACCCCTTTTTATCATATGGGTGCTAGAAGGTGGTGGCTGCGGGTCTACATCTCCTGGGAATGACGTTAAACTCTATCTGATGGTGAGGTTCCAGTTCTGGAGGTCTAGGGAATGTGGAGCACCCCTTCATCACCATTGCTCCCTGGTCCACTCTGACCCGGAGTGGTAGTACCTGTTAGGGTCCCATCTATGGGTTAAATAGAAAAATGTATTTAAAAAAAAATTGTATTATCCATTAAGAATTGATTTATTTCAAAACTTTATCGGCATTAAATGACCCACTGAGGTTGATATGCCGTAAAACAAACCAAATACTTACTTCATATTCTCCATAATATTATTTTCATTTAAACTTCAATTATTAATAAAATTGTTTTACATTATTAATACTGTTGACCATATCTGCATACTAATCACGTGTAAGTTTATTTATATATACAACAACAAAAACGGTTTATACTGTGAACGGGAACGCCAATTTGCATATTGATATTAAAAATTTGATTTTAATAAATATGTGCTTAGTATTATTGATTTCTAATTGTTTGGTTTTATCTTAATGAATATGGGCAAAAATCTTAAAAAGAAATCCATTAACCAGAAAAAATAAGTGTAATTTCATTCTTAACTCCTATTTTAACTAAATAGTTAAATTAAGAAAATTTAGCAATGAAAGAGCCAAGTGATGGAAGAGTAAGTTTCAGTTGTTCTATTTTTCGAGTATACCCTTGTCTGTTTCAAATATTTTTATCTGCATTCTTATTTAGTTTCATTAGCCTTTCTAATGTAATATAATATTTTATTACATTAAAACTTAAATATTTTCACACGGCGGAGGGTGTATATATGTGCTAGTATTACTAAAATACTTATCATATTTATGGATAGTAGCAAAAATAAACACCCACCGGGCGGTGTAAAAATTAAGGGGATGGGAGTTAAAAATTCGGACCATATTACCTTTACGCAATCCTTTTTGCGATCTTTCATTTACAACGTCAAAATCCGGTTGTTTGCTGATGAGGCCTAATAGGCTGAAATGTACATACAGAGATTGATTTTTCATCAAAACACATCGTCTGTTTGTTTACTTCTCATATATATATATATATATTATATATATATATATATATAATCTTATTATAATGGAGATTGTGTGTTTTTCTGCCTGTAACCGAAACTATATTACTACTCAAGTCACCATTCCCTTAGTTATTGACATCACATTCTCCATGATAGCATTTTTATTCAAACCTCAATTATTAATAAAATTGTTTTACATTATTAATACTGTTGACCTTATATACATACTGATTACATGCAATTATATTTATATATAGAACAAAATAGCGGTTTACTGTGTGAACGGGAAGGCTAATTTGCATATTGATATTAAAAATGTGATTTTAATAAATATGTGCTTAGTATTATTGATTTCTAACTGTTTGGTTTTATTTTAATGAATATGAGCAAAAATCTCTTCAATAAATCTTAAATGAAATCCATTAACAAGAAGAAATAACTGTCATTTTATTCTTTACTTCCTCTTTTAACTAAATACTTAAATTAGAAAAAATAACAATGAAAGACGAGTGATGGAAGAGTAAGTTTCAGTTGTTCTATTTTTCGATTATACCACCCTCTGTTTCAAATCTTTTTATCTGCATTCTTATTTAGTTTCATTGGCCTTTCTAATTTAATACAATATCTTATTACATTAAAACTTAAATACTTGCACCCGGAGGGTGCATATATTTGCTAGTATATATATATATATATATATAATATAGAAAAAAATTATATAAATCGTAGGAATGTTCATATTGAAATGATCAAATAAATCGAAATAGATTCGATGAATAATGTTTGCATTAAAAATAGCCCTCATCTGTGAAAACAAAGAAAATGAAAGTGAATAATAGCGACATTAAACACAATGAATGTTTTTTCATATTTAAATATTTATCGCTCAAAATAACCTGAAAATAATTTAATCTTCTTCAATCATGCTTCAACAAAATTGTTTTGTATGCTTGTGTGAAAGGAAAATAAACAGAATATGAAAGAAATGGAAATAAATCCGACAGTATGTGAAAAAGTAATAAATAAAGGTAATTATGAACTTTTGTTTAGTAAAAAAAAAAAAAAAAAACAGAACCCGCAAATTTTGTAATAAAACTGTTAATTTTCCCATTAAATAAATAAATTAGGGTTAGGGTTTAGGGTTAGTTTAATGGGAAAATAAATAAATAATTTGGGTCCTGTTTTTTCTGGGTCAACCTGTACAGAAGAAAGAGAACCCAAATTATTTATTTCCGTTTAAAAAAAGCAGAACCCAAATTATTTATTTCCCATTAAACTAACCCTAAAAAACAGAACCCAATTTATTTATTTTCCCATTAAACTAACCCTAAACCCTAATTTATTTGTTTAATGGGAAAATTAACGGTTTTATTACAAAATTTGTGGGTTCTGTTTTTTCTGGGCCACCGTAATTTACTAGACAAAAGTTCATGATTACCTAAATAAATGTGAAAAATAATAGAAGTGAACAAGTAAAGATTTATTAATATTTGAATATTTAGTCAACGTTGAAAACGTTTGATTTTATATATATATATATATATATATATATATATATATATATATAATATAAAATTCGAAGGCAATACAATGCGTATAAAAATAAAGACAAAAAGATGTTTTTTATGTCTTATCGATTTCGAAGCAAGAGCTTCATCATCAGAGTTTATTTTCAGAAATGACGTGCTTATGTTTTTATCTGTGTGGTTATAATTTCTCTTCTTATTTCCTTTTCCTCTCCTTTTTTTTCCTCTCTTTCTTCTTCTCCTCCTTTATGAATGGAGTGGGCGAATAACTGTAATTTCATATTTCTCTCCTTTTTTTTTTTTTTTTTTTTTTTTTTTTTTTCATCAAAAAGTTACTACCGTGTAATCTTTGTAGTAGCATAAGTAGTTAATCCAAAAAGGCTCAATATATCTTGTAAAATACAGAGCATTAATAGTTGTAGTTGTAGAAAGTTTTTTTTAAGCCGGACTATATATGTGATGCGTGTGGCAGGGCCTGTCTGTCAAAGGCTGGGTTTCTCAGTCATGTACGGTCGTATACGAGAGAAAACCGGGTAAGGGATTCATATGTATTACAGTAAGTAAAAACAAAGCTGGACGCCTGGCTCCCGCGTGCTCACAGCCGAACTTGTAGAAATGGCCTTATTCTGTGAAGAAGTGGCAATCACCATATGGTGTTTATAAAGTCCGGCAACAGATTTAAAATATAACAACAAAGGTGGTATTGTTGAAATGTAATAATCAAAACTTATTAAAAAAAAAAAATAAAACAGGAGTTGAATTTTCATTTGGTTTTTACTAATTGATTTTCCCTTTGTACAATTTAGGCTAGACGGGCGGTCAGAGAGGCCCCCTCGAATCGCGTATCAAATCGGCTGGTCACGTCAAGCCTAGCACCTATAGATATTTACCAAACACCTCCGCACGAGCAGGATGTGACACGAGGTCAATTTCTCAGGCGGAGTTTAACAGGTTTAAATTCAGAGTTTTCCTTCTCCTAGACTGGTTACCTAGCCAAGGTTAAATAATCCAGTCTGCCCTACTATTTACCCATAGCTGGAAGGAGAGTAAGATTCAAGGGTATTAGCGCAAAGTGAAATGCAATTACCACATCCAGGATTTGAACTCGGGGCGACGAGTCCATTTCCCATGACTTTAATCATTACACCACGCGCTTCCTACATGCGCAGCCCTAGCACCTATATGATTTTCCCAACCCTATTGCCCTTATGGCAAGCCCCAATCCCTTTTTATCATATGGGTGCTATAAGGTGGTGCCTGAAGGTCTACATGTCCTGGGAATGACGTTAAACTCTATCTGATGGTGAGGTTCTGTTCTGGAGGTTTGGGTAATGTGAGCACCCCTTCATCACCATTGCTCCCTGGTCCATTTGACACTGAGTGGTAGTACCTGTTAGGGTCCTATCTATGGATTAAATAGAAAAATGTATTCATAAAAAAATTGTGTATCCATTAAGAATGAATTTATTTCAAAACTTAATCGGCATTAAATGACCCACTGAGTTTGATATGCCGTAAAACAAAACAACAAACCAAAAACCTTTGTACAATGTGTTATTAAATTTAATATTTTAAAGTTGTTTATCTCTTAACGTCCTATACCACCTCATTCTACCTGGCCGAAAGTCACATTCATTTCCTAATTTTACCCCAAACGATAGCCTTTGTTTAAATGTAATATTAAATATATTTAGAAGTCTTTGATTTACGGGAAATAACAGGTAACTTTTAATGAAAAGGACATTTCTAGCCATTTTTTATATATCCTTATAGGAATGCTCTGGACTCTGAAAATTCTCAACGGGATGTTAAGAGTTAATAAATCATGGTTAATATATAATCTTATTTTAATAAATGATAAATTTATTTGTTTAAATAAATTCATTTTAAATATTAAATTTAATATTTTACTGCAAGACTTAAATTCTATCAATTCTGAAGCCAACAACAGAGCATTTTTGCAACATTGCAACTGGTCCTCGTTACTGGGAAATTTTGGTTGGTTGGTTGGCAGGTTGGTTGTTAGTTTTATTTTGCGTTTTTTTTTTAACTTGAACTACATAGCCTGGGCGTGTTTATATGGAGGATGAGCTGTTGCCTATGCAGCAAATCCTCCCTCTCCACACTGCCGCTGTGATCCAAAGGAAAGATAAGGGGGTAAGGGACCAATGCAGTTTGGCAACGGTAGTTAATGCGTAGCACTGGATTTCAGCATCACACCACCTTAGGGGCTCCGGCTCCTGATTTATTTTCAGGGTTTACTTCCTAGCCGAGGTTTTGTGTCGGACTTCTCCTTGAGTTGATGGGTTGCCGACCAAGGCTGGGAAATTTTTAATTCTGTTTTTTTTTTTTTTTTTTTTTTTCAGTAAGCCGAGTTATGCGTGTCCTGTTTAATAATCCTGTGTTGTTTCACAACTCAGGAATTTCAGCTGTTTTTTTTCTTCTTCTTCTGTGAATGAGAGCGAGTCACGTGTTCTCTTAAAAATTAGATTGTAAATTATTATTCCTTTGAATTCTCGATTGGTCACGCCTCCTTTTATATATTACGCCGCCATTAAAAGTGGGACTTTTATGATTGTTTTCAGTCGTTCGCTCCACTGAGATATTTTCAAAAAAAGTGTTTAAGGGTGCGTACCCAGGGTACTTTCAATTGTTGGGGGGGGGGAGAAAGAAAAGAAACATTATTAAAGGTGCTTACCTGCGATTTTTTTGTTGGTGTGGCAGTTATAGTGGTAATTTTCACCTTTAGTTGTCAAAATTCCTAGTAAATAAGGCAATTAGAGTAACTCCTTGACTTTCACTTTGAAACAAGCCGGCAGCCCTTTTGAAAGTCTCCGTGCGAAATAACAAATCTTAGAAACTTTTTTCGAAAACAATACAACCTGCAGCTTTAATACAAATTATCATAAATGTGTTTCTTAATACAATTAAGTTCATTTCAGATAATTTTATGCTAGGAATTTAGCCAACTGACTTTCACTTTGAAACAAGCCGGTAGCTCTTTTGAAAGTCTCCGTGCGAAATAAACAAATCTTAGAAACTTTTTCGAAACAATACAACTGCATGCTTTAATACAAAATTTATCATAAAATGTGTTCTTAATAACAATTAAGTTCATTTCAGATAATTTTATGCTAGGAATTTAGCCAACTGACTTTCACTTTGAAACAAGCCGGCAGCCCTTTTAAAAGTCTCCGTGCGAAATAAACAAATCTTAGAAACTTTTTTCGAAAACAATACAACTGCATGCTTTAATACAAAATTATCATAAAATGTGTTCTTAATAACAATTAAGTTCATTTCAGATAATTTATGCTAGGAATTTAGCCACTGACTTTCACTTTGAAACAAGTCGGTAGCTCTTTGAAAGTCTCCGTGCGAAATAAACAAATCTTAGAAACTTTTTCGAAAACAATACAACTGCATGCTTAATACAAAATTATCATAAAATGTGTTCTTAAAACATTAAGTTCATTTAAGTGGGTATGTGGTAAATACCGCACCACTTGGACCTTAACCAAGTGTCTAGACAGTGGTATTGGTAATTTTCACCTTTAGTTGGCTAAATTCCTAGCAAATAAGAACAATTAAGAGTAACTTCCCTTGACTTTCACTTTGAACAAAGCCGGTAGCCATTTTGAAAGTCCTCCGTGCGAAATAAACAAATCTTAGAAACTTTGGCTGACTTCTGGATTTAGATCAAAAAATTAAAACGGAAAGTTTTTTGGTGTACCAATGACAGTTTAACTACAGTCTATGAATTAAACATTTTGAGAATTGGATTACGGTTACATAACAAAAAAACAAATTATACATTCAATGTAAAAAATATTTTAACTAAGTTTAATTGAAATTATACATTGCAATACTAAAACAAACAACTGTCTCAATAATAGATTCAATAATTAATTTCAATGGTTAATTAAATGTGTAGTAACTTGGGATTTTTTGTTGTTTATTTTTTAAACAATACTTAATTAAAAACAACCTTAATCCCATAAACCCGTAACCAAATTCGCAAAATGTTAATTCATAGACTGTAGTTAAACTGTCATTGGGTACCACTAAAAAAAAATTCCGTTTTAATTTTCCGACCTAAATCAGAAGTCAGCTGAAACTTTTTCGAAAACAATACAACTGCATGCTTTAACACAAAAATATCATAAAATGTGTTCTTAATAACAATTAAGTTCATTTCAGATAATGGCCACGCACAATTTTTTGCTAGGAATTCAGCCAACTAAAGGTGAAAATTTCCGTTATAGTTACCTTTTCAACTAATCTTGCCGTCCGTTGCAAACACAACTACCTTTACCGACTTACGAAATTTTTAGGTCGCAATGGGACATTATTGCAAGAAGCGGAAAGAAACGCCAAAATAATAGGGCACATCGCCACTTGGGGAATGGCCGACCCACGAAAAATGCTACTACCTCCGATAGTGGGGAAAAATAAGGAAAAAAAGCATCTTCCTGATTCAGAAGATAAAAAAAGATTATATATATTTTTTTATTATATTTATATAAATGGTTGTTGTATGCAAAGAGCGGGACGAAATCTGTTGATGAGGAGTATAGCCAGTTGCAATTCAATTGGATGAGGATGCAAAATCGAGAACATTTCGGGCTTATAAGCTGCTGCATATCAGGATTGTCCGACAGGTGTCGCCAAATGGTGGAAGGTGAATATGAATTACTTGGTGGAGAAAGAGTAGTCAAAGTTGTCGTTACGGATATACTTAATATATAATATATATATGTGTGTGTGTCTGTGTCTTTCTGTATTTGGATTGTATATTCCTTAGCGTACGTTTTTGTAAATTTCATTAAATTTTTAAGNGAAGAGAGGATCCACTACGGCAAATGATTGACATTTTAACAGCATGTCAACCCATCTAGGATTGTTTATGCCCAGAAGTTAGGGAATTGCATTCATTATAAGTATTTACCAACCCTCCAATTGATTGACTTTAACAGCATGTCAACCCATCTACGGTTATTTTATGCCTAGAAGTTAGGGAATTGCATTCATTATAAGTATTTACCCCTCCAATTGATTGACTTTAACAGCATGTCAACCCATCTACGGTTATTTTATGCCTAGAAGTTAGGAATTGCATTCATTATAAGTATTTACCAACCCTCCAATTGATTGACTTTAACAGCATGTCAACCCATCTAGGATTGTTTTATGCCCAGAAGTTAGGAATTGCATTCATTATAAGTATTTACCAACCCTCCAATTGATTGACTTTAACAGCATGTCAACCCATCTACGGTTATTTTATGCCTAGAAGTTAGGGAATTGCATTCATTATAAGCATTTACCAACCCCTCCAATTGATTGACTTTAACAGCATGTCAACCCATCTAGGGTTATTTTATGCCTAGAAGTTAGGGAATTGCATTCATTGTAAGTCATGTGCGGAAGTCGGAAGCGCGTGGTGTAATGTTTAAAGTCATGGGAAGTGGACTCTTTAACCTTGATATGGCAACCGGTCTAGAAGAAGAAAAACTCCGAATTCAAATAATTTTTAAACCTGGAGAGGGATGGGACCCATTAGAGGCTACACGAGAAACGCCCCTCATGACCAAACTAGGTAACGGGACCAGTGTGATAAAAAAGCATCTATATGCTTTTAGGACCCCTTTTTTATATCATCATGTGAATGCGCAACAAAGATTTTATTGTGGAGTCTTTTAATGACATAGAAATATAATTATAGGTTGATAAAAGGACCTGATAGTTTTGAAGTAAAATATAAACAACCTTGTCTTTACAATAGTCCACTTTGGCTTTACTTAGGCTAGACGGGTGGTCAGAGAGGCCCCTTCGGATCAATCGGCTAGTCACGTCAAGCCCTAGCACCTATATGATCTTCCAACCCTATTGCCTTTTTATCATATGGGTGCTAGAAGGCTGTGATTGAGGGTCTACATGTCCTGGGAATGACGTTAAACTCTATCTGATGGTTAGGTTCCAGTTCTGGAGATTTGGGGAATGTGAGCAGTCCATGACCTGCAACACTTCACTTACTTAGGCTAGATGGGCGGTCGGAGAGGCCCCCTCCAATCAATCGGCTGGTCACGTCAAGCTCTAGCACCTATATGATTGCCCCAACCCTATCGCCCTTATGGCGAGCCCCAACCCCTTTTTATCATATGGGTGCTAGAAGGTGGTGGCTGAGGGTCTTCATATCCTGGGAATGACGTTAAACTCTATCTGATGGTGAGGTTCCAGTTTTGGGGTTTTGGGAATATGGAGCTCCCCTTGATCACCATTGCTCGCTGGTCCACTCTGACCCGGAGTGGTAGTACCTGTTAGGGTCCCATCTATGGGTTAAATAGAAAAACATGTTTATAAACAAAATTGTATTATCCATTAAGAATTGATTTATTTCAAAACTTTATCGGCATTAAATGACCCACTGAGGTTGATATGCCGTAAAACAAACCAAACAGCCTGGTTCAGCATTGTTAAGAAAATAGAGATAAAAATAATGTGCTAAGAACATGTGACAAGATCAGCAGTCCTGGCAACAAAAGAACATCCTGCAAGGCACAATGCCCGGGGGGAGGGGACACTACCGGTGGGGGAGGGGGGCGAAAAAGCAGACAGAAATGGCGGGAAGAAGATAACATCCGGGAACAGACAGGTCTGTCTTTAACCGAGTCATAAAGTGCAGCTCATGACCGAGATAAATGGCGGCTGATTGTCAGAGAGACATTAGTGGTGCCTCTACAACCACCACTTCCTGGGATTACGAGACGAATTATGTTACATAATATCTTGATAATTAATATTATTTGGATTATTCGGACTATTGTCCTCATTTTTATTGTTAACTGTGCAACGTTTCGGCCGATGTGACCTCCGGCCTTCTTCAGGTATTTCTTGTTGGAATTTGGAAACTTCTCGGACTCGGGAACCTTATTGTCGTAATCGGGAGCCATCACGGAACTTTGAACCTAACCCTTTGTTCAGTCAGCGGAATGACAACAGGATACCCCCGTGGACTGAATAAAGGGTTAGGTTAAAAATTCCGTGATTGCTCCCGATTACGACAAGAAAGTTCCAGCGTTCGAAAAGAATGTTCCCGAGTTCTAGAGTTCAAGAAGAAATATCTGAAGAAGGCCGGAGGGCATATCGGCCGAAACGTTGTACAGATAACAATGAAGATGAGGACAATAGTCCAAATAATGCTAATTATTCTATTCACCTTGCTTAGTAAACCCTTTCCCCTATCCTTAATACTTCGTTATATCTCTTCCTACTTACAATACTTTAACTTATCAGTGAGATCAGATTTCCATACTAAATACTGTATGATCTAGTATACAACATTATGTATGTCAACTTACGAAAGGTAAATATTGTTCCGCCCTGTCGGCTGGGGCGTTAGAATTCACCGACTACACCTCTGCAGAGGGGTAAGACTCCCCCCAATGGGGCCACCTGTTGGCCATGGGTGGCGATCTGTGATGCTTAAGGATAGAACCCAGGTGGATGGGCAGTTCATGACTTTCAATACTCCACTTTGGCCCTATCTTGGGCTAGACGGGTGGTCGGAGAGGTCCCCTCCGATCAACCGGCTGGTCACGTCAAGCCCTAGCACCTATATGATTACCCCAACCCTATTGCCCTTATGGCAAGCCCCAACCCCTTTTTATCATATGGGTGCTAGAAGGCGGTTACTGAGGGTCTACATGTCCTGGGAATGACGTTAAACTCTATCTGATGGTGAGGTTCCAGTTCTGGAGGTTTGGGGAAAGTGGAGCACCCCTTCATCACCATTGCTCCCTGGTCCACTCTGACCCGGAGTGGTAGTACCTGTTAGGGTCCCATCTATGGGTTAAATAGAAAAATGTATTCATAAAAAAATTGTATTATCCATTAAGAATTGATTTATTTCAAAACTTTATCGGCATTAAATGACCCACTGAGGTTGATATGCCGTAAAACAAAACAAAACCAAACCTTCATAAATATTGTTATTGGGGTTGTTATTTTTGTGGATGGTATGCAGGTATAGTTTTATTTGTTGATCTACGGTTTTGTTGACGAGGGTTTGTTTAATATTAAGAAGTTCTCTATAAAATATTTTTTTGTATGAGGAAATGTAGAAGGCTCTATGAATTAGATTTTTAATGAGGGCTATTTTATATTTTAGGGGACATTCACTATGGTAATTAAGTAATGAGGAGTTTTGGCTGGGTTTTTTTTAATATATTGATGTGATTAATTTTTTGTTACTGGAATCAGTAAGTACGTCTAGGAAGGGGATTTTTTTTATTGATATTATGTTCTATTGTAAATTATAGTATAGTTTGTTTTGTTTTTTGTTGTTTTTTTTTTTTTTTTAGGATGCATTTTAATTTTTTGAGTTCGTCAGGAGAAGTCTAAATTCTCATGAAACTGAGGAGGAGAATAAGAAGAAAGAAAGAAAGAGAGAATGCAACTTTAGTCTTGGGAGAGGGAGCGGTTTTTATCATTAGTAAACTTTTGACAATTTTGTTATTTGCAAATGGGTGACTGACTTGTCTTTTCTGTGTCGGCGTTGTCGCCATTCTTTTATTTATTTGGGCCAGGCGTGGATAATCTCCGGAATTCCCATCGCACTTGGCATTTCACTTATTTCGAGTAATACAGTTTTTATTTCTTTTTTAAAAACAAAAAAGACTGGCATAATACCCGTCAAGAATTACAAGTTACACTTCTCATGAATAGATATAGCGGTATTTATAGTTGAGATTTGAAGGAAAAAAAATGAAAATCGGAATGTCTAGAGACATTTCGAATATGAACATTGTTAGCTGGTGGGATTGCCACGTTAACCTTATAAGATTATAAAAAGGAAATATATATGCAGGTGGAGTGTGTGTAGGTGTATGTGTAAGTATATATGTGTATATATATGTATGTGTATATATATATATGTGTAAGTATATATGTGTATAAGTATATGTGTATGTGTAAGTATATATGTGTATAAGTATATGTGTATGTGTAATATATATGTGTATAAGTATATGTGTATGTGTAAGTATATATGTGTATAAGTATATGTGTAGTGTAAGTATATATGTGTATAAGTATATGTGTATGTGTAAGTATATATGTGTAATATATGTGTATAAGTATATGTGTATGTGTAAGTATATATGTGTATAAGTATATGTATAAGTATATGTGTATATAAGTATATGTGTATGTGTAAGTATATATGTGTGTATATAAGTGTAAGTATATGTGTAAGTATATAAGTATATATGTATAAGTATATGTGTATGTGTATAAGTATATATGTGTATAAGTATATGTGTATGTGTAAGTATATATGTGTATAAGTATATGTGTGTAAGTATATATGTGTATAATATGTGTATGTGTAAGTATATATGTGTAAGTATATGTGTATGTGTAAGTATATATGTATGTATATGTATGTGTAAGTATATGTGTATGTGTATATGTGTAAGTATATGTGTATGTGTGTAAGTATATATGTGTTATGTGTAAGTATATATGTGTATAAGTATATGTGTATGTATGTGTATAAGTATATGTATAATGTATATGTGTATGTGTAAGTATATATGTGTATAAGTATATGTGTATGTGTATATACGTATGTGTATAAGTATGTGTATGTGTAAGTATATATGTGTATAAGTATATATGTATGTGTATATACGTATGTGTATAAGTATATATGTATGTGTATATACGTATGTGTATAAGTATATATGTGTATAAGTATATACGTATGTGTATAAGTATATATGTGTATAAGTATATATGTATGTGTATATACGTATGTGTATAAGTATATATGTGTAAGTATATACGTATGTGTATAAGTATATATGTGTAAGTATATACGTATGTGTATAAGTATATATGTGTAAGTATATACGTATGTGTATATACGTATGTGTATAAGTATATATGTGTAAGTATATATATGTGTATATACGTATGTGTATAAGTATATATGTGTAAGTATATACGTATGTGTATAAGTATATATGTGTAAGTATATACGTATGTGTGTATAAGTATATATGTGTAAGTATATACGTATGTGTGTATAAGTATATATGTGTAAGTATATACGTATGTGTGTATAAGTATATATGTGTAAGTATATACGTGTGTGTGTATAAGTATATATACGTGTGTGTGTGTATATACGTGTGTGTGTATAAGTATATACGTGTAAGTATATACGTGTGTGTGTATAATATATACGTATAAGTATATACGTGTGTGTGTATAAGTATATAACGTGTGTGTGTATAAGTGTATACGTGTGTGTGTATAAGTATATACGTGTAAGTATATAAGTATATACGTGTAAGTATATACGTTGTGTGTATAAGTATATACGTGTGTGTGTATAAGTATATACGTGTAAGTGTATACGTATGTGTGTAAGTATATACGTATAAGTGTGTATGTATGTGTGTGTATATATATGTGCGTGTATATATGTGTGTATACATGTGCGTGTTTATATATGTGTCTGTGTGTATATATGTGTGTATACATGTGCGTGTTTATATATGTGTCTGTGTGTATATATACATGTGTGTGTGTATTTGGAAGAGTGGGGTCTGACGGTTCTCTCTTAGGCTGTATACGTAAATCACATAAACTCTCTCTCTCTCTCTCTCGAAAATATTTTTCAGGTGAAGAATTTAACATCTGCTATTAGTCGCCCTGAAGATGATTTTAACAAAACAAAAGAAACCTCCACTGGCATAATATCATATATATAAAAAGTACATACTCTGAATGTTTTGTTTTTTCATGTAATCCCATGGTTGAGCACTGTGTGTGTGAGGGGACATTAATTGTAACTTCACCGTTTGGCATTAGCCCTGACCCGTCTGTTTACAGATTTGAGTTCTCTGGTGATTGTAAAAACATACCGTCGTAAAGTATGTAGCAGTTAATTGTTCACCCTAGACTAACGGTACGCTGATAGCCGCAGGGGTAGGGAACTTAACAGACGAAAATTATGTCGGGTTTCGATCCCGGCTAGAGGTAGCTGTTAAAATATCGAGCCGCACTGATGAGAAGTAAACTTCGAAACACGTGTCTGTGGATGACTGATATATATATATATGCAAACCGTTTCGGGGAATGTCTATATATGAATGTATGTATGTGTATATATATGTATGTATCATTCAAAATAAAATTTCACTCTGATGAAGGCCGAATCTTCTGTGTGCGGAATATTTTCACACAGATGAACTGACCGAAACACATGTGTAAGTGATATTGATTAAATTCATCTTTTATTATCCATTCTATTCTTTCTTTCTTTTTTATTCATTCTTCCTTGTATTGTCGGATTCATTTCCAATTTCCATTTTTACATATGTATGTGTATATATATGTGTGTGTGTGTGTGTATGCATTTATGTGTGACCGAGAAAATTGACACACAAATGTTAGTAGATAATTTTTATTGATTTAATAATCTCAACCGGTTATGTCTTCTCTATTCATAAAGGCGTGTTTATTTTAAAACTTGAGACTCACAAATTTAAGTGTTTTTATTTGTATTAGTTATATTAACGATAACATTGTTGATATAGCGCTTCACTCCCTTTCAAAAAAGGTTTATTATTATTATTATTATTATTATTATTATTATTGCCTTATTAGAAAATGGGCGTTAACATACACAACTTTCCAGTTTGACATTTTCACAATAAGCTACTACTACTACTACTACTACTTGCTGTCCATCGTCTCCGATGATGATACCATGCGAATCCTTTTCCTCCAATTTAATCGGTCTCTGGTTGCGTCTGGCCATCTGCCTCTGGGGATATTAAATTCCTTCAGGTTTCTCTTGATGTTGTCTTTGTACCTGAGTTTTGGTCTACTAATTCCACGTGATCCCTCTCTCAGTTGAGAGTGCAGATTCTGCTTTAGTAGTCTGTCATCCCCAAGTCTGTGTAAGTGGCCAGCTCATCTCCGGTTGCGTTGGACAAGTATTTCATGCATACTACTTGCTATAAATCGTATCCGATGATGATACCACACAAATCATTTTCCTCCAATTTAATCAGTCTCTGGTTGCGTCTTGCCAACTGCCTATGGGGATGTTAAAGTCCTTCAGGTTTCTTTTGATGTTGTCTTTGTACCTGAGTTTTGGTCTACAGATTCCACGTGATCCCTCTCTCAGTTGAGAGTGCAGATTCTGCTTTGGTAGTCTGTCATCCCCAAGTCTGTTTAAGTGGCCAGCCCATCTCAGGTTGCGTTGGACAAGTATTTCGTGCATGCCAGTGAGTCCAGTTCTCTTCAGGATGGTCCTGTTTGAAACATGTTGCCACCACCTGACATTTAATATACTGTGCAAGTGACGCATGTAGTAGACATGTAGTCTATGGGCATCCGCTTTGTATATCGTTCAGGCTTCTGCACTGTACAGGAGGGTTGAGAGAACTATGGCGCGGTATACTGCACATTTAGTTTTCAAGGAAATGTCTGCTGAACCAGACTCGCCTCTTCAGTCGACCAAATACTTTGGAAGCATTTGAAATTCACAATAAGCACACTGCGTTATTAGTAAACTAGAAGTGGCTACCCGGTGTCGCCTGGGCAGAGAGGTGGGTTTTTTTTTAAGTTAGTCTCGCAGATCCATTATTACTTATCGCGAGTGAAATTCTCGTTGGTTGCCTCATAAAAATCCCCACGAAAATATATAACAATATAGTGAGAAATTTCCATTGAATGATTTACAATTACAAAAAAGAAATAAGATATAAATGATGCAATTAATTCAATCAATCAATATTATATTTCAAAGCGAAAAAAAAATACAAACAAAAGATAAATAAAATAACATGCAAATGACTTTCCCGTTATAAAGTCTGTATCAGCCAATCAGCGAGGGAGTCTATTTCCTTTTCACTAGCGCTAGACCAAGGACATTGTTTTTGCGTCTGAGGTGGAGCGCTACATCTACCATCAGCTCCTTACTTTACCGCATAAATCCCTGTGCTACTCATACGCTGAGTTAGCGAGGGCCGGTATCGAACTAGGAACCTTGTGGTTTCTAGCCGAACACTCTACCAACTGAGCGAACCCGGCCCTCCAAGACTGAGATATTGATACTACGGCGGTAATCCCAAAGATAAAGTCTCCAAAATATTTAGAAATCCCAGAAACGTTTATTGTTTATCGTCCATGATGTTTACCTCAACACGAATCTATTTTTCTACACAACCGTCATTTTGGTCGATGTATTTTTGTATGCACTGTGGCAGTTTTTGTATGCCCATGTAATACCAGTTCGCGGTGTTGGAATATATTTGGATATAAGGTGTGCTCTAATTCCCCACCTGGATTTATAGACTGGCCAAGGTCACGTGATTTACTCCTGCAGCCAATCACTAAACATACTGCGTGGAAGAAACACTATTTAACCCCCCCCCCCGCTGGTCAGGATTACAATTGCGCTCACTGAAGACGGGCATGAGATTACCGGATCTTTACCAATACTCAGGAAGGACTTATACGATTACCAGAGTAACCAAAGGATTCATTATCAAAGGACTCTTTTCCAGGAACTGAGGACTCTTTACCAGAGGAACCAAAGGATTCATTATCAAAGGACTCTTTTCCAGGAACTGAGGACTCTTTACCAGAGGAATCAAAGGATTCATTATCGAAGGACTCTTTACCAGGAACTGAGAACTCTTTACCAGAGGAACCAAAGGATTCATCATCGAGGGACTCTTTACCAGGAACTGATATATATATAATATACATATATACACATTTAAACTATATATATATATATATATCTTTACTACAGTCAGCGTAATCTGAACCCTTCTGACAGGTAGGATTATTAGGAAGAGTTTCTTTAGTCGTTCTTCTTTTGACGGCTAAGCGGCTTAATAGTTACCAAAATCGGAACACATGCTTGTTGGTCCCTATAGATAAATGGACGTCTCTCAGTATCAGCGATTAGGTAGTTAACCAGCCACGCACTCGCTTAGTCTATGAATTTAAGTGGTGTGTTTTAGCACACCTTATATACCAAAATAATCCAACGAAATCAGAGGACCATATTACCTTTAGGCACCCCTTTTTGATCTTGATTAAGAAAGGACATGTTTTTCATTAACACCGTCAATATCCGGTTGTTTTAACAGACGATTTTTAGATTTTTTTTAATTATAAAACTAACCCCTAACCCCTAACAAACAACTGGATATTGACGGTGTAAATGAAAAACATGTATTTTCTTAATCGAGATCAAAAAGGGGTGCCTAAAGGTTATATGGTCCAAATCAGGACACAGGCTTGTTGGTCCCGATAGATAAATCGACTTTTTAGCCAACATTTTTTTGCCTGAGGGTAGAAGACAACTACCTCAGCCATCAAACAGGTCATCAAGTACATTTATATATTAAATTCAATTTGGGAAAAATCTAACATTTTCACAACGCACCTGTTCTGTTTGGGAAAGTAGGTTTTATTTGTTCTTATACGAAATTGAACTAATTAACATTTCTAAAGTTTTTATCAAAGCTCACAAAATGTCCAGGTGTGTTGTATAAAATTTAAGATGGAATCTAATTTGATTTAGTTTGTTTTGTTTTGTTTTACGGCACATCAATCTCAGTGGGTCATTTAATGCCGATAAAGTTTTGAAATAAATTCATTCTTAATGGATAATACAATGTTTTATAAATACATTGTTTCTATTTAGAAGGACCTGTGCATATAACACAGTGTGATTATTTAATTATTGCAATGTTTGACTTAAGAGCTATTACGAATAGTTCAATATGTAAAAAGTATAATAATCTTGATTTAACTCTCTCTCTCTCTCTCTCTCTCTCTCTCTCTCTCTCTCTCTCTCTCTCTTCATCTTTTCAGTATGTTCAATTGAAACATATTAGCGTTATCACTTCCGCGCGCTCACCTCCTCTCTCTATCTTTCCCCTTTCTTTCTTTCTTATATTTCTTCTGTGTAGCATGTCCTTTTTCTTCCCATTTTTTCTTTATGATAAAAACAGAATGGTCCATTATTTAGCTGAGGTGACGACACTCATAAGAAAGAAGAATTCAGTGGATAAGCAACACCAGATAATCAGGATTTACATTTTTGGTGATTTGGACAGTCTCATTTTTAACCAGAGTGTGTTGCAAGATGATAACAGTCGGACAAATAAGCAACTCGGGTTTTAATATAAAGATAAATAAATAAATAAAATTCAAACAGTGGAACTACTGCCTTTTCAAGTGTAATAGTGCAAACCATACACAGTGAGATATATATATATATATATATATATATATATGTATATATATATATATATATATATTATGTTTTTTTTTTTTTCTTCTTTTCATTATGTTCGATTGAAACAAATCAATGTTATCACTCACCCGCTCACTCCATCTTTCCTCTACTCTTTCTTTCTTATATTTTTTCTATGTAACAGGTCCCTTTTCTTCCCTTTCTTTATAATGAAAACGGAACGTTCCATTATCTAGCTGAGGTCTTTGGTTTGTTTTACGGTATATCAACCTCAGTGGGTCATTTAATGCCGATAAAGTATTGAAATAAATTAATTCTTAATGGATAATACAATTTTGTTTATAAACTCATGTTTTTCTATTTAATCCATAGATGGGACCCTAACAGGTACTACCACTCCGGGTCAGAGTGGACCAGGGAGCAATGGTGATCAAGGGGTGCTCCACATTCCCCAAACCTCCAAAAATGGAACCTCGCCATCAGATAGAGTTTAACGTCATTCCCAGGACATGTAGACCCTCAGCCACAGCCGTCTAGCACCCATATGATAAAAAGGGTTGGGCAATCATATAGTTGCTAGGGCTTGACGTGACCAGCCGATTGATCGGAGGGGGCCTCTCCGACCACTCGTCTAGTCCAAGAAAGGGTCAAAGTGGAGTATTGCAAGTCATGGACTGCTCAGCCACCTGAGTTCTATCCTTAAGCATCACGGGTCGCCACTCACGGCCAACAGGTGTCCCCATTGGACGAGTCTTACCCCTCTGCAGAGGTGCAGTCTAACGCCCCAGTCGACAGGGCGGAATCTAATTTGACGACGTCTGAATGTGAAGAAGGGATAAATGTTTAAGAGATGATGAATTCTTTTCATTGTATATCATTTACTATTATATACTAGACAAAACGTGACCCGTTGGGTCACCCATTCAGCTCTGGGTAGATAATTGAGATTAGGGAAAAAGGAGTTAGCAAAGTGAATAATTTTTTTTCATACGGTTGTAAGTTTTTGTTAGGTTTCTAAGAACGGGAATGTTTGACCTCATTTAAGCTACGGGTTGCTGGTTATGAAATTTAACATAGAAATACATTTCAAATTCTCCCGTCTCTCTCTCTCTCTCTCTACTCTACTCTACTCTACTCTCCAGAGAAACTAACATTATATAATGAGGAGGTAGTCAAGAGATACATAGAGGTGAATAAAGTGATAGAGTAAAGTAAGAGATTGGTCGATTTTTGACTTAATTGACTACGCTGTTGGGTTCATCCGCCACATTTCACATCCACCAACATATAAGCTGCTTCTTTTGGGCGTCTTCTTTTCCAATGTCCTTCCCTATATGGAATAAAAACGGAAAATATCTACCCTTATGGAATAAAATCAAAATGATAGATAAAGACAGAAACGTTGTATTAATAAAGTTCCACGGTTTTCTTAGACAAATACTTAGACCTAGCCAGAGAACTATCTTTTCGTTTTCTTTCGCTTTCACTCGGTGATCGGCCGGGATGGCAAAAACCACGAAATGACAAGTTCTCTTCTTGACAACAATCTGAAAGATCAAAATTATTCACATCAAGCCTCATCTCAATACAGACAAATAAAAAGTCAGATATTTATTGGAGAAGGAA
>CM042182.1:22925518-22982772 GCA_023376005.1 Doryteuthis pealeii
GCTTTTTGTTTGTTGTTTTATCAAAACGGCATATCGTTAGGTATTATTTGCCAAGCTCTCCAGCATTGAAACCTGTAACGAGGAAATACTGGTTAATTTCTAGTTGATAACATGATACTTACAGGGTGCGCAGAAAAAACAGAATCCAAATTATTTATTATTTCCCATTTACTAACCCTAAACCTAAACCCTAACACACTACTTCCCCCTAGTATTGGAGTAAAATTACGGGTACCCAGAAAAACAGAATCCAAAATTATTTATTTTCCATTTAACTAACCAAAAAACCTAACCATAACACTACTCCCCCTAGTGAGTAACATTACAGGGTACCCAGAAAAAAAACAGAATCCAATTATTTAATTTATTTCCATTAAAACTAACCCAACCCTAACCCTAAACCCTAACTCCCCCTGTTGAGTTAACTAATACTTACAGGGTGACCCAGAAAAAAAGAACCATATATTTGTAATAAAACTGTTAATTTTATATTAATTTTTTTAGATAAGTGACGTGCGTGGTCTCAGAATGCAAATGGCGGCGCCCACCCGTCTTTAAGTAGTCCCTATCGACGGCCTGCCACTAACATCTGCATATTACTAAAACGATCACTCAAAGGCTTACTCTTAATCAAGGGAGGTCCTTAACCTACCCACAACATTAACGTTTAAGTCCACACAGAGTTAGGGCGAGGCTTGGGTTTAGGAGCATAGGGAAAATAAATGAATTATTTGTTTTTTTCTTATGTTTTTTATGTTCTGTTTGGGGACTCTGTAATATCAAGTACTCAACAGGAAATATCTCTTTTTTAATGAGACCAAGCCTATGACTTTCCTTCTCATACGCTTAAACCACTTAGACTACAGACCAAAACACAAAGAACTTATATATACATAGCAAATATATGACCCTCCGGGTGCAGTATTTTAGTCTATAATTTTATAATAAAATAGAATTAGATTAGTATAAGAATGAAAACGAAAAAATGTCAGATAAAAAGATTTGAACAGAGGGGGTTTGATTGAAAATAGAACAACTTTGAAACTAACTCTATCCATCATTCCGTTACTCCGTCTTTCATTGGTAAATTTTTCTAAAAGTTTAGTTAATAAAGGAAGTAAACGAATAAAATTACAGTCGTAAGAATTTAGGGCATTTATTGAAGAGATTTTTACTCATATTCATTAGATTAAAACCAACAATTAAATCATAATATACCAAGCACATTTTTATAAAATCCAATTTTTTTAATATCAAATTCAAATTTAGCTTTACGTTACACTTAAAAACTGGTATTTTGTTGTATATAAAATACAATATGTTATTAGTATTTAGGTTAAGGCCAACAGTATTAATAATGTCAAAAGTTTTATTATTAATTTGAGGCTTTAAATAGGAAATAGAATCATGGAGAATGTGACGTAAAAACTACAGGATGTTGACTTGAGTAGTCAATATAGTTTCGGTTACAGACAGAAAAACACCACAATCTCCATTATCATAAGACTAGGTCAAAATATATGCCACCCTCCGGGTGCAAAGTATTAGAAATTTTATCATAAAATATGAATATTAGTTTAGAAAGGCTAACTTGAAACTGAATAAGAATGTAGATAAACAAGATTTTCTGAACAGAGGGGTATTGATTGAAAAATAGGAACAACTTTGAAACTTAACTCTTTCCATTCATTTCCGTTTATTCCCGTCTTTCATTGGTAAATTTTCCTAATTTTAAACTGTATAGTTAAAATAGGAAGTAAAAGAATAATATTACAGTTTTATTCTTGTTAGGATTCTTTTAAGATTTATTGAGAGATTTTTTGCTCATATTCAATAAGATAAACCAAAAGTTAGAAATCAAAATACTAAGATATATTTATTAAATCAATTTTTTAAGATCAATATGCAAATAGCCATTCCCATTCACACTGTAACCTCTATTTTGTTGTTATATATTAAATACAATTGGCATGTTTATTAGTATGTAGATATGGTCACAGTGTAAGTTAATTGTTAAAACAATTTTTATTAATAATTGAGGTTTTAATAAAAATTAAAATACATCGGAGAATTTGATTGTTAAATAACTAAGGAATGTGATTGATAGTATTAGTTTCGGTTACAGACAGACACACCCACAATCATCCTTATATAAGAATATCTATTAATATAATACTGTTGTTATGTGTCAACGGGAAAATTACATTTTTTTTTTTAAATGAACGTCCTCAAAAGGATTATTTTTTTAAAATTTTTTTCATTTTACATTAGCACACATGTTCAGATCTTTCTGATATCTTCATGTCGGTTCAATCGAATACTTTGAAGAAGATATCCAAAAGATCTGAAAACATGTGTCGCTATGTAAAATGAGAAAAAAATCTTTTTAAAAAGATAATCCGTTTGTGGACTTTTTTTTTTTTTTTTTTTTTTTTTTTTTTTTTTAATATATATATGCTATAAGCAAAGGTCGAACTCATAAGTGTGTCTCCTGTGAAACCACACAGGAACATGCCCAGTGTGGGCCGCCCAGCAAGGAACCTATATTGACCAGCTATGTAAAGATTCTGCTGCAGAAAGGAAGAACTCCCTGGGGCGATGAACTGATAGGGAAGGTTGCGAGGAGATTGTCATGGATATCCGTGCTGCCTGCACAACGTCGATGATGATGATATTAAACATGTAGATTCACTTGTGACTTCTGGGTGACTCTGTAATATCATGTTACTCATGGGAATTTATGAGGAAGTGCGTCCAGTCCCTGCCTCAAAAATTGCCTACCTGGTTGACTATTAAATAACGACCCAAGTCAGTTCTAAAACTCTATTTCAAAACTATCCCATCTTCATTATCCATCTATTCTCAATTTGTTCTATTTATCTATATTACTTTAAATACTAATATTTTCTTATTCTTGTTTGTTAATTCTTGTTTTTAGTTTAAATAAAAACAAGAAATTACGACAAAAAAAGAAGCGAACCCCCCCCCTAAATACATTTACTTGCGAAAATATCTATCTATTCCCATTTGTTATATCTATCTATATTATTTTGTTTCGTTTATCTTCTATCTTATCTATCTATCTATCTATCTTCGTCTATTCTAAAACTTAATATTCCATCTTCATTATCTAAACAAGAATATACGACAAATTACATAGATACAACAAAATTACGACAAGCTTGGTCAGTTATTTTGATAGTCACCGGTAGCAATTTTATGAGCAGGAAGACCGGGCGCGCTTCCTCATTAAATTCACCGAATTATAGATTTAAACCTGCTATTTACTAAGTTTGATATATTCGACAGTTTGTTTCGTGGGCCTTGTTTGTAGTCTGGCGGTACACAGACATAGACGACGTACTACCCCCAAATTCATTCGACCGAGGAGGGGTAACAGAATTGCTGGCCCAGAAGGGTGGGTTTCATATACATTACCTGGACTGTTGTCCTGCTATCCAGTGCTTCAGTCATTGGTAACCAGTAGCATATTTAGGTAATTTTCACCTTTAGCTGTTTTAAAATTCCTAGCAAATAAGGCAATTGGAGTAACCTCCCTTGACTTCACTTTGAACATAAGCCGGTAGCTATTTTGAAAGTCTCGTGCGAAATACATAAATTCTTAGCGAACGTTTCCAAAACAATACAATTGCATGCTTTATTACAAAATATCATAAAATGTGTCTTTAATAACAATTAAGTTCATTTCAGATAATTTATGCGAGGATTTAGCCAACTGCTTTTCACTTTTTGAAACAAGACGTAGCCATTTTGATGTGTCGTGCGAAATATACAAATCTAGAATCGTTTCCAAACAATACAAACGCATGCTTTAACACAAAATATCATAAAATGTGTTCTTCAATAACAATTAAGTTCATTTCATATAATGCACCATGCAACGCTTTATGCTAGAATTTTACAACGAAGGTTGAAAATTACCGATATTTAATACCAGTGTATTCGGGTGACCATTTCCCAAGCAACACCTGCCCCCTCGATTTAAAGCGGCAGGGCTGTTTTTGATTTATTGCCAGTGCTAAGGCGCCTCAAAGAGGATGCCAAGGGGATTATGCACAATTTTTAAACACAATGACCATTCATGAGCTTCGTTTGTGCATGGTTCCCCACTATAAAATCCTTAATGATTTGTCTGACATTGGTGGGATATATATATTATATATATCCAAATTTATCCAAAAGTGCTCCAATATATTCAACAGCATTAAATAATGGTGTAGTTATTGTTAGTGCTGAAAAGAGTTAAGGTTACCATGGTTTCAATCCAAAATAATTTCATCAGGCACCTACCTACGCTTAACTAAGCTTTTTGATAGCTTCTCTTCAGTGAGACAGACAGCTGGATGTAGAACAGAGAGCCACAAGGAAGGAGAGGACACAGCAAACTCCATCATGTCCACTGCCACCAGAGCATCGCCATTCAAAAAATTGGTCTGATTTCAGCCACTCATGCAGTTGCAGGAAAAAAATGGACACTACGTATCCATCTTTATAGATGGAAGGATTGCCAACAATAGTTACAAAATAGACGAATATTACTGTGGGGATAAGTTTTTGGTTTCACTTCGTCTTGTATTCATTATCCTCTAATATATATATATATATTTACCACCCTCCACACGAGCAGGATGTACACAGTAATTATTCCTAATTAAGCTGATTGTTTCTTTGTTCTGTTGGCTGGTAAAGCATGAAATGGAATTTAGGAATGAAAGGAAAAGAGAAAAAAGAAGATGGTAGTTTACGTCTTAGGCTTTATGAACGGGGCATAGTCGTCTGTAGCATTCGGCTAGGAAAACGACCACCTTAGTTGCGGGCCTTTCAGTCTCGATTGCCGAGGTATCCTTTTTAGGGGAGGAAATCCAGTCTTTTTTGTAGTACATGCACACAGGGGTTCTTCCGTCAACGCCCCATGGGAGCTTGTTGTTTTTTGTTTTTTTTATTTTATTATCGTATTTTTTAATCCCCACATACCTAAGGAATTTCTTTGTCAAACTTTCATTTCATCTGTGTCAGATGAGAGAATGTATCTATTACCAAATCAAACGCTCTGTTACAACTGAGACGTTTAGAATGCACCGACTGCACCGCTGCACCTATGCAGAGGGGTAGACTCCCCCCAATGGGTCACCATTGATGCTAAGGATAGAACTCAAGTGGATGAGCATGTGATGACTTGCAATACTCCACTTTGGCCTATCTTGGCTAGATGGCGGTCAGAGAGGCCCCTTCGATCAATCGGCTGGTCACGTCAAGCCCTTAGCACCTATATGATTTTCCCAATTAAGATTAAAACAATGACTATTTCATAAACGTTGAGAATATAACTTAAATAACTAGGAAATCATGAATACTTCAGTTACAGACATACAATTACATAAGCTCCATTATAATAAGATACATAAAGTTTTCTTAAATAGACTTAATATAAAAGATGATAGATCAAATGTGGTTAATAAATTAATTATGAACACTAGCAAATATATGCACCCTCCGGCGTGCAAGTATTTAAGTTTTATATAATAAAATATCATATTAAAATTAGAAAGTAATGAAAAACTGAATAAGAATGCAGATAAAAACGATTTGGAACAGAGGGGGTATGATTGAAAAATAGAACAACTTTGAAACTAATTTTCCATCATTTTCCATTACTCTCGTCTTTCATTGATAAATTTTCTTTTATTCAACTATTTAGTTAAAATAGGCAAGTAAAGAATAAAATTAGTCATTTTCTTTTTGTTAATGGATTTTAAAAATATTTATCCCCGCAGATTTTTGCTATATTCAATAGATAAAAACCAAAACAATTAGAAAAATCAATAAATTATAAGCGCATATATTTATTAAAATTCAAATTTCTAATATCAATATGCAAATTAGCCTTCCCATTTCACACTGTAAACCGCTATGTTTTTGTATATATAAATACAATTGCATGTGTTAGTATGTAGATACGGTCAACAGTCTTAATGATGTAAAACAATTTTATTAATAATTTGAGGTTTAATAAAAATAAATCATGGAGCATGTGATGTAAATAACAAAGGGAATTGTGACTGAGTAGTAATTATAGTTTCGGACAGAACAGAACAAACCCACAATCTTCCTTTAATAGATAACAATTTATATTTCCCATAGAGGCTACCAAGTGGGCCATGGTGGTGCACCCGTTGATGCTTAAGGATGGGACCCTGGTGGCTGAGCAACCATGACATGCAACACTCCACTTTGGCCCTTACTTAGGCTAGATGGATGTTCAGAGAGGCCCCTCCAATCAATAGGCTGGTCACACCAAGCCCTATCACATATATTGGTTATATGAGGTGGCTGAGGGTCTTCATGTCCTGGGGATTGACGTTGAACTTATCTGACAGTGAGGTTCAGTCTTGGAGGCTTTGGAGAATGTGGATTACCCCCTTCATTACCATTTACTCCCAGGTCACTGACTCAGAGTGATAGTACCTATAGGGTCTTATCTATATTGTTAAATAGAAACATGATTTTAAAAATGTTTAAAAAATTGAATACTCATCCAGAATGAATAAAACAAAAAACCTTTGGCATAAATAACCTAACAAGGGTTGATAATGCCGTTAAAAACCAACCAACAGCTACAAGTTGGTTTAGTTTATTTAAACGTCATATCAACCACCTTGGGTTATTTAATGCCAAAATTTGATTCATTTGTAATGTTTGATCATAACCATTATTTATTTGCAATCTTTTTTTAAATTTATACATAAAGAATCTTAAATTAGTGGTGGTTTGTTTTATGGCATTTCAACCCTTTTGGGTCATTTAATGCTGAATCTAATGTGGTCAAAAATAGGGATCAGTTACAAACTGGTCATATACCAAAATGATCCCTCCCTTATATCCAGAAACACCAACTGGTTATAACAGTTGAGGTATTCTAGTTTGGGTTATCTATGAAAAGGTTGGCTGGTAATTTTTTTATGGTATTTCAACCTTTTGGGTCATTTAATGCCGGAATCAAGTCATTCTGATATCAGGTAGCTTACAGTAACAGCAGTGCTTAAATGGTCACCCATCTAAGTATTGAACAGACCATACACTGCTAACTTTGATAATCTAGCAAGTTGAACAGTTTTTGGCTTATTTGTGAGCGCATATCAAATCCTAATGAATTAAGGCGGCGAGGAAATGGGGATCAGTTTACTACTTAGTTAGAATACGAAAATGTCCACTTTACATCCAGTTTGGGTGAATCTGAGATAAAAAAGGGGGATCACGTTTACAGTTGGCTACAGTACTAAAATGATCCCTCCCTTTACATCCAGAAATACAAATGGCCTAAAAGGTTTGCAGCATATTGGTTTAGCGTCTGAATCTTAATGTGATCAGAACTAGGGGATCAGTTACAATTGTTTATAATAGCAAAATTGATCCCTCACTTTAATCCAGAAATTGGTTTGAATCTAATGAAAATCAATAAAATGGGGATGTGTTTACTACTTGTTAGAATACGAAATGATTCCCCCACTTTACAACCAGTTTTGGCTTGAATCTGAGATGAATAAAAAGGGGATCAGTTTTACAAGTTGGCTACAGTACTAAAATATCCATCACTTTACATCCAGAATACAAATGGCTAAAAGGTTTGCAGCATAATGGTTTTGGTCTGAATCTAATGTGAATCAGAATAGGGGATCAGTTTACAACTTGTTTATAATAGCAAATGATCCCTCTTTACATCCAGAAATTTTGGTTTGAATCTAATGAAATCAATAAATGGGGATGTGTTTACTACTTGGTTAAATCACGAAAAATGATCCCCATTTTACATCCAGTTTTGGCTTGAATCTGAAACAAAAAGGGGATCATTTTTACAAGTTGGCTATATTACTAAAATGATCCCTCACTTTACATCCAGAAATACATTAAATTTTGGTGAATCTAATGAAATCAATAATGGGGGAATCAGTTTACAACTTGGTTTATAATAGAAAATGACCACCCCCTTTAATTGAATTTTACAAGTATCTTTTTTTATTATTTTTTTTTCAGTTGTGTTTATATTTTTCAATTTTTTCTTGTTTTGGAACTTGAACATTCGAGACTATTCTTTTCTTAAGGAATACCTTTTTGGTTTGTCTTTTCTTTTCTGTAAATTTTGCCCAGCCAAAAATTTTAGGAGAGTATTTGTAGGCGTTATTTTCGTATTTCGCCTGGGGAGTTGATCTGCCCGTTTTAGAGTTCACTGGTTCCCGCTAGGGGCCTTTGATATTTAAGCAGCTGATTTGAAACATCTCTCTCTTCTTTTTCCTTGCTGCTCGACTACGAGACACTTATGGGTTAGACTCTGGTCTACCCCCTCTTGTTGGAGCCTTGGCCCCCCCCCTCTTGTTGGGGCTTTGCCTCCCTCTTACATTACTGTAAGTGATTCATACAGCATGGACTATTCCAGTCTCATGTCTGGTTGCTTTTATGTTTATCCTTTACTGTATTTTGTATTACTCATGTATGTATGTTATGTACACCTCTATGATTATGTACCCTGTTTATTCTGTGCTGGTATATATGTTTTGTCTATCAACTTTATATCGGAGTTTTATCTTCAAGTATATCACTTTGAATCTTACAATTTGTTCTTTCTTTTTCTTTTCAGTATTTAAAGAATTCGACTTTGAGGAATTCAATGTGTAAGTAACCAAATTACTATTTTTCTGTCGACACAAATTTTGAATAAAAAAACGTCTTCACAAATTTCATATTGCAGTTTTAGGGTAATTTAATGAACTTTTGTTTTTAGTAACTTTAGGGTGTCCAGAAAAAACAGAACCCACAAATTTTGTAATTAAAACGTTCATTTTAACTAGAGGGGTCAGGGTTTGGGTTGTACAGAGTACCAGAAAAAAACAGAACCAAATTATTTATTTATTTCTCTAAACTAACCCTAACCCTAAACCCCTAAGTTAAAATACTGTCTTTATTCAAAAATCTTGTGGGTTCTGTTTTTTTCTGGACACCCTAGATTTACTCAAACAAAGTCCAAAAATTACCATTTTTCATTCTGGGGTTAGGTTTGAGGTTAAGGTTAGTTAATGGGAAAATAAATAAATAATTTGGGTTCTGTTTTTTTCGGTCACCCTGTTTACATAAGATAACTTGGCGCATGCCTACAAAGTCAAGAAAAAGCACTGCTCAACATGACTTTCGGAAACATTTTTTCACCTCAGAATTGCAGCACATGGATAAACTTTGACGCGTCTTATTGTAGGCACGCATAATTTACTACTGTAATCTTCATGTCCTGACACTAATACATTATTCTGGTGTACTTTGAACAAAAGACTTTGATAGTTGTGGTGCACCTGAGCATGTGCCACACATACATGTATATATTACTGTACGCTTGTTCATTGTATGTGGCACATTGGTCAGGTGCCACACAACTCATCAAAGTCTTTTGTCTAGTACACAGAATAATGTATTAGTGTCAGGACATGATAGTGTACAGTAGTAATATACATGTATGTGTACAGTGCTCAGGTGCACCACAACTCTCATCAAAGTCTCATGTCAAGTACACAGAATAATGTATTAGTGTCAGGAACATGAATAGCATACAGTAATAATATACATGTATGTGTACAGTGCTCAGGTGCACCACAACTCATCAAAGTCTCATATCTAGTACACAGAATGTATTAGTATCAGGAACATGAACAGCGTACAGTAATAATATACATGTATGTGTGCACATGCTCAGGTGCACCACAACTCATCAAAGTCTTTTGTCAAGTACACAGAATAATGTATTAGTGTCAGGAACATGAAGAGTTTACAGTAGTAATATGCGTGCCTACAATAGACGCGTGCAGTTTATTCCATGTGTCTGCAATTCTGAGCGTGAAAAAATGTTTCCGAAAGTCATGTGAGCAGTGCTGTTTTCTGACTTTGTAGGCATGCCCAAATTATCTTATTGTACAGGGTGACCCAGAAAAAAACAGAACCCAAATTATTTATTTATTTTCCCATTAAACTAACCTTAAACCCCAAACCTAACCCTAGAATGAAAATCGGTAATTTTGGACTTTTGTTTAGTAAATTAGGGTGTCCCAGAAAAAAACAGAACCCACAAATTTTTGAATAAAACAGTTAATTTTAACTAGGGGGTTTAGGGTTAGGGTTAGTTTAATGAGAAATAAATAAATAATTTGGGTTCTGTTTTTTCTGGGTCACTCTGTACAACCCCAAACCCTGACCCCCTCTAGTTAAAATTAACAGTTTTATTACAAAATTTGTGGGTTCTGTTTTTTCTGGGACACCCTAATTTACTAAAACAAAAGTTCATTATTACCCTAAAACTGGCAATATGAATATTTTTGTGAGACGTTTTATTTATTCAAAATTTTGTGTCGACAGAAAAATAGTAAATTTGGTTTTACTTACACATTGAATTCCTCAAAGTCGTATTTCTTTTTTAAATTACTGAAAAGAAAAAGAAAGAACAAATTGTAAGATTCAAAGTGATAATACTTGAAGATAAAACTCCGATAAAAGTTGATAGACAAAACATTTTATATACAGCACAGAATAAACAGGGTACATAATACATAGAGGTGTACATAAACATACATACATGAGTAATACAAAGATACATGTAAAAGGATAAACATAAAAGCAACAGACATGAGACTAGGAATAGTCCATGCTGTATGAATCACTTACAGTAATGTAAGGGGAGGGCAAAGCCCCAACAAGAGGGGGGGGGGCCAAGGCTCCAACAAGAGGGGGGTAGACCAGAGTCTAACCCATAGTGTCTCGTAGGTCGAGCAGCAGGAAAAGAGAGAGAGATGTTCAAATCAGCTGCTTAAATATCAAAGGCCCCTAGCGGGAACCAGTGAAACTAAACGGGCAGACAACTCCCCAGGCGAATACGAAAATAACGCCTACAAATACTCTCCCTCAAATTTTTGGCTGGGCAAAAATTTACAGAAAGAAAAGACAAACAAAAAATGTATTCCTTTAAGGAAAAGAATAGTCTCGAATGTTCAAAGTTCCAAAAACAGAGAAATAAAATTTGAAAAATATAAACACACATGAAAAAAAAAATAATAAAAAAAGATACTTGTAAAATTCAATTAAAGGGGGTGGTCATTTTTCTATTATAACCAAGTTGTAAACTGATCCCCCATTTATTGATTTCATTAGATTCAAACCAAAATTAATGTATTTCTGGATGTAAAGTGAGGGATCATTTTAGTATTATAGCCAACTTGTAAAAATGATCCCCTTTTTTGGTTTCAGATTCAAGCCAAAACTGGATGTAAAATGGGGGATCATTTTCGTATTTTAACCAAGTAGTAAACACATCCCCCATTTATTGATTTCATTAGATTCAAACCAAAATTTCTGGATGTAAAGTGAGGGATCATTTTGCTATTATAAACAAGTTGTAAACTGATCCCCTATTTCTGATCACATTAGATTCAGACCAAACCATATGCTGGCAAACCTTTTAGCCATTTGTATTTCTGGATGTAAAGTGAGGGATCATTTTAGTACTGTAGCCAACTTGTAAACTGATCCCCTTTTTATTCATCTCAGATTCAAGCCAAAACTGGTTGTAAAGTGGGGGATCATTTTCGTATTCTAACCAAGTAGTAAACACATCCCCATTTATTGATTTCATTAGATTCAAACCAAAATTTCTGGATGTAAAGTGAGGGATCATTTTGCTATTATAAACAAGTTGTAAACTGATCCCCTATTTCTGATCACATTAGATTCAGACCAAACCATATGCTGCAAACCTTTTAGCCATTTGTATTTCTGGATGTAAAGTGAGGGATCATTTTAGTACTGTAGCCAACTTGTAAACTGATCCCCCTTTTTATTTATCTCAGATTCAAGCCAAAACTGGATGTAAAGTGGGGGATCATTTTCGTATTCTAACTAAGTAGTAAACTGATCCCCCATTTCTCGCCCGCCTTAAATTCATTAGGATTTGATATGCCGCTCAACAAATAAGCCAAACTGTTCAACTTGCTAGATTATCAAAGTTAAGCAGTGATATGTCTGTTCAATACTTAGATGGGTGACCATTTAAGCAACTGCTGTTACTGTAAGCTACCTGATATCAGAATGACTTGATTCGGCATTAAATGACCCAAAAAGGGTTGAAATACCATAAAACAAAATTACCAGCCAACCTTTTCAATAGATAAACCCAAACTAGATACCTCAACTGTTTATAACCATTTGTGTTTCTGGATATAAAGGGAGGGATCATTTTGGTATTATGACCAAGTTGTAAACTGATCCCCTATTTTTTGACCACATTAGATTCAGCATTAAATGACCCAAAAAGGGTTGAAATGCCATAAAACAAAACCACCACTATTTTAAGATTCTTTATGTATAATTTTAAAAAAAATGATTGCAAATAAATAAATGGTTATGATCAAACATTTACAAATGAATCAAATTTTGGCATTAAATAACCCATAGGTGGTTGATATGACGTTAAATAAACTAAACCAACTTGTTAGCTGGTTGGTTGGTTTTTACGGCATATCAACCCTTGTTAGGTTATTTTATGCCAAAGACGTTTTTGTTTTATTCATTCTGGATGAGTATTCAATTTTTTAAACATTTTTTAAAATCATGTTTTCTATTTAACCTATAGATAAGACCCTAATAGGTACTATCACTCTGAGTCAGTGGACCTGGGAGTAATGGTAATGAAGGGGTACTCCACATTCTCCAAACCTCCAAGACTGGAACCTCACTGTCAGATAGAGTTCAACGTCATCCCCAGGACATGAAGACCCTCAGCCACCTCATATAACCATATATGTGATAGGGCTTGGTGTGACCAGCCTAGTGATTGGAGGGGGCCTCTCTGAACATCCATCTAGCCTAAGTAAGGGCCAAAGTGGAGTGTTGCATGTCATGGGTTGCTCAGCCACCAGGGTCCCATCCTTAAGCATCACGGGTCACCACCATGGGCCAACTGGTAGCCTCATATGGAAATATAATTGGTTATCTTATTATAATGGAGATTGTGGGTTTGTCTGTCTGTAACCGAAACTATATTACTACTCAAGTCACAATTCCCTTTGTTATTTACATCACATGCTCCATGATTTTATTTTTATTTAAACCTCAATTATTAATAAAATTGTTTTACATCATTAAGACTGTTGACCGTATCTACATACTAACGACATGCAATTGTATTTATATATACAAAAACATAGCGGTTTACAGTGTGAATGGGAAGGCTAATTTGCATATTGATATTAGAAATTTGATTTTAATAAATATATGCTTAGTATTATTGATTTCTAATTGTTTGGTTTTATCTTATTGAATATGAGCAAAAATCTCGGGGATAAATATTTTTAAAAATCCATTAACAAAAAGAAATGACTAATTTTATTCTTTACTTCCTATTTTAACTAAATAGTTGAATTAAGAAAATTTATCAATGAAAGACGAGAGTAATGGAAAATGATGGAAGAATAGTTTCAAAGTTGTTCTATTTTTCAATCATACCCCCTCTGTTCCAAATCTTTTTATCTGCATTCTTATTCAGTTTCATTAGCCTTTCTAATTTAATATGATATTTTATTATATTAAAACTTAAATACTTGCACCCGGAGGGTGCATATATTTGCTAGTGTCATAATTAATTTATTAACCACATTTGATTCTATTCATCTTTATAATTAAGTCTATTTTAAGAAAACTTTATGTATCTTATTATAATGGAGCTTATGTAATTGTATGTCTGTAACTGAAAGTATGTCATGATTTCCCTAGTTATTTAAGTTATATTCTCAACGTTTATGAAATAGTCATTGTTTAATCTTAATTGGGAAAATCATATAGGTGCTAGGGCTTGACGTGACCAGCCGATTGATCGAAGGGGGCCTCTCTGACCGCCCATCTAGTCCAAGATAGGGCCAAAGTGGAGTATTGCAAGTCATGACCTGCTCATCCACTTGAGTTCTATCCTTAAGCATCATGTGTGACCCATTGGGGGAGTCTTACCCCTCTGCATAGGTGCAGTCGGTGCAGTCGGTGCATTCTAACGTCTCAGTTGACAGAGCAGTTGATTTTGGTAATAGATACATTCTCTCATCTGACACAGATGAAATGAAAGTTTGACAAAGAAAATTCCTTAGGTATGTGGGGATTAAAAAATACGATAATAAAATAAAAAAAACAAAAACAACAAGCTCCCATGGGGCGTTGACCGGAAGAACCCCTGTGTGCATGTACTACAAAAAAGACTGATTTCCTACCCCTAAAAGGATACCTCGGCAATTCGAACTGAGGCCGCAACTAAGTGTGGTCGTTTCCTAGCCAGATGCTACAGACGACTATGCCCCGTTCAATAAAGCCTAAGACGTAAAACTACCTCTTTCCTTTTCTTTCCTTTTCATTCCTTAAATTCCATTTCAGCTTACCAGCCAACAAGAACAAAGAAACAACCAGCTTTATTAGGAGATAATTGACCTTGTGTCACATCCTGCTCGTGTGGAGGGGTTGGTAAATATATATATATATATTAGAGGATAAGATACAAGACGAATGAACCAAAAACTTATCCCCACAGGTAATATTCGTCTATTTTGTTAACTATTGTTGGCATCCTTCCATCTATTAAAGATGATAGCGTAGTGTCCATTTTTTTCTGCAACTGCATGAGTGGCTGAACAGACCAATTTTTGAATGGCGATCTCTGGTGCAGTGACACTTGATGGAGTTGCTGTTGTCTCTCCTTCCTTTTGGCTCTCTGTTCTACATCCCAGCTGTCTGTCTCACTGAAGAGAAGCTATCAAAAACTTAGTTAAGCGTAGGGTAGGGTCCTGATGAAATTATTTGGATTGAAACCATGGTAGACCCTTAACTCTTTTCATCTACTACAATAACTAACACCATTATTAATGCTGTATGAATATATTGAGCACTTTTGGATAATTTGGATATATATATATATATATCCCACCATGTCAGACAAACATAAGGATTGTTATAGTGGGGAACCATGCACAAACCGAAGCTCATGAATGGTCATGTGTTTAAAAATTGCATGAATCCCCTTGGCATTCCTCTTTTGAGGCGCCTTAGGCACTGGGCAATAAATCCAGCCCTGCCCCTTTAAATCGAGGGGGCAGGTGTTGCTTGGGGAATGGTCACCCGGAATTACACTGGTATTAAATATCGGTAATTTTCACCTTTCGTTGTTAAAATTCCTAGCATAAAACTGTGCATGTGCATTATATGAAATGAACTTAATTGTTATTAAGAACACATTTTATGATATTTTTGTGTTAAAGCATGCAGTTGTATTGTTTTTGAAACGATTCTAAGATTTGTATATTTCGCACGGACACATTCAAAATGGCTACCGTCTTGTTTCAAAGTGAAAGTCAGTTGGCTAAATTCCTCGCATAAAATTATCTGAAATGAACTTAATTGTTATTAAGAACACATTTTATGATATTTTTGTATTAAAGCATGCAATTGTATTGTTTTGGAAAACGTTCCTAAGATTTATGTATTTCGCACGGAGACTTTCAAAATAGCTACCGGCTTAGTTCAAAGTGAAAGTCAAGGGAGGTTACTCCAATTGCCTTATTTGCTAGGAATTTTAACAGCTAAAGGTGAAAATTACCTAAATATCTTACTGGACCAATGACTGAAGCCACTGGATACAGGGACACTACAGTCCAGGTATGTATATGAAACCCACCCTTCTGTGGCCCCTAGCAATCTGTACCCCCTCCTCGGTCCGAGAATTTGGGGGTAGTACGCGTCAGTCCTGTGTACCGCCAAGACTTACAAACAAGGCCCAACTGTCAAATTATATCAAACTTAGTAAATAAGCAGGTTTAAATCAATAATTCGGTAATTTATGAGGAAGCGCGTCCCGGTCTCCTGCCTCATAAATTGCTACCCGGTGACTATCAAAATAACGACCCCAGCTTGTCGTAATTTTTGTTTATCTATCGTAATTTGTCGTAATTCTTGTTTAGATATGAAGATGGATATATAGTTTAGAATAGACTGAGATAGATAGATAGATAGATAGATAGATAAACAAACAAAATAATATAGATAGATATGAACAAATGGAGATAGATAGATATTTTCGACAAGTAAATGTATTTGAGGGGGGGGGGTCGCTTCTTTTTTTGTCGTAATTCTTGTTTATTTAAACTAAAAACAAGACATTAAACAAACAAGAATAAAAGAAAATATTAGTATTTAAAGTAATATAGATAAATATGAACAAATTGAGATAGATGGATATGAAGATGGATAGTTTTGAATAGAGTTTTAGACTGAGCTGGGTCGTTATTTTAATAGTCACCAGGTAGCAATTTTTGAGGCAGGGGACTGGGACGCACTTCCTCATAAATTCCCCATGAGTAACATGATATTACAGAGTCACCCAGAAGTCACAAGTGAATCTACAGTTTAATATCATCATCATCACGTTGTGCAGGCAGCACGGATATCCATGACAATCTCTCGCCAACCTTCCCTATCATTCATCGCCCCAGGGAGTTCTTCCTTTCTGCAGCCAGAATCTTTACATAGCTGGTCAATATAGGTCCTTGCTGGGCGGCCCACACTGGCATGTCCGTGTGTTGGCTTTCACAGGAGAACATCACTTATGAGTTCGACCTTGCTTATACATATATATATTACAAAAAAAAAAAAAAAAAAAAAAAAAAAAAAAAAAAGGTCCACAAAACGGATTATTCTTTTTAAAAGATTTTTTTCATTTTACATTAGCGACACATGTTTCAGATCTTTTGATATCTTCTTCAGTATTCGATTAACCACAATGAAGATATCAGAAGATCTGAAACATGTGTTGCTAATGTAAAATGAAAAAAATCTTTTAAAAAACATAATCCATTTTGAGGACGTTCATTTAAAAAAAAAATGTAATTTTCTCCCGTTGGACACATAACAACAGTTTATATGTATATAGATATCTTATTATAATGGAGATTGTGGGTTTGTCTGTCTGTAACCGAAACTATATTACTATACAAATCACAATTCCTTTAGTTATTTACATCATATTCTCCATGATTTTATTTTTATTTAAACCTCAATTATTAATAAAATTGTTTTACATTACTTACACTGTTGACCATATCTACATACTAATAACATGCAATTGTATTTATATATACAACAAAATAGAGGTTTACAGTGTGAATGGGAAGGCTAATTTGCATATTGATCTTAAAAAATTGATTTTAATAAATATATGCTTAGTATTATTGATTTCTAACTGTTTGGTTTTATCTTATTGAATATGAGCAAAAATCTCTTCAATAAATCTTAAAAGAAATCCCTTAACAAGAATAAATAACTGTAATATTATTCTTTACTTCCTATTTTAACTATACAGTTTAAATTAGGAAAATTTACCAATGAAAGACGGGAGTAACGGAAAATGATGGAAGAGTTAGTTTCAAAGTTGTTCTATTTTTCAATCATACCCCCTCTGTTCAAAATCTTTTTATCTACATTCTTATTCAGTTTCATTAGCCTTTCTAATCTAATATCATATTTTATTATAAAATTTAACTAAAATACTTGCACCCGGAGGGTGCATATATTTGCTAGTCTTATTATAATGGAGATTGTGTGTTTTTCTGTCTGTAACCGAAACTATATTACTACTCAAGTCACAATTCCCTTAGTTATTTACGTCACATTCTCCATGATTCTATTTCTATTTAAACCTCAATTAATAATAAAACTGTTTGACATTATTAATACTGTTGGCCTTACCTAAATACTAATAACATGTAATTGTATTTATATATACAACAAAATACCAGTTTTAAGTGTAAACGTAAAGCTAATTTGAATATTGATATTAAAAAAATTGATTTTAATAAAAATGTGCTTGGTATTATTGATTTTTAATTGTTTGGTTTTATCTTAATGAATATGAGTAAAAAATCTCTTCAATAAATCCTAAAAGAAATTCATTAACAAGAATAAATAACTGTAATTTTATTCTTTACTTCCTATTTTAACTAAACAGTTTAAATTAGAAAAATTTACCAATGAAAGACGGGAGTAACGGAAAATGATGGAAGAGTTAGTTTCAAAGTTGTTCTATTTTTCAATCATACCCCCTCTGTTCAAAATCTTTTTATCTACATTCTTATTCAGTTTCATTAGCCTTTCTAATCTAATATCATAATTTTATTATAAAATTTAACTAAAATACTTGCACCCGGAGGGTGCATATATTTGCTAGTATATATAAAGTTTCTTTGTTGTTGTTGGTCTTGTAAGTCTAAGTGGTTTAAGTAAGTATGGAAGAAGGAAGTCATAGGCTAATGGATACATCAAGATGTAAAAAAGAGATATTTCCTAGTTGAGTAACTTGATATTACAGAGTCACCCAGAAAAAAAACAGAACATAAAAAAACATAAGAAAAAACAAATAATTCATTTATTTTCCCATTAAACTAACCCTAAACCCCAGCCCTCGCCCTAACTCTTGTTGGACTTAAACTTAATGTGTGGGTAGGTTAAAGTGACCTCCCTTGATTAAAAGTAGCTTTGAGTGATCGTTTTTAGTAATATGCAGATGTTAGTGGCAGGCCGTCGATAGGGCACTACTTAAAGACAGGTGGGCGCCGCCATTTGCATTCTAGACCACGCACGTCACTTATACTAAAAAAAAATTAATATTAAAATTAACAGTTTTATTACAAAATATATGGGTTCTTTTTTTCTGGGTCACCCTGTAATATTAGGTTACTCAACTAGGGGGAGTTAGGGTTTAGGGTTAGGGTTGGGGTTAGTTTAATGGGAAAATAAATAAATAATTTGGATTCTGTTTTTTCTGGGTACCTGTAATATGTTACTCAACTAGGGGAGTAGTGTTATGGTTTAGGTTTTGGGTTAGTTAAATGGGAAAATAAATAATTTGGATTCTGTTTTTTCTGGGTACCCTGTAATATGTTACTCAACTAGGGGGAGTAGTGTTAGGGTTTAGGTTTAGGGTTAGTTAAATGGGAAAATAAATAAATAATTTGGATTCTGTTTTTTCTGCGTCACCCTGTAATATCATGTTACTCAACTAGGAAATAACCAGTTCCTTCGTTACAGGTTTTCAATGCTGGAGAGCTTGGCAATAATACCTAACGATATCCGTTTTAGATAAAACAACAAACAAAAAGCCTTACACCCCCCATACCCAACTCACCTTGGTGCATCGAGTGATGTATTGGATGGGAGACGTGGGAGAGCCGTTTCCATGACATCAAATTGGGATTTCTTTTGGGGTAAAGTAACGGGGTTCATGTGAATATTATCATTTCGTTTTGTGCTGGGAAAGAAAAATAGAAAATCTATCAAAGAAAAGAAAGATAAAAGACACACACATAATTTATACATGGACACACACACACACACATCTATTATATATATTACACACATCTATATATACTCACACATCTATATATACTCACACAATACACACATCTATATATACTCACACAATACACACACACACACACACACACACATATATATTATATATATTATATATTTATATACACACACAATATATATATATACACAGACATACACATAGATATATCACAATATACACATACATATACACACACACAATATACACACACAAATAGACATATATATACACACACAATATACACACATAAATAGACATATATATACACACACAATATACACACATAAATAGACACATATACATAATATACACATATATATACACAAATTTACATATATATATATATAAACACAATATACATACATGCACGCATACACAATATACACACACACACACTCTCACACACACACACACACACATATATATATATAATATATTATTATTATTGAAAATATAGAATATAGAAAAAATGCGTATTCTCCAAGGAATAACATTTAAAAAAATAAAGTACCTGAACACCAAATCGAAATTCTTCAGAGATTACCTGCCCAGAAAAAAATTCCTAATATGGTCTTGGGCCAGTGAGGAAGACACACACAAACAACCACCATAATTACAAGAAAAAAACAAAAAACAAAAAACAAAAAAAACAGAAACTCACTGGTGCAAATATACGTGCACCAAAGAAAATGCATCACCAAACAGCAAACATGCAAATATATACATAAAATAAAAAAAAAACAACAGGTTGATCTGAGACAGACTAAATTATTGGAAATTCCATAGTTAATTATCTCCCCCTGCCGCTAGGGGGAGAATCGCCAACATCGTATGTTGGCACCAAAACCAAAAACTTTACTTATCACGGAGCACTCACTGAGTGTAGTCGCGTAAATAGCGGTCCCTAAACTTCACTCATCACTTAGCCTCAAAACAGGGCTTACTTCTACGGACCGTTGACCTGGACGGAGGCATATTTTCACAGCACACTTTCGAAGGCATTGTGTCCACAGACTATAAGGCTGTCACAATAGCACACTACAGAAGGCACCAAGACCAAATAGTCTATTTGAAAAGGGCCCATTCACCGTCATTTAAAAGAACTGTTACCAGGGCGAGAAGCTTCTAAAATAGCATCCCCATTACTTATCACTGAACCGGTTACGAGGAAGAACGAGAAACGTCCGAAAAAACGTCCTATCAACTTTCCAACAAGCAACAGAATACCCCTGATATCACCACTACTCCAAGAACATTACTTAACTCAGATAAGTCTGGTAGCAAATACCAATAACATTTGCAACAAGTTCTTGTATTATTTGTCAATACATGTATTACATTTCCATTGTGTGTTTGTCTTCTTTGTCCGACAATTTGCCTACAATTACCGAGAACTCCTTCGAATCCCGTAAATACTCTTAAAATATAACAGCGAAAACAAAATTATCACAGATGCAAACATACGAGCACCCAAGAAAAAGCATCACCAAATAGCAAACAATAACATTAACATGTTTGTTTGTTTGGTTTTGTTTTACAGCAGATCAACCTCAGTGGGTCATTTAATGCCGATTAAGTTTTGAAATAAATTCATTTTTAATGGATACTCAATTAATCAAATTAAATACATTCTTCTATTTAACCCATAGATGGGACCATAACAGGTACTACCACTCCGGGTCAGAGTGAACCAGGGATCAATGTTGATGAAGGGGTGCTCCACATTCCCCAACCCTCCAAAACTGGAACCTCACCATCAAATAGAGTTTAACATCATTCCCAGGACATGTAGACCCTCAGCCACCTCCTTCTAGCACCCATATGATAAAAAGGGTTGGGGCTTGCCATAAGAGCAATAGGATTGGGGCAATCATATAGGTGCTAGGGCTTGACGTGAACAGCCGATTGATCGGAGGGGGCCTCTCCGACTGCCCGTCTAGCCCAACAAAGGGCCAAAGTGGAGTATTGCAAGTCATGGACTGCTCAACTACCTGGATTCTATCCTTGAGTATCACGGGTCGCCACCCACGGTTAACAGGTGGCCCCATTGGGGGAGTGTTACCCCTCTGCAGAGGTGCAGTCGGAGCATTCTAACACCCCATAAACACGCACACATAAATAACCACAAAAATGATAACAAATCTCTCTGGAATACTAACGAACGAAACCAAAACTCAAAGACAGGAATGGATGGAAGTATAAAACCGCCCCCCCCCCAAAGAACCATTAAAGAATCCGGGATCAGCGGAATCTTGACCTTCATCAAGATAAGCAGATAAAAGAAAGGCAAGGAGGCAGAAATTAATGAGGCGACGAAGAGGGATAGGAAGGATGCGCGTAGAGATGCATGGGCGCAACAACGTGAATATATACTATTTTCTCACAAAATGCAGAGAAATACGAGGATTCGGTCCACGAACAAAAATACATACATATATAAATGAATTGATATTCACTACATTTCTTAAATTAATTCATAAATTAATTGTTTATTCATTGATCTACAAGGAAAAAAGAAGACGGGGTTAGGGATAGTTTAATGAGAAAATGAATTAATAATTTATCAGTCAAGAGTGGTTCCCCTTTGTTGATGTTAGACTTATAGGAAATAACCCTATATCTGGTGGTGAGACTACATTTCTGGGGAATGTTGAGAGAACCCTTAATTGATAAATTATTTATTCATTTTCCCATTAAACTAATAAACTTATAGAAAATAACCGACATTTTATGAACTAGCAAATATATGCACCCTCCGGGTGCAAGTATTAATGTCATAAAATTAAATTAGAAAGTCTAAAGAAACTAAATAAGAATGCAGATAAAATGATTAGAAACAGAGGAGGGTATAATAAAAAAATAGAAGAGCCGTAGCTTTCTCTTCCATCACCCCCGTCTTTCCTTGCTAAACTTTTCTAATTTAACTATTTAGTTAAATTAGGAAGTAAAGAATAAAATTACAGTTATTTCTTTTTGTTAATTGATTTCTTTTAAGATTTATCTCCGAGATTTTTGCTCATACTCATTAAGATAAAACCAAACAATTAGAAATTAATAATACTAAGCATATATTTATTAAAATCAAATTCTAAATATCAATATGCAAATTAGGCTTGCCATTCACACAGTAAACCACTTTTTGTTGTACATATAAATACAATTGCATGTTATTAGAACGTAGATATGGCCAGCAGTATTAATAATGAAAAACAATTTTATTAATGATTGAGGCTTAAATTAAAAATGACTCATGGAGAAAGTGATGTATAATAACTAAATGGATAGTGACTTGAGTAGTGATAGTTTCGGTTACAGACAAAAAACACATACTCTCCATTATAATAAGATTACACATAGATTTACAAGGGGAGATAATTCATGACATTTTTATATTTCTTTACGAACTTATTTTGAATTTTGACCTCAAATGAAAATGTTTGCTTTGCACTTATGTCCTCCGACAAGACAGACATCCTCTTGGGTGGGGACGCCATTCAAGTGACAGATATCTTGACTCAGTCAATTGGCAAGTACGAAGGTCGAACTGATAATAATAATAATACTGTAAACCATGTACTATGCGAATGTAGCAAACTAGTACAACGGGAGTACAAAAGTAGACACGACTGGGTTGGGAAGGTGATCCACTGGGAACTATGCAAAAAATTTAATTTTGACCATACAACAAAATGGTATATGAATAAACCAGAATCTATTCTTGATAAAATTCTCTGGGACTTTGAAATAAAAACGGATCACCTTATCCCAGCAAGAAGACCAGACCTAGTGTTGATTAACAAAAAAGAAAGAACTTGTCAACTGGTGGATTTTGCAGTTCCAGCAGATCACAGGAAAATGAAAAAATGGACAAATACCCGGACCTTGCCAGAGAACTGAAAAAGTTATGGAATATGAAAGTGAAAGTGATACTAATTGTAGTTGGTGCACTTGGAACGGTCCCAAAAGGATTGGAAAAGGGTTTGGAAAGTTTGGGAATCAGAGGAAAGATTGATAATCCTTAACTATTTCCTCGTAAATTCCTACCTCGTTTTACAATTTAGGCATAAATTGGATCCTCCTTTTACGATCGTAATTTGTTTTTTCGTCGACGATGATTAAAGTCTGACGTTTTTATTTAGAGTACCAAAGCAAAGCAAAAAAAAAGAAAGAAAAAGAAAAAAAAAAAAAAAAAATGACAACAAAACGAACCCCCACTTTAAAACTAACCATTCTCACAAAATAAAAACTTTTAGAATATACACATTAAAGTGAATATTAGAATAAATAAATAAAATATATTTAGTATTGTAAAATAACGGGTGCAAGAAAAAAACAACAACATTTATTGCAAAAACACGGACATAAAATGAGGGTTCAGTTTATTCTATGGTAGGAATTTACGAAGAAATAGTTAAGGATTACCGGACTGATACCATCCAGAACACTGCACTGCTGAAATCAGCCAGAATACCCAGAAGAGTCCTGGAGACCTGAGGAGACTTGCTGTCACTCAGACTCCAGTAAAAGGCCATCAGCTGATGCTGATGTGAAAACTCAAAAGGAATAAATAATAATAATAAAAAACCTCAAGAGAGAAACTGAATCTCTTATAATCGCAGCGTAAGACAATGCCATAAGAACAAACTATATAAAGGCAAAAATAGATTGGCAAAAACAAATGGTTAGCAAGCTAGATTCGCATATGAGTTCGATTCTCACTGGGTGCCCCATACTTCTAGCCTTGTGCCACATCTAAGCTAAGCTTAGTAAATAACTATAACCACTAGAATGGACACATCACATGGTGTAAGAGTTAGTGAACTAGATTAGCAGACCATTGATAGTGAGTTCGATTCTCACTGGGTGCCCCATACTTCTGGCCTTGTGCCACATCTAAGCTAAGCAAATAACTTATTGGGCACCTCACGTGGTGTAATGGTTAGCAAGCTAGATTTTCAGACCATTGATAGTGAGTTCGATTCTCACTAAGTGCCCATACTTCTGACCTTGTTTCGCATCTAAGCTACGCTTAATAAATAACTATTTACGCACCTCATGTGGTGTAATGGTCAGAAAGAGAGATTCGCAGACCATTGGTAGTGAGTTCGATCCGTATTGGCTGCCCCATACTTCTGGCCTTGTGCCACATCTAAGCTATGCTTAGTAAGTAACTATACCTATAGTAAATGGACACCTCACATGGTGTAATGGTTAGTAAGATAGATTTGCAGACCATTGTTAGTGAGTTCGATTCTCACTGGGGACCCACACTTCCCTTGTGCTAAGCTTCATTGGACGCCCCATAATTTGGGCTTGTGCCATATCTAAGCTAATATTAGTGATTAATTATATCTACTGATAATCAAACGAAATCATCCACGGAAAGTTGGGATATCGGAATTATTCACAGCATGACGCCACGTGGCATGCAGACAAACGGGATTGCTGTTCGCTTCCGGCTGCGCGCGCATGACCGTTCGGTATTTCTGGGAGCAGTGTGGGTAGTTTTGGATTGCACCACGAATTGTTTCGTATTTGGACAGTATTTTTTTTTCTCTTTTGGGCAAATATTCTTGACAATCGACTGGAATACAAAGATTCCCTTGTTGAGTTTTTTTTTGTTATTGAGTTTTTCTATGTGAAGAATGTGAAAGTGGTTTGCTTTTATGAGTTTGTTGGTTTTATTGTGATATTGGCTACGAGAAACGGCAGACAGGGTTTGTCAGGGGTTTTGTGTCAATAAGGAATTTGAAAAGTAAAAGAAAAGAAAGAAAAAGAAAGAGAAAAAAAGAAAGAAAAAAAGAAAAAAAAAGAAAGAAAAGAAAAGAAAAAAGAAAAGAGAAAGAAAAAAAGAAAAAAGAAAAAGAAAAAGAAAAAAAAAAAGAAAAAGAGAAAAAAAAGAAAAAAAGAAAGAAAAGAAAAGAGAAAGAAAAGAAAAAGAAAAAGAGAAAAAAGAAAAAAAGAAAGAAAAAGAAAAAAGAGAAAGAAAAAAGAAAAAAAAAAAGAGAAGAAAAAAAAAGAGAAAGAAAAAGAAAAGAGAAAGAAAAAAGAAAAAGAGAAAGAAAAAAGAAAGAGAAAGAAAAAAAGAAAAGAGAAAAGAAAAGAAAAAAGAAAAGAGAAAAGAAGAAAGAAAAAGAAAGAAAAGAAAAGAAAAAAGAAAGAGAAAGAAAGAAAGAAAGAAAGAAAAAAAAAAAAGAAAAAGAAAGAAAAAAAGAAAAGAAAAGAAAGAAAAGAAAAAAAAAAGAAAAAAGAAAAAAAGAAAAAAAAGAAAGAAAAAAGAAAGAAAAAGAAAAGAGAAAGAAAAAAAGAAAAGAGAAAGAAAGAAAAAAGAGAAAGAAAGAAAAAAGAAAAAGAAAAAAAAAGAAAAAAAAAATAGTCAATTAGATTAAGTACGTCGTCTTGTTACTTGTGTCAACAGAGGGGAGGGGTAAATCTGGCCACGTGACTGGTGGAGAAAAAAAGTAATGGAAATTTTGTGTTTGTGAGAGAGAGAGAGAGAGAGAGAGAGAGAGAGAAGAGAGAGAGAGAGAGAGAGAGAGAGAGAGAGAGATTATAAAAACTAGTAAAGTCGAGAGAGACAAAGAAAAAGCGATGTATAAGTTAAACCTGATAAGTTTCGCTTAGTAGCTCATCAGGGCAAGAATCTGACTCAGATTCTTGCCCTGATGAGCTACTAAGTGAAACTATTAGTAGATATATCTGACTCATTAGGTTTAACTTTGTTATTTGCTCTACTTGGGTATTGGAGAACTTTTTATATTTTAGCTGGACTAAGCGACTAGAGAATAAACTAGATGGGAGCTGCACAAGAATGCTGCGTGTGATCCTGAACAAGACGTGGAAACAACACCCCACGAGAAAACAGCTGTACGGCCACCTACCACATATCACCCAAACCATCCGAGTAAGACAGACAAGACACGCTGGAGAAGCAAGGACGAACTCATAAGCGACGTCCTCCTGTGGAAGTCAGCACATGGGCACGCCAGTGTGGGCCGACCAACAAAGACGTACATTGACCAGCTCTGTACGGATACAGGATGCTGCATAGAGGACCTCCCGAGAATGATGAGTGATAGGGATGGATGGAGAGAGATTGTCATGGATATCCGTGCTAACAGCGAGACATGATGATGATAATATATATATATATATATATATATTTATTTCTTTTGGCCAAGTGTTATGGTATTAATCAATTATTTTCTGTTGGTATGACACTCTTGTTTTTTTAAAAAAAATTTTCCCCAGGTGAAGTTTGGTAGTATATTTTTACTATCAAACTATTTGCCGTGTTTTTTCTTACAGCAAAGGTTTACCAATAAGTTTATATATATATATATATATATATATATATATTTTAACAATGGAAAGGACTAACCTACTCGAGTTTCATCGATTGATTCTTCAGGGTTACTTTAAATTAATCGAGTTTTCGATTAATCTTAAGTGTTATAAACATGTTTATAACACCTAAGATTAATCGAAAACTCGATTAATTTAAAGTAACCCTGAAGAATCAATCGATGAAACTCGAGTAGGTTAGTCCTTTCCATTGTTAAAATAAATTTATGCTCTACATTGTATTGAGCACTTTGTATTTGTTTTTTCTCAACCTTAACCTCTGGATACTGTGCACTTCCAACGATCGTACTTATACCCACCGGTAAGTTAATACTTATACATATACAAATATATATATATATATATATATATATATATATATATATCTTATTATAATGGAGATTGTGTGTTTTTCTGTCTGTAACCGAAACTATATTCCTACTCAAGTCACAATTCTCTTAGTTATTGACATCACATTCTCCATGATTTTATTTTTATCTAAACCTCAATTATTAATAAAATTGTGTTACATTATTAATACTGTTTACTATGTCTACATACTGACAACATACAATTATATTTATATATACAACAAAATAGCGGTTTACAATGTGAACGGGAAGGCTAATTTGCATATTAATATTAAAAAATCGAATTTAATAAATATGTGCTTAGTATTATTGATTTCTAACTGTTTGGTTTTATCTTAATGAATATGAGCAAAAGTCTCTCAAAAAAATCTTAAAATAAATCCATTAACAATATTAACAGTAATTCTATTCTTTACTTCCTAATTTAACTAAATAGTTAAATCATGAAAATTTACCATTGAAAGACGGGAGTGGAGAAGGCAAGTTTTAGTTGTCCCCCCTCTGTTTTAAATCTTTTTTATCGGCATCTTATTTAGTTTCATTAGCCTTTCTAAGTTAACATAATATTTTATTAATGAAAAATTAAATACTTGCACCCGGAGGGTGCATATATTTGCTAGTATATATAAATAAGAGAGAGAGAGAGAGAAGAGAGAGAGAGAGAGAGAGAGAGAGAGAGAGAAGGCGATATATATATATATATATATATATATATATATATATATATATAGATAGATAGAGAGAGAGAGAGAGAGAGAGATAGACAGACAAGACTAAGACTTGAGACTACAAACTGAATGACAAAAGACTCTTGTCATGCGGTTGTGTTGCCTGACCCCAAACTATTCTTGTTAAGATTCTTGTTATTTTGTGGTTTTTCTCTTCTTTTCCTACTCAAGTTTTTCACATTAAATTAAAAAAAAAAAAAGGTGGACAAGTCCCTTGCCACCCCCTTCATCTTCGAGCCGACAAGAAAAGAAATTTCAGTCGTAAAATTCGAAAACAAAAAACTTCTATCAAAGGAAAACTATTACAACATTTTTTTTAAAATTCATTAATTAAAAATTTGAATGCGAATTTTTTATTAATGAAATTTGAATGCGATTTTTATTAATGAACTGTTGCGAGTTAACTCTCGCTAACAATTGAACTGTTTGGTTGTGCATATTTAGAGTCAAATATCTAGCAATGCATTTACATAATAAATAACAATAGTTTTATTCTATCAGTAATGATTGTATTCATTCCTGACCACTGACAATATATATATATATATATATATATATATATATATATATATATATATATATAGATAGATAGATAGAAAGATAGAAAGATAGATAGATAGTTTCGAGTTATCCAAAACTTGGTAGTAAGGGATGATTCTATATGTGATTTCTAAGATCCACTGTATTATTATTGTATGATCCAGTATGTATAAATAAAGTGAATCTTTAAATCACTACAGAGAGCTCAATGTATAATAAGTTTAATGTATATATATATATATATATATATGTTGAATTAAACAAAAGACACATCTCCTGTTTAACAATATTATTTGTGATTTTTTCAATTTTTTGGTCAACTTTTTAATATTTGGGTGGAATTCGTGGATTAGTCCACCAAAGTTCATGTCCTTATAGCACCTTTCCCATCAATTCACCTCCTTCCAGCCTCCACATCCATTAATATAATTTGAAAAACTGGAACACATCACCCCTGATGATGGCACTTGAAGTGCCGAAAGTACCACGACATGAACTTCGGTGGACTAATTCACGAATTCCACCCAAATATTAAAAAGTTGGCAAGAAAACTTGAAAAAAATCACAAATAAAATTGTTAAACAAGAGATGTGTCTGTTGTTTAATTCAACATGCATAAATGAAAAAATGCTGCCCAAATACACACAGACACACACACACACATATATATATATATATATAGGTATTTACCACATACCCACATGTACGGGTTAGGCACAAGGCACTATTAATGTGGGACCACAGGCTGAAACGTTGTGTACATAACAATAAAGATATGGACAATAATCCAAATAATAATATTGAAAAATTATTCTGACGAAAAAAGTGACCCTTAAAAGTTCTACCATAAATGGTGATTCTTAAATAAGACAACAAAAAACAAACAAAAAACAATAACAAAAAAAAAAAAAACAAAAACAAAAAAACAAAAACCAAAAACAACTTTTAGCTTGATTCTTGTTTGGATATTACGGCATGACAACCCTTGTTGGATTATTTCATGCCGAAGACATTCTTTTAATCACTCTTGATGGTTACCGAAAAAGTTTTTAGACTCAATTTTTTAAAAGCACATTTTTATTAAACTCATTTTCTTCCATTTAACCCGTTGATTGGACCCTAACAGGCAATATCCCTCCATGTCAGGGTGGACCTGGGAGTAATGACTACGAAGGGGTACTTCACACTCCCCAGAGCTCCAAAACTAGAGCCTCACCATTAGATGCATATCCAGGACGCTAAGACCCTCAGCCATCGCCCTCTAGCAGATATATGATAAAAAGGATTGAGAGCTTGCCTAAGGGTAATAGAGTTGAGGCATTGACATAGGTGCTAGAGCTTGACGTGACCAGCCGATTGATCGGGGTCGGGGGCTCTCCGACCACCCGTCTTGCCTATGTATGTATATGATAAAAAAGAACTTCAGTAGATAAGTCTGGCCGCAAACGCCATTAAGTTTGCAATTTGTACCTTTCTGAATATAAATTTTTTTTATCTTCAATTGTTGTTGTCTTCTTCATTCGAATTTGATTTAATTGCCTACCTTTTTAAGCCTGGGAATTATAATGAGGGCCCAGCAAAAAAGATCATAAAAAATGGACTTATGAACATTGACTATTGGCTGCCAGAGCTTGACGTGACCAGCCGATTGATCGGGGTAGGGCTCTCCGACGCCCGTCTAGCCTAAAGACTAATTTCTTAAAACTCAATTTTTAAAGCACATTTTTATTTACTCATTTTCTTCCATTCTTTAACCCATTAGATGGGACCCTAACAGGCACTATCCCTCCAAGTCAGGGTGGACCTGGACAAATTGAAATGGACATCCAAACGATATCCCGTTATGCAAAAGTCGAAGGGGCGGCTAAAGTCGCATCAGCCAGTCAGCGAGGGAGTCTATCCCTTTTTAATAGTGCTAGACCAAGGAGAATTTTTAGGCATCTGAGGTGAGCGCACACCTACCATCAGCTCCTTACTTTGCCGCACAGATCCCTGTGCTACTCATACGCTTGAGTTGGCGAGGTCCGGTATCGAACTAGAAACCTTTGGATTATGCATAGTGTTACACTATTCTCGCTTTATTTTTCTGCATGTCTCCCCTTGTCCATGCATGTAAAAAATAACACTTGGAAACTATTTTTATTCTAAGGGTATGAAAGGGTACTTCACATTCCGCAGAGCTCAAATTGGAGCTCCACCATTAAGAGCATATCCAGGACACCAAGACGGCCTCAGCCATCGACTCTAGCAGATTATATGATAAAAAAGAACTTCAGCAGATAAGTCTCGTAGCGAAACACCATTAAGTTTGCAATTTTTACCTTTCTGAATAATTTTTTTTTTTAAATCTTCAATTGTTTGTTGTCTTCTTCATTCGATTTGGATTTATTACCTACCTTTAATATGAGGCCCAGCAAAAAAAGATCATAAAAATGACTGAGACATTGATATAGGTGCTAGAGCCTTGCGTGACCAACCGATTGATCGGGGGTGGGGATGAAGGGTGCTCTCCGACGCCCGTCTAGCCTAAAGACTAAAGTACAGTGTTGCATGTCATGAACAGCTTAGATACCAGGATTCCGTACTCAAGCATCACGGGTCGCCACCCACGGCAACAGGTGGCCCATTGGGGGAATTTACCACTCTGCAAGAGAATGCAGTCGGGCTATTCTACAGCCCCAACCGACAGGGCGGTGCATCTGATGTCTGACTGATATAGAGCATGACAGTTTCAACCGTCATGCTGATTTGGATTGCGTCACACCTTTTAAAATCGGGTAACAAATTTTTTGTATTGAATGATAAATTAAATTAAAGAAAACATTCAAGAAAAATAAACTTAAGCAAATAATTCAAATACTTTTCATGTAATCAGATTTTACTTAAAAAATGTTGGTTCTTTTTATTATTATGTAGGTTCATCGTTGACGTTTGTTGATATGAAAACGAGGCTGGAATATGAGGAGAGTAAGGAGTACGAGGAGAGTAAGGAGTGCAAGGAGAGCAATTTTAACTTGGTAAAATTGCAAATCGTAAAGTACAAACATTTGAGACAGTCAAAAAGAGCACTTTTGTGGAATTAATGGCGGTTACGAAAAACTGAATGAATTGGGGAATGTCATGAGAAAGGGGAACGACACATTGGTTGTGGAGCTTGGGGGGTGGGGTAGGCTTGGGGGGGCGAGCGGGGTGGTGAGTGGTTGTGGTAGCACAATAGAAATGACAAGAAGAAAAATATACGGAGGCGGCAGGACAGCTAGGCGTTATTTTTAGGTGATTTGTAAATCACCATTATAAAACGGGGAGAATTTTCAGTCTTTTCAATATCTATCAACCCTTTCTGTTCATCATCTACGCTATATCTTATTATAATGGAGATTGTGTGTTTTTTGTCTGTAACCGAAACTATATTCTACTCAAGTCACAATTCTCTTAGTATTGACATCACATTTCCATGATTTTATTTTTAATTACCTTCAATTATTAATAAAATTTGTTTTACATTATTAATACTGTTACTATATCTACATACATAACATAGCAATTTATTTATATATACAACCAAAATAGCGTTTACATGTGAAGGAAGGCTAATTTTGCATATTATACTTAAAAATTGATTAATAAATATGATGCTAGTATTATTGATTCTAATTGTTTGTTTATCTTAATGAATAAGCAAAAATCTCTCAAAAAATCTTTAAAAAAATCCATAACAAGAAAAATAACAGTAATTTTATTCTTTCTTCCTATTTTAACTAAACAGTTAAATTAGAAAATTTACCAATGAAAGACGGGAGTAGGAAAGGGAAAGGTCTTAGTTGTTCTTTTCCACATCCCCTTGGTTAAATCTTTTATCCATTCTATTTCAGTTTCATTAGCCTTTCTAATTTAATATGATATTTATTATACATAAATACTTGCACCCGGAAGGGTGCATATTATTTACTAGTCAGTCTAATATATATATATATATATATATAATATATAATGCAAAAATGGACATAGGAATTGAATACCGACAATTGAGGGAAATGAGTAATAGAAAAGAAATGTAGATGGATAAAAATGAATTAAATCGATAGTACTTACACATGTGTTCGGTCAGTTTATCAAAATGTATCAGAATTACGGTATATTATTATTAAAATAATAGATTAAAATTGAAATAATGATAATAATAATAATAGGAAAAATGTAAAAATATTCCGTACACAGAGAGATTTTTTACGACCTTCATCAGAGTGAATTTTTTTATTTTTTTGAGTAGAGAAAATCCATCTGGAGACAAACAATAATTTTAAAAAATTGTTCGAAAAAAGACATATTTAAAAAAATCATTTTTTGGAACGCAGAGACCGTTATAAAAATGTGAAAGTTTGGTGGATTGGATACAGTTTGTATTGCAAAGAATAAAATCGTTATTTATATTCCTTAAATTATCCATCTACAATTTCCTTTTCTTTTACTCATTTTTTCCTCATATATATATAATATATATATAATATATATATATATACTGAAACAACAATTTAATTAGAAATCTCTATAATGACATTAATAACAAATTAAATAAATGAACACCAACAAATCACAGCATACGGTTAATTTTAACAAAATCCCTCATGCTTTGAAAATTAAAATTCGCACATCATAACTTTATTCCAGCGATCCTCTCTCCGTTTCAAAATCCTCGCATGCGACATGACGTCATTATAACCGTCTTTCTCGACATCACGTTTGAACAACTCGCTCACGTGATTTTAAAAAAAAGGTCCTTTTTCGAACATTCAAAAAATTCTCGCGCTTTCAAACGAATTTTTGTTTTTAAAATAAAGATTTACTCTGATGAAGGTGAATATTCTTGTGCGCGAAACAACTTCTACATTTTTTTCTATTATTATCATTTATTTTGTTATTTAAAATACCATATAGTTGAATAATGTACACCTAATAACTCCTGACGCGAAACACATGTGAGTAAATATAGATTAAAATATCTATTTTAATCCATTTTATACTTTTCTTTCCTTTTATCTTTCTCTTTTCAAACATACCGTCGGATTCACTTCCAGTTTTCTTTTCACATCTATTAATAGAGAATGAATGAGAAAAGTACTGGGCATATAAAGGTGCCTCAACTGTTAAAATACGGCGAGCAGTTTTTATAATCAAATATTATGTATTATGGATATCTTCGTCACTATTAGTTTCATGCTTACTGTCAATCATCAGACGAGACTGTCTACATTTGACGCGTCTCGTCTGAATGATTGCAGTAAGCATGAAACTAATAGTGACGAGATATTCATAATGTATAATACCTTGATCAGTATATATATATATATATATATATATATATAATATACTCATATATATTCTATATATTTATATATCCATCTAAATCCGTGCATTCATATCTATATATCTATCTCAGTCTCTTCATGCTACCCCCCTCTCCCTCTGTTTATAATCTCCTCACTCTTCCACCTCCTACTCCCTCTCTCTCATCTATGCCCGCCTTCTCTCTCTCTATGCCTCCTTCTTCTCCTCTCCTCTCTCTATGCCTGCCTTTCTCTCTCTCTCCTTTCTCCCCCTCTCTCTATGCCTCCCTTCTCTCTCTCTCCTTCTCCCTCTCTCTATGCCTCCTTCTCTCTCTCTTCCTTCTCCGTCTATGCCTCCTTTCTCTCTCCTTCTGCCCTTATGCCTCCTTCTCCCTCTATGCCTCCTTCTCTCTCCTCCTTCTCCCTCTATGCCATCCTTCTCCCTCTATGCCTCCTTCTCTCTCTCCTTCTCCCTGCTATGCCTCCTCTCACCTCTATGCTCCTTCTCTCTCTCGCTTTCCCCTCTATGCGCTCCTTCTCTCTCCTCCTTCTCCTGGCCTCTATGCCTCCTTCTCCCTCTATGCCTCCTTCCTCTCTCCTTCTCCTCTATGCCTCCTTCTCCCTCTATGCCTCCTTCTTCCCTCTCCTTCTCCCCTCTATGCCTCTTCTCATCTCTCGCTTCTCCCCTATGCCTCCTTCTCTCTCTCTTCTCGCTCCTTTCTCCTCTATGCCTCCCTTCTCTCTCTCCTTCTCACCTCTAAATGCCTCCTTCTCTCCTCTCTCCCCCTCTCTCTCTCCTTCTCCTCTCTCTCTCTCTCTCTCTCCTTCTCCCCCTCTCTCTCTCTGCTCTCCTTTTCCCCTCGTCTCTCTCTCTCTCCTTCTTCCCCTCTCTCTCTCTCTCTCCTTCTCCCTCTCTCTCTCTCTCTCACTATATAATATAAATATATAAGAGGGCTCATCCTTAAGGATCCAGGTCACACCCACGGCCTACAGGTTGGCGCCATTGGGAGAATTTTTATCTCTCTGCAGAGGTGGCAGTTTGGTGTCTTCTAAGCCCCATCCGACCAGGTGTCTACTTGTGAAAATCATGTCAAATTTATTTAACCAGAAACACCAATATATATATATATACTATATATATATATATATATATAAGGCTGTTTATTACCCTTTGGTGCTAAAAGGTTAAGAAAAAGTTCCCACCACCCCCCGCTGCAATCTTCAGCACAGTTTAAATAAAATCTCTTAGAAAGACTAATACCGCTCCTGTAATCCATATTATTCATGTTGTAGCTTATTTCGTTTGTGGAGAGTTCTCCGGTAGTCTGGTGCCCGCAGAATTTACGGCTTTCACAACCAAGGTCTTAATCTTTTCATGTCCAGACAGAAGACAATGGAACAGTTACCGTACTCGTTGTTTTGCCACAACATCTAGTAATATATTACTTATGCAGTTTTCGTTGGACTTTTGCAGTTGTACTCTTTATATGACATCATGATCTTTCTTATGTACTTTGTATGTATGTAGACTTTTTGACCCTATATTCTTTTCTCTCTTAGTTATATATAAGTTTGAACCTTGCAGTTTTATTACGTAAAGTATATTGCTCTATGCTGGACGAGTCGACCAGCTAACAGTAATTGTAACAAACTACTACTCCTATACCCCTGTAATTCTTGACGTTCACTTGGAAAATATCTTCTGTATAACTAGTGTATCCACTACGAGAACTTTGCGAATGGAATGGGACGCGCTTTGATTGGATCCAAGCTCGATAGAGCACTTGCTGTATCGTTTAAAATCACGCACCTTATCTACTGAGTACTCGGGTTGCTTTATGGCGACGAATAGATTAACCCTAGCACAAACAAAAAGTCCCATGTGGAATAGGAGGTAGAGAAATGTTGAGCCATCAGATGGGGCGATACCCTAAGTGGAAGTTACTCCGTTCTTATATTGATTAACCTTTTAGACCCCCCCGTGACATTGATTTGCCCAATAACTGTCAACACGATACGGTGTCTTATATTTTTCATCAAATGAAACACATGCATATGACTCTTAAAAGTCGCGAGGAGAAAAGGGTCCCCACCAATAATCAGACAGTATTATTGCCCTTTAATTAAAATCCTACAATTGTTGTGTTATATATCATCAAGAAATGAATGCTTTCATAGTATATAAGTGCATAATTTGCATATCGGTTTTAATAAAAGTGTTTAAATAAATTAATTGTGTTACTTGTTATAGCGTGATAGCTCAGTCGGTAGACGCGTTCGGCTAGAAACCACAAGGTTCTATGTCAGACGCCGTCCCCGCCAACTCACGTATGAGTAGCACAGGGATCGGCGGTAAGAGGATGAGTTAGGTGTGGCGCTTACCTCAGAACGCCAAAAGATCTCCTTGGTCTAGTGCTAGTGCAAGGGGATAACTCCTCGTATATGCTAACCGACTTTAGGCCGCCCCGCGATTATAAATAAAAATAAATATTACTCGATCTATGTTAGGTCGAGAATGCTTAAATATAATCATTGAAACTTGTGAGGGTGGTAACTTGGGCAGCTAGAAGTCTCGTCACGGCAGTACCACATACCAGAATGATTTTCCCCGTATATTGCCTTGCAAGCTCACTTTCATAGGTGCGAACGGTCGGGTTTTAGGCCACCCCGACGACTGTTACTTACTTTAATTACCATGTTGGGTACATACACAAGAGTTTTTTGTGTGAGAGGAGAGAGAGAGAGAGAGAGACAGAGAGAGAGAGAGAGAGAGAGAGAGAGAGAGAGAGAGAAGAGAGAGATATGACTCATTAAAAGTCAGCGAGGAGAAAAGGGTCACACACAATGATCCAGATTATTGATCCCTTTATTTAAAAATCCTACAATGTTGTTTATATATCACCAAGAAATCAATGTTTACATAATAAAAACCAAAATGCGGCAGGGTAAAAATGGCGATACGCTTTGGAACGTGGTATTGAGGATAATTAAGACTACTGTATTATAAAAACAGCGAACATTAAAACATCTTACGCCCCTCTAGTGGACTTACCATATCTCCCCCAAAAAAAAAATGACCGAAGGTACCGTTGCTATTGATACACAAATGCAAATATCACCTATCCCTAATCTCATTTCATTCCTCAGGAACACCAATATAGTAAGATTGGGGTACTTGTACTTGCATGGATCCCCAAATGGGTTTGATGGGGCTCTTTAGCCTTGGTCGGCAACCAAACAAAATCAAGGAAAGTCCAACCCAAAACCCCTGCTGCCTTTCAAGAAAGGATAGGGGAGTAAAACTCCGAAAAATAAATCAGGAGCCGGAGCCCCTAAAGGTGGTGTGATGCCTGAATCCAGTGTTACCATCAACTCCTGCGACACTACCGTTGCCAAACTGTATTGGCACCTTACCTTTCCTTTGGATCACAGTGGCGTGTGATAGGGGTGGGGATTTGCTACATGTGCAACAGCTTATCCTCCATATAAACCCGCACAGGTATGTAGTTCAAAGAGGAAAACAAAAACTGACACTAGTCCTTGTCTCTCGTAGACAGAAGGCTGTAAACACGCAACCAACAATTTGCATACTGATTTTAATAAAACTGGTTTTAAAAATAATTAATTGTGTTATTGACTTCTAATATTGTTTTATACTCAAACATTAAAAGCAATCCTATATTTAATTCTATATTGAAATCATTAGAATAAAGTGTAATCATTTTTAGGTTTAGTTTATGTGATCCAGAGATCAGGGAGAAGTGTGAACAGCAGATTCCCAGCCCTCACGAACGAAACGAGTCCGGATATAATTTGGCTGTGCTGTGTGGGCGAGTGACCACGGAATTGAACTCGTCCCTCTTTGTTGCTGAAATGCTGGTGAAATTCCGCCACGAGCAGTGCAGAGTAACCCGGAATGTAAAGTCTCTCGTGAGGATTGACGCCGTGCTGAAGAATGTTCGAAGGCAATTCAGAGAAAGGAGCCCGGATGAATCACAGCAATTGGATATTTAGGGACCTGCCCTCACCAGATCGGGAGAAAAGTCTGCAGTAGCATTTTGGCTGTCGAAACGAGTGGAAGAGAAAATCTATTTGGATAGTGTTGGTGAGAAAGACTAGAACTGTTTGAGAGAAACAAAGCAATTACGTACGACGACTGGTGTGTGAGGTGTCAGGAAGTACATCTCGTTTGCTAAAAAAAAATCTACTTAACGGACATAACTTTCATCATCGTATCTCACCCGCCGAAAGAAAAAAAAAATCTCAAAAATCAAGGAATGAACCGAATTCAATGAAATTTGTCAGCGTTGATACATTAAGGAATAAAAGATATAATGCACCAGTTATTTTATTTAAAACTCTTACATTTTTTCAGGTCAATTAACTTTGTACCACGTATGTTTGGGAATCTGTTATTGCGCCTCAAAGATCGTGGTTCAAAGTTAACTGACCTGAAAAAATGTTAAAAGTTTCAAATAAAATAACTGGTGCATTATATTGTTCATTCATTAATATATCAACACTGAAAATTTCATTAAATTCGGTTAATTCCCGTTTTTTTTAGTATTTTTTTTTTTCGACGTGTGACAAAGTGCCCAACACAGACGTGCTGGAACGAGCAAACATAAACAGTATCCGCCATCATCTGCGAAGAGCTGCGTTGCTTGGTCACGTTTGAAAAGGATGGACAAAGGCCGCATCCCAAGACCTACTCTATGGTGAGTTAGTAGAGGGCACCTGACCGTAGGGAGACCACGCTTACACTTTAAAGATCAAGAGAGACATGAAGACCTGCCACATCGACATCACCACATGGGAGGCTTATGCAGAAGACCGTACGACCTGGCGCCTCCTCGTCAAACAAGGACGAACAGGAGTGAAAAAGAGAGGAAAAGAAGCCACCACAGAAAAGAGAGTTAAAAGGAAGGCGAGAACAACAGTATCTCCAGCAAAACATCACCGCTTTGTTTGCAATCAACTGCACCAAGAGATTGCATTCAAAATTGGTCTGTTCAGCACTCACAGACGTTTGCAGATAAAAAAGTGGACACAACGCCATCGTGCTTTAATAGACAGAAGGATGCTACAATATAAAACTGTCAATAGCCTTTTTTTATTCGTAGTAACCCCGTGAATGCTTAAGGATGGAACCCCTAGTGGTGAATGGTCCGTGACTTGAAAGCACTCGCACTTTTGCCCTTACTTAGGCTAGACGGGCGGTCAGAGAGCCCCTCCCTCCGATCAATCGGCTAGTCAACCAAAGTCCCTATCATCTATTAATGATTGTCTTAACTATTGCCCTTATGGCAAACCACAACCTTTTTCTCATATGTACTAGAAGGTGATGACTCGAGGGTCTCTTCATCACCAACACCGATACGCTGACTTATTTTCATCAAAGAAACACATCCGTATGACTCATTAAAAAGTCAGCGATGAGAAGAGAATTTTATCTCATAAGTTCAGATTTTATTGAAACTCTATAATCGAAGTGCATCGCTAATGATTTTCTATAGGAACTAATCTATACACATAATAATTAACACTAATATATATCCATTAAATGAAGATTGTATTTCTTTCTGTCTGTACAAAAACTACGTCATAGCTCTACGGTCACAATATTTTATGCTATATACATACCCAATTTTTTTTTAGCTCCTCATCCTTTTTTTTAGCAGTACAAGTTTGTTTGAGATTTTGTATATAAGGGTGTGCTCCTAGAGCCTCCTCTTATTTATAGACTCGGCAATAATCAATGTGGACATATTCTTGGCCTCAACTTGACAGTACTCTGGCTGCTGATATTCGTTATTTATAAACCGGCTGTCTCTGGTCATACCTACTCCATAACTACTTGAACTTCGAGGGAGATCAACCGAACGTAGGATTATATCACTGGACCTTATGACCACTACGTAGGATTTCCATAACTCAAAGGACTTATTCAGCTTTTACGCAAAGGATTCTATAGCTCAGGAACTTACTTACTTTAAGTTATTTTACAACTGGCCAAGGATGGCGTCAGAAACTTAACAACAGTTTACTAAAAAGTTCTAACAATAAATAAATATACGTTTTGTGGAAAAATTGATGTGGTAAAATATTCAAATAATTGTTTGATTTTAATGCATGCAACATTTTATTGAGAGGGACGGGGCTCAGTTTTCATTTCAAAAATTGTTATAATTATTTTTTTTACTCTATAAATATGAAGAGCTTTTTGCCTTATTTATGATACAAACCCCTCTGACATTGAATTTTTAACTATCCCACCCTCGTCAGTGCAATGTCTTTCAAAAAAATTAAATTTTTATTACGATGCCNATAAGAAGGAGAGAATCTTATGGGTCTGGATCTGTAATCTGAATGTGACCGTGATTTATGTAGACGGTGTTGAACTTGGTTAACTTACATAGCAAATATTATCCATAGCGCCGAGTGACTCCTTTTCATTTGGGAAATAAGGTTATCTCATCCCACTGGAAGATATGCTATTAGCGATTCTTGTGTGGGGTTTAGGTATAACATGATTAGCCTTTTACCGGCATAATTGTGTATAAATAGCATTTATTGCTCACCATTAATGCCGATATCAGCTGGCCGTTTGCAATTGGCAACAAATCATTGGTTGGTTGAAGTGTGTGAGAAAACAAGTTCAACGTCCAAAATTTGCTTGATTTTTTAGTGCTCCTATGGCATTCGGAGTCCAATTCCCAGGCTTGTCCTTTTTAAAAGTTCATTTTTTATGCAGGGGATAATATCCACATACATCATGCATATTTAGGAATAAAAGTTTGGTGTAATTATAAATTTTACGTTGACCACGTTTAACATGGGTATATTGTTAAACCAGAGCTTTACAAATGTTTATTTATATGGTTATAATAATAACAGCTAACCCCTCAAACCTAAACATATCCTAGCGAACACATAAACCAATCATTTATATAACCCAAAACAAAAAATGGCAAAATTATTGGATGATATATCTTCACAAAACAACAAACTAATGAACAATAATAATGCCCCACTATAGGTATTTAACTTCAACTAATAACAAATATCTAGACCAAGAATATCCACAGAAGAAGAAGAAGTAATCATTTATCCAGATCCTAAGATATACTTTAGAATAGATACCAATCAACCTCCAATACAATTTTACCCGTCATTCATACCTCCTCAAAAGAAGCCACTCAGAGCCCATCATATTCATACCATCGTTCACTACACATCAACACATATTAACAAGAATCGTATGCAACCTAAACAAATAACAAAAAGAAATACTACCAAAGCACAATCTAAACAGATATTCTAACAAAATAAACCCAGAAACATTAAGCATAACTCGATACAAATAATAGAATAAGCAACACCATTCTCTCATTACAAAACAAAAATCACTAAAAAATCTTGACCCTAATAAAAATGAAAAGACCAACACTTAAAAATAAATATCGGTTTACAAAGAATCATCTAAAAACGTTACATTCACTAATAATTTATGATTTCAAAAACAAAAAAATCTTACAGAAAATTAAACATTCAATCACACACCACACATATTTACATTTCAAAAACATAGTCGGGGCATTAAATGACCCATTGAGGTTGATATGTCTGTAAAACAAGAACAAATCAAAATTCAAATAAGTTAGCAAGTCCTAAAAAAACTTTTGTAGTGACGAACATTTGAGGGGTGGCCAATTATCTCTTGATGGCTATAGAGTAATCCGTTCTGGATCTAGGTTTATGAATTTTTTTTCGAATGACTCTATGGCCATTCCGGGAGTCCATTCTCAGGCCCTTGTCCTTTTTTAAAAGTTCAATTACGGGGTTCAACATACATCATAGCATAATTTTAAGAATTCACAATTTGGGTCAGTTTATAATTAGCAAGTCCTAAAAAAAAATCTTTGTAGTGACATGAAAATTTTGGGCTGAGCCAGCATTTCTTTGATGGCTATAGACCCAGAAATGTATCTGGATCAATACACCTACAAATCACACTTTTGAGGTAGTACTTTGGTACTAAAAGCACATTTTGTAAATAAAAATTTATTCAATTTGCTTTTTCAATGATTTAAAAAGAGTCTTGTTGACTTACACTTAATTTTCCTTCCCCAAATTTCTCAAATAGTATCCAAGAACTTAATGACATCTTATTACAGAGGAGGGTTGAGGTGGAAATTTCAGTTAGATAGTATACTTACCTTCAATAAAATACGTATCTCCTCTCATTTCTCCTTATAAACCCTCCAATGTAATGTAGCTTCTCCCCCCTTGTTTAATAATTGAATTAAACTAGAAAATTAACTCAAATAATTCTCCAGATGAAATGTTATAAAGTAAAAACGTAACGAGAATTTATACTAATGTCAAATATGGTAGGTTATATATCGGAAACTTTATTAACTCCGCGCTTAAAGTAAAGATTTTAATTAATTAATATTTGTTAGAATATTATAATACCAATTATTAAAAAAAAGAAAAAAAAAGATAAGAAACATGGTTTAGGACACTTGAACCATATAACACTGTTTAAATTAATTTGTATTGAAGAATAAGATTTTACTGCGGTGAAAGCTATTAATTATGTTTACTTCATAAAGTTAGGATATTAATTACTTAATTAACTTAAAATGGAAACCATATATAACCTCGTGTGCAATATTAGTTCTTGTTAATAAGAAGAATAGTTACTTAGATAGCATATATAGTGTGTTATACCGTTAAGGATATTATTAATTTATAAGTTAACACGTTTTATTTTGGAAAAAAAACCCATATAAAACTAGTGTAACAAATTATTTGTATTAAGAATAGTTACTCTGACAGTACATTAATTTACTAAAAGGATTATATTATTATTAGTTACTTGAAAACCATATATTACTGTGTTGCAAATTATTTTGTTATTTAATAGCAAGGACTCTAAATAGATTAAATACTATCTTATTTAATATAAGTAAATGATTACTCTGAAAACCGAGTAATAAATTATGTAATAAGTATTAGAGTAGTGATTAAATCCTAGAAAATATTATCCATAATATAAATTTGACTAAACCAAAATACAAACACAGTAATGACAATATACATAATAAGCGTCTAAATACAAACAAATAATAAAAATCCAATCTAAATAAAACTAACATATACCATCAAACTATGATTGTTAACTTGTAAATTAAGAATTAGTTACTTTGAAGCTATATTTTTTCTTTTACTAAGGATAAATGATAAAAATAATTAATGTAGTCATTACATAAAAAAAAACAGATGAAACTAATAATCGGGTTCGTTATAATTAATTTTTTTTGAAAGATATTCTTCATGTAGATTAGGTTGGGTGTATACAAAAATTGAAACGTCAAGAGAAGTTAATGTTAATACTCCTTCTTCCGGAATATATTAATAAAAGTATAATAATAACTCTAAATATTTTATAAAGGAAATGAAAAATAAAAACAATAAAAAATTACACTATAACTTATTATTTTGAGAAACATGGAAACAGATTTTTAAGTTTCTGTAACTTTTAATACTAATCTACATAAGAAATTATATTGTAATGGTAAAAACTCTTATAAATTATTTACGTTAATAACATATTAATAATATAATAATAGTTAAGATGAAATACTTCAGTACCATTATGTTATAATACTTAATTTAATCTCTTTCTGTTATAATTCTAAATTACTAACTTGTTTTAAAAAACCCAGAATAGTGAAAGTAAAGAACTTAGATTCCTATACTAGCATTAGTTAACTTCAAGGCGTATCGGCCCCTTTAGGAAGTTACTCACGGGGATTTATACATTATCAAAAATTTATAAAAGGCAGTACTTTAATTAAAACAGTAAAATATAACCTAAATATTAATATTCGTTATTGCTGGTCATGATATTCTACTTGAATACTAGTATCCACTATCATACAATAATTAATAATCTACGCACGGAAGCCATACATATCAGGCGATGATACAACTAATTTAAGTAATCTCATTCAAGTTTTGAAACATATTGCCATAGAGGGAGTGTGTAGAGGAGGGTGATACTATTATAATAAAATGTCCACTAATGTCGCTACATTTGTAAATTAATTTGATAAATTAGATATTTCACGTTCCGGCATCCTACAGCTAAGTATTATATAAATCTAACTCCAAAATATATTTAACATATTAACAAATCGGGATTATAAATTGGCAAGGATAAATCTTATATAACTTAAAGGCAAAAAATTTGAAAATAATAGTGAAAAACTAATTAACCTACTTGTTAATTTTTAGAATAAATACAAAACTATATAGAAGCTTATAGTACTAATACCCTTAAGTCCTGCATATTATTAAAACTTAGTCTTTAATATTAATGAGGATAACGAGTTACTCAAAAGGTTAAGCAATTGCGGTCAAATTATGTGAGTGTATTAATATTCTATGTTATGAATGATTTTGGTAATTGGTGTGAACGCTAAGTCAATGTTAATAGTACATGTTTTGGACGGAGTATCATTAAACAGTCAAAATTATTGAGTAAAGAACTTCTGATTTATGGTGTGCACTATTATTAGAACTAGAGGGTAATTAGTAGATGTTCCCCTGTATAGTTATATGTGGCGATTATATAAAAAGTGACTTGGGACTGCAAACATTGTTAAATTTAAGTGAAGATTCACTTTTGGACCAAATCACACTCTTGGGCAAAGTGTCTCATGAAATTTCTCATCCCCCCTTACCGCTATGGCGTTATACAACATAATTAGTTACCGGATTAGCTTCTTACTACTGTTTCATCTAAATCTAAACCAAAGGATCAACGATTTATTTGGACATTCTTAGATAACCAAGAAGATTGATATGCCATTAAAATAAAGAAACCAAAACATTATTACTTAATTAAAACCATATAATTGTGTATAAGTTATTTGTACTAGCAAAATAAAAAGACACCCTCCGGGCGATATAAAAATAAATTTTTGAAAGATATTGCCTGAGGGGATGGGAGCTGAATATTCAATGTCATAAAGTGTGTACCATAAGTATGTAAAATCATCAAATTTATTAAAGGAGTAAAAAAAAAGAAAGAAAGACAGACAATTTGAAATGGAAACAGTTCCGATAACTTTAAATATTATATTAGAATAAAACAATCTATATATAAATATGTAATGCCGGGCATCTATTTATTGAAACAATGAGGATTGTCTAACGTTGCATGCTCACATTTTGAGTATATTTATTCTATGTTATGACGTTGGATTATGTGACGTAAGCAGTGACATAATTTTAGTTACAGACAAAATCCGGAAGCGAATCTCCATTATTAATAGATTAAGAATAATTACTTAAAGCTATAATTGTTTCCAAACAATTATTATTAACTAGAAGTCGTTACCCGGCATTGCCAGAGTAGAGGGGGGATTTTTAAAAAATTAGTCTCGCAGATCCATTATTACTTATCGCGAGTGAGATCCTTCCATTCAATGATTTACAAGGGGACAGACTTCAAATGCGACATCTGTGGTCGAGAATATTTTTCAAACATTGGACTTCATAGTCACAGGAGGCGCTGTAGCTTCAGGGACACAAAAACTTTATTATAGTCTTCCGGGACTGAAATGCCAATATGTCAGGCTGTCATCTTGTCGTCTAGTTACTATGTCCCTCTCTTCTATTTCCTATTCTTTGGCTGACATCTAGTCTAATTGCTAGCAAAAATTATCTTAATCTCACAAAAATATTTGTTTTGATGCTATTCAAAATGGCTGTTCGTTGATAAATCAGCGTTGGGTGTATGTTCAACTGTGTTATTGCTGTGTGCGGCACATCAACATCTTCATGGTACAGCCTTAACATGCGACATCTGTGGTGGAGAATGTTTTTCAAATATTGGACTTCACAGTCACAGGAGGTGCTGTAACTTCAGGGACACAAAAAATTTATTATAGTCTTCCGAGACAGAAAGAACAGTAGTGGTACTATTTAACCCATAGATGGGGATGAGGAATTTCATACTTTTCCCAAGGGTATTAGTCCAAAAGTGAATGTAATATCATGACTGGAGTACTATGATTTTACAGTCCAGCACATTAACCACTACGCCATGGGGACACCCTCACTATAGAAATGTATAGAATCTAGTGAACAATAAATGGGGGATCAGTTTATAACTTGGTCATAATACGAAATTGATCCCTTATTTTATGTCTAGATATTTTTGCTTAGACTAGGTATTGTTTGCTTCGATTTCTTTGTTTAATGGCATATTAACCTTCATGGGTTATTTAATGCCAAAGCCATCCTTGTAGAAGAACAGTAGTGGTACTATTTAACCCATAGCTGGGGGATGAGGAATTTCATACTTTTCCCAAGGGTATTAGTCCAAAATACAATACAATATGAATAGAATTTTTAAAAAAAAGAAGCAAATTTGAATTAATTTTTTTGATAATTTATTTAATTTTTTTTCTCTTTCTCTGTCGTGCTTTTTTTAGAATTCTCTGTTACCTCCTTCCCAAAGATGTCGTGATCAAACAGATAAATTGCCAACTGGACCTTTAAACAGGAAGAAGCTGCTTGCTTTTTTGGAGAAAAAGGCAAAAGAAGAGAAAGATTGGGAAGAACAAAAACCTTACACAGGAGAGAAGAGAGGTAGGTACAACACTCCCCACCCCACACCATTTTATAAATTTCTTTTTAGTGTAACTTATTTTGGGTTATTTCCTATAACTCCAACATAAACAAAGGGGAACCACTCTTGACTGATAAATTATTTATTTATTTTCTCATTAAACTAACCCTAAACCCTAACCCCGTCTTCTTTTTTCCTAGTAGATCAATAAATAAATGAATAATTTATCAGTCAAGAGTGGTTCCCCTTTGTTTATGTTGGAGTTATAGGAAATAACCATTATTTAAAAAAAATTTTTCTTATTTTGTCAGTGTTTAAAGAGTGCCAGTCTTTTGTCATACATATATATATGTATATAAATGAATAGATAAAAAGATTGTATTCATTATTTATAGATAGGTTGTATTCATTATATATATATATATATACAATTAATATTCATTATTTATATATATAAATAGTTCATATTCATTATATATATGTATATAGATAGATTGCATTCATTATTTATATATATAGAAAGAGATTGTATTCATTCTATAAATAAATAAAAATATATATATATAGATTTTATTCATTATTTTTGTGTATAGATAGATCATATCCATTATATATATATATATATATATATATATATATATATATATATATGAATGAAATTTTGAACATTGTTTGTAATTTTTTCTCCTGTTTTGTTTGCTGATTATATATCTTTTGTTTTTCTTTTTTTCTCCTCACAGGGAAGACCTTTGTACCAAAAGAACCTCCAAAAGTTGAGAATGTTGTTGATGAGGATGTCCAAACTGAATGGGATGACATTTTATCAAAAGCAACAGAAGAAGAATTGGTGGATCTGGCTGGTAAAGAATTTGCTTCTCTTCTTCTTTATTTCATCATCATCATCATCATCATGTTGCACTAGTAGCACAGATATTCATTCATGACTCGCACCAACCGTCCCTATCACCCTTTGTTCTTAAAACAATCCTAGCCCAAAACCATATATAGATAGATCACATTCATTTTATATACCGTATTTGACAGCGTATAGGACGCACTTTTTTCCCCAAAATTTTGGCTCAAAAAATTGCCCTGCGTCTTATACATTGTAGGTGAAGTTTGAGACCTTCCGTAGGCTTAGGCTAATCTTCTCTATGAGGCTCACTAACCCAGCTTATGCTCAGTACTTTTACCAACCCTAAACTCCATGCATCCTTATTTTATTGCTGGTATTATTGTAATATTACTGGTGATTTAAAAATGAATTCGTAAGAATGAAAGCAATCCAATCTGAAATGCTGTGACTTGCGTTTATAAACATCAGCTGATCGGCGCTCTGACTTACGGTAATGCCATCTGTTGGCGAAGAATAAAACTACGGTATGACTGTTGCCAGCGCGCAGATGTTTCTGCTTGTGTAATGTACAGCTAGACTGTTTTCAACAATATATGCTTAAATACACTAAAAACTTTTTTTACTGAATCTGACCAGCTGAAATGGGGGTGCGTCTTATATGCCGTCAAATACGGTATTATTAAATAGCAATAATGAATTCCCTTTATCTCTTTGTAATTCCTCAACAATCCAGGTGGCGCTACAGTTATATCCCAACAAAAGGAAATAGCAGCTATGTTTCTGCTTGTGTAATGCACAGCTAGACTGTTTTCAACAATATATACTTAAATACACTAAAACTTTTTTTTCCTGAATCTGACTGCTGAAATGGGGGTGCGTCTATATGCCATCAAATATGGTATATATTATCAAAAGCAATATAAGAAGAATTGTCCGATCTGGCTGGTAAAGAATCTTTTTCTCTTTTCTTTATTTCATCATCATCATCATCATGTTGCACTAGTAGCACAGATATACATGACTATCTCTTGCTGTTACATACCGGGGAGAGGAGAGAGATAGACATAGGCAGAGAGAGATGCATATGCATTTTGCATTACTTACTTCTTTGGCCATTTGGTGATCTCTAGTCGTTTTTATTCTTTCTCTCCATGTTGAATTCTATCTCTAGATTCTTGTTGGCTGTTTGTCTTTGATGCATTCCTTCTTCTTGGTCAGTCTTTTTGCCAAGACATTCATTAAACAAAAACACCATCTTATTTCTTTAGACTTTTATTTACTTAACTAAAATTCTTCTTCTAACTAACACAACGCATATGTGCATATTGAGCCCATGCTGCTCATCGGACGTCCAAGCAGGTACTGCGGTTAACTCGGTTCCACGTGACTTCACATGTATTCGCGGGCTTTCTGTAATATTCCATGAAATTCCCGCCCGTGATATGAAAAGGGGCCATCCCTTCAGAAATACAGGGGCTTGACAATAATTTATGCAACTGGTTGGTAAGAATCTTTTCTCTTCTTTTTATTTCATCATCATCATCATCATCATCATCACCATGTTGCACTAGCAGCACAGATATACATGACTATCTCTTGCCAACCATCCCTATTACTCATTTTTGGTTTGGAAAATTTAAATTCATTTTCTAATTTATTTTGGAATTCTTTTTTTTTTCTTTTTTTTTCTCTTTTTTTTTTCTTTTTTCTTTTTTCTTTTTTTTCTTTTTCTTTTTTCTTTTTTCTTTTTTTTTTTTTTCTCTTTTTTTCTTTTTTTTTTTTTTCTTTTTCTTTTTTTTCTTTTCCTTTTCTTTTTTTTCTTTTTTCTTTTTTTTCTTTTTTCTTTTTTTCTTTTTCTTTTTTCTTTTTTTTTTTTTTTTTTTTTTTTTTTCTTTTTTTCTTATTTCTTTTTTTTAAACCCATAATTTCTAAAACTTCTATTATCATCTGATTAATTGATTGATTTTTGTTTGTTTTCCAGCTGTTTTGGGCTTCCATGGGATGTTGAATCAAGTTCAGTACAATGCTTCCATTGAAGACAAAGAAATTGTCGGTGGTTTTAAAGGTATGCCTATTATATATATATATATATTTATGTGTTTATCATTGACAGGTTAATTTTGCATGTTTCGTGTGTGGCGTGCTGGTAGCCCAGGGGTAGAGTCTCTGACTCTACATGCTGGGTTCTTCGGTTCGATCTCTGTCGGAGGGAGATCGTAGGTATACACTGCTGATGAGACCTAATAAGGTTGAAACAGCTGTACGGTGTTCCACACGTCGCATGTGTTATTTGCTGAGTTTGCTTGTCATGATTATTTTTCAATAATTATCGTATTCTATACAATATATGCATTGTAATTGCCTTCAAAAATATAAATAATAATATATATATTTATATATATTTGTAATATATCAAGAAAAATGAAAAAACACAAGTTTAAGTGGGTTAAGTGGTGAGTTTATTGGCCGACGCTGCAGTGTTTCGACCTATTAATTAGATCATCTTCAGGGCATAAGATAAGAAATTATTTATCACAGAATAATGAGAAAAGCGAGTGGTAATCCTTGTTATTCAGTCTGTTTAAAAAATTTTCTGAAGTTTTGTATATATATTTATATATATAAATATGTATATTATGTATAAACTTTGTTCTTGTGAACGTTTTTTTTTTGAATTGGAAAAAATAAACAAAAACAAAACAAACAATTTTAATATTCAACTGTTATTCTGTCCCTGGTTTGATTAATTCCGATATTTCAGGTGAATTTCACCCTTTTTCAAGGTATAGGGAATAGAGACTATCTGGAGAAAAATGAAATACTGTATATGATAAAAAAAAAATGAATGAAATCATTATATACACACACACACACACACACATATACATATATATATATATATCCTTTACTTTACACTTTAAGGGTTGCAATGCTACTGTGTAAATAGCAGTCATTGTATGAAGATTATAGTCTTATCAGAAATACTTAATATATAATTGTGCAAAAAATTTTAAGAAATGACTAAACTCGTCCAGGGGAGAGAACTCTGTAATATTTGTGATGTAAGCCAGAAGTTCTAGGGAAAAAAACCCAAACTATTCTAAGTGAATAATAAGTAATTAAAGTCGGTGGAGTGGTCAGTGTCAGTATCAGCCAGGCAGTGAGGGAGTCTATCCCCTTTTCACTGGCGCTAGAATTGGGAGATTGTTTTGCTGAGGTGGAGTGCCACAACTTGAACTCAGATAGTTTTATTCGCAAACATATTAAAATCAGTCCCATGAATTATTTTATATCGAAACCAATTAAAATAATTGTAATCTTTTTTATATGCATTCTTATTTAATTTTCTTAATCTTCCTAATTTAATATATTTCATTACATTAAAAATTAATATTTATGCCCCGCAGGGGGCACAAATTTTTGCTAGTCTTTCTGAAATTCAAAGTAGTATATAGTTTTTCCCAAACCTTTGAAAAGAATTAAACTTTTTTTTTTAATTGTTTTTTTTAAAAGGACTTCTAAATTTACTTCTCCACCCTGTCTGCTGGGGCATTAGACTGACTGCACCTCTGCAGAGGAGTGACTCCCCAATGGGGCCACCTGTTGACTGTGTGGTGACCCGTGATGCTTAAGGATAGAACCCAGGTGGTTGAACAGTCCATGACATGCAATATTCCATTCTCAGCGGTGGCTGAGGTTTTTCATGTCCTAGGAAGGACGTTAAACTCTAACTGATGGTGAGGTTCCAGTTTTGGAGGTTTGGGGAATGTGGAGCACCCCTTTATCCCCTAGCCCACTCTGACCTGGAGTGGTAGTACCTCTTAAGGTCCCATCTATGGCTTAAATAGAAAAATTTATTAATAAAAAAAATTAAGTATACATTAAGAATGAATTTATTTGAAAACTTTTAATGACCCACTGAGGTTGATATGCCGTAAACTAAACCAAACCAAACCTTTGAGAAGAATTAACCTTTTTTTTTTATTGTTTTTCTTTTTAAAATGACTTCTCAATTTGCTTCTAAGTTTCCTCCTCTTGATAATGTATTGTATGTTTTCTGTCTTTTTCAGGTGTTGCAAGACATCAAGATTTGAAAGTATTTGATGAACAAGCACCTAACAATACTGATTATGAAGCTAGCTTAAAACAATTACAAGCAAATGACCCCAAACTAAAACATCTTAACCTAAATAACATCAAGGTAAGTAAAGTGACACCTGTTGGCCGTGGGTGGCACCCTTAATGATTTTTTTCCTTCTTCCTGATTTTTCATGGAATTACTCTGGAGAGGGCTAAGACGGGGGGTCTTAGCCCTCTCCAGATAATTCCCACCTGTTGGCCGTGGGTGGCAACCCATGATGATTTTTTTCCTTCTTCCTGATTTTTTATGGAATTACTTTGGAGAAGGGTAAAACCCACCGCCACCCAAATGGCGCCACATGTTGGCTGTGGGTGGCAACCTGTAATGATTTTTTTCCTTCTTTCTCATTTTCCATGGAATTACTCTGAAGAGGGCTAAGACATCCCCACCCCAATGGGTCCACCTGTTGGTTGTGGGTGGCGACCCGTTCAACAATTAAACCAACCCAAACCAGATACCTCAACTGTTTATAGCCATTTGTGTGTCTGGATATAAAGTGAGGAATCATTGCGGTATTATAACCAATCTGTAAATTAATCCCCCATTTCTTGACCACATTAGATTTGACATTAAATGACCCAAAAAGGGTTGATATGCCGTAAAACAAAACAACCAACCTGTTCAACAAATAAACCAACCAAACCAGATACCACAACTGCTTTTAGCCATTTGTGTTTCTGGATGTAAAATGAGGGATCATTTTGATATTATAACAACTTGTAAATTAGTCCCCCATTTCTTGACCACATTAGAGTTAGCATTAAATGACCCGAAAAGTGTTGATATGCCATAAAACAAAACAACCAACCTCTTTAACAAATAAACCAACCCAAACCAGATACCTCAACTGTTTTTAGATATTTGTGTTTCTGGATATAAAGTGAGGGATCATATCGGTATTATAACAGAGTTGTAAACTGATCCCCTTATTCTGACTACATTAGATTCAGCATTAAATGACCCAAAAAGGGTTGATATGCCATAAAACAAAACAACCAACCAACCAGCCTGTTCAACAAATAAACCAACTCTAACCAGATACCTCAACTGTTTTTAGCCATTTGTGTTTCTGGATGTAAAGTGAGGGATCATTTTGGTATTATAACAATCTGTAAATTAATCCCCCATTTCTTGACCACATTAGAGCATTTGACCCCAAAAAGTTTGATATGCCATAAAACAAAACAACCAACCTGTTCAATAAATAAACCAACCCTAACCATATACCACAACTGTTTTTAGCCATTTGTGTTTCTGGATGTAAAATGAGGGATCAGTTTGGTATTATAACAGAGTTGTAAACTGATCCCTATTTTCTGACTGCATTAGATTGGCATTAAATGACCCCAAAAGGGTTGATATGCCATAAAACAAAATAACCAAACTGTTCAACAAGTAAACCAACCCAAACCAGATACCTCAACTGTTTTTAGATATTTGTGTTTCTGGATATAAAGTGAGGGATCATTTCAGTATTATAACAGAGTTGTAAACTGATCCCCTTTTTGACCACATTAGATTCAGCATTAAATGACCCCAAAAGGGTTGATATGCCATAAAACAAAATAATCAACCAACCAACCAAAATTTGAATGGCAAATCTTTTTAATCATCTCTCAAAAATTTCATCAGATTTAACCTCCTTTTTTTTTTTTTTTTTTTTGTTGTTGACCTTTCGACCCTTTGACCCTAAAAATTTGATTTCTTTTTTTTATTGGTTTTAGGGAATTCCAAAAGAGAAATTAATCCAAATAGGGGAAACATTGAAAACAAATACGCAATTAGAGATCTTGGAAATGGCAAGTGTTGATGCTACGGATTTTGTTGCTAAGGTAAGTGAAATGATCCATTTATATTCCTGTATTTGTAATCGAGTCGCTACTGATCGAGTAGCTAGTCATACTATTGGAGAACTGCGTGTTGATTCTATTATTTATATTCCTGTACAAAAGTTGTTAATTGATTAACTCCGTCACAACCGAGTCATTCAATAAATAAGAGATTTAAAAAAAATAAAAAGCAAAATAATTCAGCAGATAAGCAACACCAGATAATCAGGATTTACATTTTTGCATTTCATCTTGGACGGTCTCATTTTTAACTAGAGGGTGTTGCAAGATGATAAAGTCATATAATTAAGAAACAATAGTATTAATATATAGATTTTCATCTTGGATTTGGATTGTCTCATTTTTAACCAGAGGGTGTTGCATGATAACATTAAGGAACATGAGTATTAATATATAGATTTCATCTTGGATGATTTTAACCAGAGGGTGTTGCAAGATGATAACAGTCATGCAATTAAGAAACATGAGTATTAATATATAGATTAATTTCTTGACAATAAGACCATAGTTAAACAAATAATGTTGGTAATTTGAGGATAAAAAAACAACAAATATGGAAAAAAAAAGAACAAAAAAATTAAAAGTGTAAATAAATTAAAAAAGTAAAGTCTACGGGGCGGCCTAAAATCGGTATCAGCCAGTCAGTGAGGGAGTCTATCCCCTTTTCAATAGCGCTAGACCAAGGAGATTGTTTTTTATCTTAGGTGGAGTGCCACACCTACCATCAGCTGCTTACTTTACCGCACAGATCCCTGTGCTACTCATGCGCTGAGTTGGCGAGGACCGGTATTGAACTAGGAACCTTATGGTTTCTAGCCGAACGCTCTACCGACTGAGCTAACCCGGCCCCTTCTGAATGTTTGGACCAAGTCACCCCAGCCCAACATGAACATAGCTCATTATGTTCAACAACATGAAATAACTAATTTTTTTTTTTTTTTTTATTAACTATCCGTAGAGGCACATGGAAAATAAATAAACATGTCTTTCGTTTTAAGTTTTATTTAAAAATAAATAACAATATTAATTTATCTTTAGTGCAAAATTAATTTTTTCACATATGCCAACAACACTAACATGAAATAACTAATTTTTTAATTAAAATCAAAAACTCTTTTAGTATAGGAGCGTGTCTGTTTTTTATCAGCCGTTGATTTTGTTTACGAACAACCGGTGAAAAGCAAAATTCAGTTCCTTTCAAAACTGATCTCGGCTGGTTCTTTCTTAACACTTGTTGTTGTTGATGATGCTGATGATGATGTTTCTTTTTTTGTGATTGTAGGCACCCCAGCCGAGATCAGTTTTGAAAGGAACTGATTTTTGCCTTTCACGGATTGTTAGTAAACAAAATTAACAGCTGTTAAAAACCAGACGTGCTCCTATACCAAAATTGTTTTTGATTTTAATAAAAGATATTGAGTACCTATCAAAATGAATTTATTTAAAAACTTTGTTGGCATTAAATGACCCACTGAGGTTGATATGCCATAAAATAAAACAAACAAACACTCACTTAGCTCTTCTAAAAATTATATATGACTTATAGATTCTATAATTTTCATACTTCTAGAACTCAGGGAATGTGGAGTATTCATTCATCACCATTATTCCCTGGTTCATTTTGACCCAGAGTGGTAATACCTGTTAGGGTCCCATCTATGAGTTAAATAATAAAAATGTATTCATAAAAATGATTGAGTATCCATCAAGAATGAATTTATTTCAAAACTTTGTTGGCATTAAATGACCCACTGAGGTTGATATGCCGTAAAACAAACCAAACCAAATCTTTGTACAAAAAAAATAAATAAACATTTATAATCTTTAATTTACAAGCAGTGAATATCAACTTTCTTCAAAATATTTAAAAATTCTTTTTAATTAATTCCTAAATATTGTATTGTCTTTTCTTTTCTCCATATTATTTAATTAAAAAAAATTTTTTTCTTTCAAACCTGATCTGGTCTGGGGTGCCTATTGGTGACTTGGCCTGAATGTTCTTTCTTAACACTTGTTGTTGTTGTTGATGATGCTGATGATGATGTTGTTTCTTTTTTGTGATTGTAGGCTTTGGCTGAAGGAATGAAAGACAACAAGACTTTGCAAATCTTAAATATTGAATCCAATTTCATTGGTGGAGAATCAATTGTGGAAATCCTTAAAAGCGTCAACTGCCACAAGGGTCTCAAAGAATTTCGAGTTGACAATCAGGTTAGTTTGGATTTTATTGGTTTTTTTGGACCCTATGACCTTTAGGCACCCCTTTTGCGATCTCGATTCATAAGCACGTTTTTCATTTACACCGTCAAAATCCGGTTGTTTATTAACAGACGATTTTTAGATTTTTTTTTTAAATTATAAAACTAATCCCGAACCCTAACCCCTAACAAACAACTGGATATTGACAGTGTAAATAAAAACATGTCCTTTCTTAATCGAGATCAAAAAGGGGTGTCTAAAGGTAATAGGGTCGGTTTTTTTTAAGGGATCCTAATATAAACAGGGGAACCACTCTTGACTGATAAATTATTTATTTATTTATTTATTTATTGATCTACTAGGAAAAAAGAAGACGGGGTTAGGGTTAGGGTTTAGGGTTAGTTTAATGGGAAAATAAATAATTTATCAGTCAAGAGTGGTTCCCCTTTGTGGACATAGGAAATAACCGATATTTCTCTTGTAGAATTTTTTTTATTTTTGAATTCTATGACTTATTTCTTTATTTCTCATCCGCCCACAGAAACCATCTGTTCTTGGAAACCAAGTAGAAATGGCAATTACTAAACTGATTGAAGCAAATGATACAATTCTTCGATTTGGTATTTGGTTTGAATATCCCGATGCTCGTGTCAGGGTTCAGGAGAAAATTCAAAAGAATAACGATCAGAGTAAGTATTCTTGGGAATTCTTCTTTCTATTTGATAATGATAATGAAATTTATTGTGTACAGTGCTCAGGTGCACCACAACTCATCAAAGTCTCATGTCTAATACATAGAATAATGTATTAGTGTCAGGAACATGAACACAGTAATAATATACATGTATGTGTACAGTGCTCAGGTGCACCACAACTCATCAAAGTCTCATGTCTAGTACACAGAATAATGTATTAGTGTCAGGAACATGAACAGTGTACAGTAATAATACATGTATGTGTACAGTGCTCAGGTGCACCACAACTCATCAAAGTCTCATGTCTAGTACATAGAATAATGTATTAGTGTCAGGAACATGAACAGTAATAATATACATGTATGTGTACAGTGCTCAGGTGCACCACAACTCATCAAAGTCTCATGTCAAGTACACAGAATAATGTATTAGTGTCAGGAACATGAACAGCGTACAGTAATAATATACATGTATGTGTACAGTGCTCAGGTGCACCACAACTCATCAAAGTCTCATGTCTAGTCCACAGAATAATGTATTAGCGTCAGGAACATGAACAGTGTACAGTAATAATATACATGTATGTGTATAGTGCTCAGGTGCACCATAACTCATCAAAGTCTCATGTCTAGTACACAGAATAATGTATTAGTGTCAGGAACATGAACAGTGTACAGTAATAATATACATGTATGTGTGCGCATGCGTGTGTGTAGGGGAGTATCAGGTATAGTGTCGGTGGATTACAGGAAGCATGGAGGCTTTGAAAGATGCAGTGTTTTGGCCGCCCACAACGGTCCCAAGCAACTTATTCCATGCCTCGGCAACTCTGAGCGTGAAAAAATGTTTCTAAAAGTCATGTGAGTAGTGCTGTTTTCTGACTTTGTAGGCATGCCCACATGTGTTGGAAAGATGGAGATCAAAAAGGTGCTCAGGATTTCTGTTGTTAAGATGATAAATGACCTTATGAGCGTTTACCAGGTCAGTTGCTAGACGCCGAAGTTTCAACGAATCCATTCCCAGGGCAAGAAAGTCAAGCCCTAGCATCTATATGATTGCCCATCTCTCTCT
>CM042182.1:22982872-23073499 GCA_023376005.1 Doryteuthis pealeii
AAACGCAGGTCACAGCATTTCAGATGGATGCTTTCATTTATTACGAATTAATTTTTAAATCACTGGTAATATTACAATATACCAGCAATAAAATAAGGATGCATGGAGTTTAGGTAGATAAAAGTACTGAGCATAAGCTGGGTTAGTGAGCATCATAGAGAAGATTAGCCTAGGCCTACGAGAGGTCTCAAACTTCACCTACAATGTATAAGACGCAGGGCAATTTTTGAGCCAAAATTTTGGGAAAAAAAGTGCGTCCTATATGCCGTCAAATACAGTAAATAAAATGAATGCGATCTATCTATATATGGTTTTGGGCTAGGATTGTTTTAAGAACAAAGGGTGATAGGGACGGTTGGTGAGAGTCATGAATGAATATCTGTGCTACTAGTGCAACATGATGATGATGATGATGAAATAAGAAGAGAAAAAGAAGAGAAGCAAATTCTTTACCAGCCAGATCCACCAATTCTTCTTCTGTTGCTTTTGATAAAATGTCATCCCATTCAGTTTGGACATCCTCATCAACAACATTCTCAACTTTTGGAGGTTCTTTTGGTACAAAGGTCTTCCCTGTGAGGAGAAAAAAAGAAAAACAAAAGATATATAATCAGCAAACAAAACAGGAGAAAAATTACAAACAATGCTCAAAATTTCATTCATTATATATATATATATATATATATATATATATATATATATGGATATGATCTATCTATACAAAAAATAATGAATAAAATCTATATATATATATCTTTTTTAAATTTATTTATAGAATGAATACAATCTCTTTCTATAATATATAAATAATGAATGCAATCTCTCTATCTATATACATATATATAATGAATATGATTATATTAATAAATAATGAATATATTATATATATATATATATATATATATATATATATAAAATGAATACAATCTTTTATATATATATATATATATATATAAATAAATAAATGCCAGAGAATATTATTGCCAGTTTCAAAATAATTCAATTAAGGGGTTGTGATATATATATATATTTATAAGGATTTTAAAAATAAAATTGTTTAATTTTTTAAAAGGCCTTTTGAGTTTCTGGTCGAAATAAATTTATTACGGAATGACAGTTTGTTAAGTTTTTCTTTCTTTCAAAGTTATATATTGCTCTGTATTTAATCTAATTTATTGATTATTATACATTGAGCTCTATATAGGGATTTATAAAAATCTTGTATGAATATCTATGTTTGTACAGTATGGTTATACAGTGAGATTTTGAAGATTCCAAATAGAATCATCCCTTACAACAAGTCATTTGGATTACCTTACTATATATATATATATAATATATATATATATATATATATATATTAAGGAGCAAAAAAAGCGTATACATTGTAAAATATTGAATTTCTAAAAAAGAAAAGCTAGGGAACCCTTATGACTTAATTTTATTTTATTTTTCCTTTTCTTTTTTTTTTGGTCAATCTCTTCAGAGAAATTCACTTGACAAATGTTGAAAGACGAACAAATTGGATAATAACCGAACGAATCGGGGGAGGATATATATATATATATATATATTTGGGAGAATATGTGCTTAATTGAAGTTGAACCTAATTTTTGAAAGTTAATTCATTAATAATTAATTATGCTGGATTATTAATGAATTAACTTTCAAAAATTAGGTTCGACTTCAATTAAGCACATATTCTCCCAAATATTGTCGGCTGAAAATAGCCATATCACAAACATCGTCTGTTTGTTTACTTCTCATATATATATATATATATAAATTATATATTTTTAAGGTTGGGTTATTTAGCAGGTGAAACAGTGCCATGACAAAAGACTGGCACTCTTTAAACACTGACAAAATAAGAAAAAAATTCAAAAATAATGGTTATTTCCTATAATTCCAACATAAATAAAGGGGAACCACTCTTGACTGATAAATTATTTATTTATTTATTGATCTACTAGGGAAAAAAAAGACGGGGTTGGGGTTAGGGTTAGTTTAATGGGAAAATAAATAAATAATTTATCAGTCAAGCGTGGTTCCCCTTTGTTTATGTTGGAGTTATAGGAAATAGCCAAAATAAGTTACACTACAAAGAGACCCAGAATGTAAAAGAAGAAATTTATAAAATGATGTGTGTGTGGGGATGGGTGTTGTACCTACCTCTCTTCTCTCCTGTGTAAGGTTTTTGTTCTTCCCAATCTTTCTCTTCTTTTGCCTTTTTCTCCAAAAAAGCAAGCAGCTTCTTCCTGTTTAAAGGTCCAGTTGGCAATTTATCTGTTTGATCACGACATCTTTGGGAAGGAGGTAACAGAGAATTCTAAAAAAAGCACGACAGAGAGAGAGAAAAAAATTAAATAAATTATCAAAAAGATTAATTCAAATTTGCTTCTTTTTATTTTTTTATTCTATTCATATTGTATTGTATTTATTACATATTTAGAAAGATTATTTTCTTTTCTTTCTAACCAAACGCGAGAAATTCTTAGCTGAAACAATTAGGGTACGAATTTGCTGTGCGGCCATTTTGAATCAATGCTGATATAGCCAGCAGCCAGCGAATTTTTTTTTATATTAGCAGCAACTATGCCATGATTATTGCAAATAGTTTGATTTTTTAATTAATCAATTATATCCCTTAATCAGTAAAAATCAATAACCATTTTTGGCGTGTTTCTTAGTTATAAGATAATCAAGGCATTTCAGTCTCGGAAGACTATGATAAAGTTTTTGTGCCCCTGAAGTTACAGCACCTCCTGTGACTGTGAAGTCCGATGTTTGAAAAACATTCTCCACCACAGATGTCGCATGCTAAGGCTGTCCCATGAAGATGTTGATGTGCCGCACACACATAATCAAACATAGCAATAACACAGTTGAACATACACCCAACACTGATTTATCAACGAACAGCCATTTTGAATAGCATCAAAACAAATATTTTTGTGAGATTAAGATAATTTTTGCTAGCAATTAGACTAGATGTCAGCCAGAGAATAGGAAATAGATGAGAGGGACATAGTAACTAGACGACAAGATGACAGCCTGACATATTGGCATTTCAGTCCCAGAAGACTATAATAAAGTTTTTGTGTCTCTGAAGTTACAGCACCTCCTGTGACTGTGAAGTCCGATGCTTGAAAAATATTCTCGACCACAGATGTCACATTTGAAGGCTTTCCCTTTGTAAATCATTGAATGGAAGGATCTCACTCACGATAAGTAATAATGGATCTGCGAGACTAATTTTTAAAAAATCCCCCCTCTACCCTGGCGACGCCAGGTAACGACTTCTAGTTAATAATAATTGTTTGGAAACAATTATAGCTTTAAGTAATTATTCTTAATCTATTAATAATGGAGATTCGCTTCCGGATTTTGTCTGTAACAAAAATTACGTCACATTACCCAACACATAATCCAACGTCATAACATAGAATAAATATACTCAAAATGTGAGCATGCAACGTTAGACAATCCTCATTGTTTCAATAAATAGATGCCCGGTGTTATATATTTATACATAGATTGTTTTATTCTAATATAATATTTAAAGTTATCGGAACTGTTTCCATTTCAAATTGTCTTTCTTTCTTACTTTATTTTTACTCCTTTAATAAATTTGACGATTTTACATACTTATCGTACACACTCTATGACATTGAATTTTCAGCTCCCATCCCCGCAGGCAATATCTTGCAAAAATTTATTTTTACATCGCCCGGAGGGTGTCTTTTTATTTTGCTAGTACAAATAACTTATACACAATTATATGGTTTTAATTAAGTAATAATGTTTTGGTTTCTTTATTTTAATGGCATATCAATCTTCTTGGGTTATCTAATGCCAAAGCTATCCTTGTAGACGAACAGTAGTGGTACTATTTAACCCATAGCTGGTGGATGAGGAATTTCATACCTTTCCCAAGGGTATTAGTCCAAAAATGAACTCACTTATTACGATGTTGCAGTCCAGCACTTTAGCCACTATAACACAGAGACTCCTCTTATCTATCAATAATAGAGATTAGGTCTCTATTTGACTGTAACTGCTTACGTCACGTTACCCAAAATCATCATAACATAGAATGAATACACTCAAAATTTGAGCAGGCAACCTTAGAGAGTCCTCATTGTTTTTTTTTTAAACAAGTTTTAATAAATGCATGACTGGTATTATATATCTATATATAGTTTGTTTTATTTTAATACATATTTAAAGTTTACATTTCAAATTGTTTTATTTTTTAATCCTTTAATGAATTTGATGATTTTACTTACTTAGGGTACAAACTCGCTGACATTGAATTTTTTACTCCCACCCCTCAGGCAATATGTTTCAAAAATCTATTTTTACATCGCCTGGGGGCGTTTTTTATTATGTACTAGTACAGATAATATATTTATTCTTAAGTTTTTAAATCCCGGGAACGCCTGGTAACTATGCTAGTATAGACAGTCCTCACATTGTTTTTTAAAACAAGTTTTAATAAATACATGACTGGTAATATTTATTTGTATATAGTTTGCTTTATTTCAATATATAAAGTTATCAGAACTAAGTTTCCATTTCAAATTGTTTTATTTTTTTTCTCCTTTAATAAATTTGATTATTTTACTTACTTATGGTACAAACTCTCTGACGTTCAATTTTTAATACCCACCCACTCAGGCAATATCTTTCAAAAATTAATTAGCCCATTACTAGTTTGTTTTTTTTTTTACTAGTTAATGATAATAATACTTAGTAAAAAAAATTATAGCTTCAAGTAACTATTCTTATTACAAAAAATTTGTGTGCAATTATATGGTTTCAATTAATCCTACCTAATACTTTTACATAATTATACGGTTTCAAGTAATCATTTCTATTTAATTATAATCATTTGGTTGCAATAATACAAATAATTTGCACACAGTTATATGGTTTTCAAGTAACTAATAATAATAATCCTTAGTAAATAATTGTACTTTCAAGTAACTATTCTTAATACAAATAATTTGTACACAGTTATATGGTTTCAAGTAACTAATAATAATAACCCTTAGTAAACAATTATAGTTTCAAGTAACTATTCTTATTACAAATAATTTGCACACAGTTATATGGTTTCAAGTAATTAATAATAATAATCCTTAGTAAACAATTATAGCTTCAAGTAAGTATTCTTAATACAAATAATTTACACACAGTTATATGGTTTCAAGTAACTAATAATAATAACCCTTAGTAAATAATTGTACTTTCATGTAACTATTCTTAATACAAATAATTTGTACACAGTTATATGGTTTCAAGTAACTAATAATAATAATCCTTAGTAAACAATTATAGTTTCAAGTAACTATTCTTATTACAAATAATTTGCACACAGTTATATGGTTTCAAGTAATTAATAATAATAATCCTTAGTAAACAATTATAGCTTCAAGTAATTATTCTTAATACAAATAATTTGTACACAGTTATATGGTTTCAAGTGTTCTTCTTATCTTTTTCTTTTTTTTTAATATAAATATCTACAAATATTAATTAATTTCAAATCTTTTTATCTTGGGGATATAAACCTACTTCTCTTATCTCAAGGAATTTTTTAAAGGGAACTACAGAGGGGAGAGGGATGGGATAAAGTACACCCCACCACCCTCCTCTGTAGAGCGACTGGAAATTTTGGGGAAGAAAATTAATAAGTCAAGACTCATTTATAGAAAAAGCAAATTGAAAGAATTTTTATTTAACAAAATGTGCTTTAGTAAAGTACTACTCAAAATGTGGTATGATCCAGAACGGTCTATAGCCATCAAAGAAATGCTGGCTCCCCAAAATGTTTCGTCACTACAAAGTTTTTTAGGACTTGCTAATTACTACCAAACTTTTATTCCTAATATGCATGATGTATGTGCCCCGCTAATTGAACTTTTAAAAAAGGACAAGGCCTGAGAATGGACTCCCGAATGCCATAGAGCATTCAAAAAAAATCAAAGAAATTTTGACGTCGGACTTGTTTCTCACACACTTCAACCCAGACCTAGAGATTATTGTTGCCAGCGACGCCAGCTCATATGGCATCAGAGCATGCATTTTACACAAAATGCCGGACAGGTCACATAAACCTATAGCCCACGCATCAAGAAGCCTTCTTCCAGTGGAGAGAAATTATTCCCAAATTGAAAAGGAGTCACTCGGGATAATATTTGCAGTAACCAAGTTCCACCGTTACATTCACGGTCGACACTTCAGATTACAGACAGACCATAAGCCCTTACTTACCGTCTTCGGCGCAAGTCATCAACTGTTGGTATTTGTTGGTACATGACAAACCTCTAGTTACATTCATTTTTTTTTTTCAATGTTTCTTTTAGTTTTTTCAGACCATATGACCTTTAGGCACCCCTTTTTGATCTTGATTAAGAAAGGACATGATTTTCATTTACACCGTCAACATCCGTTTTTTTTAACAGACGATTTTTAGACGCATTTTTACAAGTTGTCACGAGAATAATTAACAGTTTTATGGGAAATTTTTTTAGTAGCAAATACACTTTTTCTTTTTACGTATTTATGGTTTTGTTGTTGTTAATTAAACGAAAGAACACGTTTTTATATTAAATACGCTTTTTCTTTTTACTTATTTAATGTTGTCAGGTTTTTTATTAACAGACGATTTATAGATTTTTTTTTTAATTATAAAACTATTACCTAACCCTAAATAAATATTTTTAATAAAACTATAATCGAAAGATACGTTTAATATTAAAATAGTTTTTATTTAATCAAAAGAGAAATGCATGCAGATATGTTTATTTCAATAGTATGTTTTTTTATTTACAAAAACTTTAAACAAAAAACAAGTTTACACGGGAATAGTTGTTGTTGTTAAAAAATTAATTTAGCACTAAAGATAAAACTAATAGTGTTATTCTTTTAAAAAATAAAACTTAAAACGAAAGACATGTTTATTTATTTTCCATGTGCCTCTACGGATAGTTAATATTAAAAAGTATTTATTTAAAAAAAGATTTGGTTAGGGTTAGGGGTTAGCTGTTATTATTTATAACCTTCTAATATACTTTTTATAGCTTTAACTATTCCCATGTTAAACGTGTCTAACGTTAAAAGTTTTATAATTAAAAAAGAATTGCTATTGAATTAACAACAACCACATGAAATAAGTAATAAAAAAAAGTCTTTCATATAAAAACATGTCTTTTGTTTATAGTTTTATAATTAAAAAAAAATGCGACTAAAAATCATCTGTTAACAAACAACCGGATTTTAATAGTCTTTTTTTTTAAATATTTTTTTTATTTACAAAACCTTTAAACAAAAAACAAGTTTACACGGGAATAGTTGTTGTTGTTGTTAGCCTATGTGAAAAAATTAATTTTGCACTAAAGATAAACTAATATTGTGATTCTTTTAAAAAATAAAACTTAAAACGAAAGACATGTTTATTTATTTTCCATGTGTCTCAACAGAGAGTTAATATTAAAAAGTATTTATTTAAAAAGATATTTTGTTAGGGTTAGGGATTAGTTGTAAAGTTGGTTTGGTTTGGTTTGGTTTACGGCATATAAACCTCAGTGGGTCATTTAATGCCGATAAAGTTTTGAAATGAATTTATTCTTAATGGATGATACAATTTTTTTATAAATACATTTTTCTATTTAACCCATAGATGGGTAGTAAAGTTGTAAAAATGCGTCTAAAACCGTCTGTTAAAAAACCCTGGATGTTAACAGTGTAAATGAAAAAAAAAATGACTAATGAAACGAAATTGAAAAGGGGTGCCTAAAGGTAATATGGTTCGGTTTTTTTTCGTTAGTTATTCACAAAGTTTAGTTATGGTACAAGGCCAGAAGTATGGGGCACTTAGTGAGAATCAAACTCACTAATAATAGTCTGTTAATTGACCCTGCTAACCATTACACCACATGAGGTGCCCCTTCATACTAAGATTAGAACAAAGCCAGAAGTATGAGGCACTCAGTGAGAATCAAACTCACTAATAATGGTCTGCTAATCTAGCTTGTTAACCATTACACTACACAAGGTGTCTTATTAAGCTTAGTTTAGATGTGGCACAAGGCCAGAAGTATGGGTCACCCAGTGAGAATCAAACTCACTAATAATAGTTTGATTCTCACTGGGTGACCCATACTTCTGGCCTTGTGCCTAAGGGTGGGCCTTAAACCCCTACAGAGGTGTAGTCAGTGTATTCTACAGCCCCAACTGACAGGGCCTAAATAAAGAGTAAGCAAACAAGAATTCAGACATAAATATTAACTATTTACCACATACCCCCCACGTGTACAGGTAAGGCACAAGGCCCTATTAATGAGGGACCACCCACAAGCCGAGACTCATGGGTGGCGTGTGCAAAAAATGCGTTGATCCAGTCGGCATTCCGCCTCGGGGGGGGGGGGGCTCAGGCACTGAGCAATAAACACAGCCCTGCCCCTTTAAATCGAGGGGGTAGGTGTTGCCTGGGTTACTTTGGTCCAGCGGCCAAAGCTCACTGGATCCCCGACTGGGCCAGGTAAGGATATTTGCCTCTCATCCCACTCATGAGGGCGTGACACAAGGACATTTTTATGTGGGCCGAAGCTTATGGGTGGTAGGCACAAAAAATGCGTCAATCCCTTAGGTATTCCCCCTCAAGGGTGGCGCCTCCTGGGATCGACGCTATTAATTTTACTTTACCGGTCCAGTGGCCGAAGCTCACAGCGACTGGGCCAGTTAAGTATTCAGATATAAATATCAAAATGAAAAAGAAAGAAAAGGTCTGCTTACGTCCGGATCGAAATCTCCATTAAGCTCTTCAATCTCATCGGCTGAGAGTCCGTTAAGGAGGTCATCCAATTTATTCCAGTCAAAATCTTCATCTTCTTCGACCTTTTTGGCCAGAGCTGCTGCTGCTCCAAGCATTGTGGGTTCTGGTCTGCTGGTGGCTACCTGGAAAAGAGACAAAAAAAAACAACCAATAAGAATAATGATGATGAACATTACTGATAGGTAAAAATTAATTTAAAAAAATGTCAAAAATCCAATAAAAAGCAAAAAAAGAGTAAAAATGGGACAAAAATATAAATATCTTTGATAATTGGAAAAAAAAATATTTAGATTTAATAAATCATGATTTCATTTGTAGTACGAGTAATAATCACCAATAATAACAACAATGACATCAGGCCCCAACACTAACTTTTTTCATGACCGTTCCGAACAAAAATTATCAACTGTCCGAATGGGGTTTGGACCGTCCCGAATGGGGTTTGGACTGTCCCCAAAATCAAAATATTTTTGTTTAATTCATTAGCATCATCTATACTTGTCAGTCATCAGTAGCATAATAACATGTAATAAAACATTAAGAAAAGCTGAAGCAGTGATAATTCTGGATATTTGGACAAAAAATCCATTTCCTAGTGTGTTTTGAGCTAAAAAATACTTTTTTAAACTTTAAGTTACCCTGAGTAGGGTTAGTAGTACATAATTCAGTCTTTTTAAACTATCTCCCTCCCCCTCCGATCAATCGGCTGGTCACGTCAAGCCCTAGCACCTATTTTAAACTTTAAGTTACCCTGAGTAGGGTTAGTAGTTTGTTTAATAGCATATCAACCAGGCCCCAACACTAACTTTTTTCATGACCGTCCCGAACAAAAATTATCAACCATCTCGAATGGGGTTTGGACCGTCCCGAAATCAAAATATTTTTGTTTAATTTATTAGCATCATCTATACTTGTCAGTCATCAGTGGCATAATAACATGTAATAAAACATTAAGAAAATCTGAAGCAGTGATAATTCTGGATATTTGGACAAAAAATCCATTTCTTAGTGTGTTTAAGTTACTCAATTTTCATGTAATCATTGGTTTCCTTTTTCGGGAAGGACATGCTGAACATTTTGAAATTTTTACCGTCCCCGGCAAACAGTTCCGGATGACGTATTGATCGTCCCGGATGTAATTTTTATCATCCCCAGGACGGCGTTAATGTCAAGTCCTGAGTGACATTAATAGCGTTACTAAAAAACGGATTCAAAAATTTCAAAAATATAATAAAAAGCAAATGCGGAAAAAATGGGACTAAAATATAAAATAGATCTATTACTGCTAATATGACCGTTTTTTTTAAAGATTTTTTGTTTATCAAACACACATATATTATTTATTATAGTCTACAATACATTTAAGGTGCAATTGTTACCATTGGTTTCTAAGCAGCATGTTAGCTACCCTTCTTCAAGATGACAAGCCTAACATACTGCTTGGAAACCAATGGTAACAATGGCACCTTAAATGTATTATACACTATAATAAATAGATACGGCTCTTACACATGTAACCGAGCACTTTATTTTCAATTCTCCAATACTAAAAAAGGACTACCAATATATATATATATATATATATATATATATATATATTTATATATATTTGACGGAGAAAAATGCGGTGGAAGTGCTCACATTCGAAACTATTGTATAACTTTTTTTCTTTTTTACAACATCAAGGTTTTTGTTTTGAACTCATATGACTTTTGTCTCCGCTCTTAACAATACGGAGTATAAACAAGCTCTGAAGATGATTTTTATAAAATCGAAATATTGTTCAATATCAGCTATGAATATGTTATAAAATGTTTTCACTTTAACAGCATTGTGTGGTGTTTTCATATCCTTTTATCTATACTCATATATATATATATATATATATATATATATATATAAGTTAAAAGAAAGGAAATGAATCCGACAATATGAGTATGAAAAGGTGGAATGAAAACATCACACAATGCTGTTAAAGAGAAAACAATTTATGATATAATCATAGCTGATACTGATCAATATTTCGATTTTACAAAAATCATCATCAGAGCTCATTCACTCCGTAGTTGTTTGGGTCGGAGAAGAATGTCAAATCAGTTCACAAACAAAAAACCTTCTTCTCCGACCCAAACAACCACAGAGTAAATGAGCTCTGATGATGATTTTTGTAAAATCGAAATATTGATCAGTATCAGCTATGATTATATTATAAATTGTTTTCTTCTTTAACAGCATTGTGTGATGTTTTCATTCCACCTTTTCATACTCTCTCTCTCTCTCTATATATATATATATATATATATATATATATATATATATATATATATATATATATATATATATATATTATATATATATATATATATTTCCTTGCAAGATTATACAGCCTGTTCAGCCCATATATAAAATCCTGCCATGTACTGATATAAGATACAAATCTTGTTTATTTTTTTACAACAATTTTAAAACCCTTAATAACTCGAGGAGGTATAATAATAATAACTATTGTAATTCTTTTTTTAAAAATACCTGCCCATCAGGTGAGAAAAGCCGATATTCTTGCAGACTATTACACAGACCTCAAAACAAGTCTAGTGCTACTAAAAAAAAGATTCCTGATATTTAATCTTGCATCTGTTTATTTCACCCTCATTGACTCTTCTTTCTCTTCTTCTTCTTCTTCTTCTTTCTCTTCTTCTTAGCCTTACTCTCCTTCTTCTTCTTCTTCTTCTTCTTTTTCTCTTCTTCTTCCTTTCTCCTTCTCTTCTTCTTTGTTTCCCTCTTCTTCTTTTTAGCTTTAACTCTACAATCTTCTAGTTTTAAAGTTTTGAAATTTTCTATTTTTTGGGGTTTTTTTTTTAATTTTATGTTCCACTTTGGAACATAAAATTAAAAAAAAAAATTTAAAAAAGCTTGTAAATAGAAAGAACTTTTGGTGTTTTACAATTACAACACTACAATAATAAATAAGCCTTACTCTCCCCCTCCTCCTTCTCCTTTTCCTCTTCTTATTCTTCTTATTATTATTAGCCCAACTCTCCTTCTTCTTCTCCCTTTCCTCCTCCTCTTCTTCTTCGCCTTACTCTTCTCCTTCTTCATCTTAGCCCAACTCTCCTTCTTCATCTCCTTTTCCTCCTCCTCTTCTTCTTCTTCTTCTTCTTCTTCTTAGCCCAACTCTCCTTCTTCTTCTCCTTTCCTCCTCTTCTTCTTAGCCTTACTCTTCTTCTTCTTCTTCTTAGCCCAACTCTCCTCCCTTTCCTCCTCTTCTTAGCCTTACTCTTCTCCTCCAACTCTCCTTCTCCTGTTCTCCTCTTCTTAGCCTTACTTTCCTCCTTCTTTGCCCAACTCTCCTTCTTCTCCCTTTACTCCTTCTCCCCCTTTCCTCCTCCTTCTTCTTAGTCCAACTCTTCTTCTTCGTGGTCTTACTCTCCTCCTCTTCTTCTTCTTGGACCAACTCTCCTTCTTCTTCTCCCGTTCCTCCTCTTTTAGCCTTACTCTCCTTCTTCTTCGTAGCCTTACTCTCCTTCTTCTTCGTCCAACTCTTCTTCCTCTTCTTCTTTTTAGCCTTAACTCTACAATCTTTTAGTTTTAAAGAACACATTATGCTCGACTGATTTAAAACCACACATATATAATTTTAAACATTTCTTTCTATTATGTCACCCTGGGGTAGACACTCCCAACTTTCTTACATTATTAACACTGCAACAGGCAACTAATTTAATGGATGGAAGACACATTGGAACATAACATTTTTTTAAAAAAAGATCTATTGCAGTTTCACAATTACAATAATAGAATAAATTTTGAAAAGCAATTTGAACATTGAAGAGATATTAGTAGAAATAATTCTATGTCAAATCTTCATGTGGATTAATTAGTAGAAATAATTTATTCCCTTATTATTCCTTCGGTAATTTATGAGGAAGTGTGTCCTGGTCTCCCGCCTCAAAAACCGCTACCTGGTGACTATCAAAATAACAACCCCAGCTCATTGTAATTCTTGTCTATTTATCGTAATTTGTCATAATTCTTGTTTAGATATGAAGATGAATATATAGTTTTGAATAGACTGAGATAGATAGATAGATAAACAAACAAAATAATATAGATAGATACGAACAAATTGAGATAGATAGATATTTTAGACAAGTAAATGTATTTGGGGGGGTAGCTTCTTTTTTTGTCGTAATTCTTGTTTATTTAAACTAAAAACAAGACATTAAACAAACATGAATTTAAAAAAATCTTAGTATTTAAAGTAATATAGATAAATATGAACAAATTGAGATAGATGGATAGATAAATATGAAGATGGATAGTTTTGAATAGACTGAGCTGGGTCGTTATTTTAATAGTCACCGGGCAGCAACTCTTGAGGCAGGAGACCGGGATGCACTTCCTCATAAATTACCATTCCTTCCATTAATTCACCACAGGTAAATTTTTTGGTTGGAATTGGCTCAACCGACTCTGGGTGAATGCCGTAACAGTAAGATGGAAGAAACAAAGATTAAATATCTAAGTAAAGAAGACATGTACACCTTTGTACAACCATGGGTATGCAGGTGTACTTTATTATACTGCACTGTGTGTAAGATAAGTACATATGTGTAAGAAATCAAGAATCAACAGCTTTTGGTGTACTTGTTGGTTGGTTGTTTTGTTTAATGGCATATTAACCCTTGTGGGCTATTTAATGCCAAAAATCGTTTCTTTTATATATATATATATATATATATATATAATATATATGATTTGTAAATGAATAGTTTCTAGGTAAATATTTTTGGTTGGTTGGTTTATTTATTGATTTTAACGGCATATCAACCCGTCTGGGGTTATGTCATGTCTAACGGTTAGGGTGTAATACATATTGTGTATTCATATATATACTTTTAGTAATTGGTTTTAACAATGTGTTAGCATTATTGGGGATTATGTTGTATGGTATTGATTTGTTTCATGTCTATATTCTATGGTATAATTTTATTTCCTTCAAAAAGGAGAGAATATCCTCCATGTTGACATTTTCAAACAGATCTTTCATATTGTTTGCTTTAAAATAACAGTTTCTGATGTGAGCAAAAAACCTGTATTCCATGAATAAGTGTTTAACTGTCAGGAGTGTTTGACATGTTTCACATTGTGGTTGTTGTTCTTGTTTGAGTATATAGGAGTGTGTTAGTTTTGTATGACCAATGCATAATCAGGACATAATGACTTGTTCCTTTCTAGACTTCCTTAAAGTTGGTCTGTAGACTCCCAAAGTGGGTTTGATTAGGAAGAGTTTATTGTGGATGTTGTTATTCCAGTGTTGTTGCCATTTTGTATGAAGGAATCTATTAATTTTAGGTTTCAAGTCAGTATATGGTATCTGGAACTTGTCAGGGATTAAATCTAGAGCCGATTTAGGGTTTTATAAACTTATAGAAATGTATCAAATTGTCAACATTCTGTTCTGTTTCTGTGACAACATTCACCCTGGGTTGGTTAAACTGGCTCCATCCGATGAATTCACCTGTGGTGAATTCATGGAAAGAGTAATAAGGGAATAGAAAATTCACAAGTGGTCCCCAAACCCCACATGCATATCCCGGTCAGGGGAAGGAGACGCCCTTGTTTGCCACAGATTTTCCACAGACGTTGTGACATGTAGACCAAAAGACTTTAGAAATAATGTGCTTAGATGACCATTGAGTAAAGAGCTTTCCCCACCCTTTTACAGGTCTTGTTTTTCATTCTGCAGGGTGTCTAGCCACCCTCCTCCACCAGACAAAATCTGTGGGGTTACCTGTTTAGTCACCGATGATCCGACTATGAAATAGGTAGTACTGGGTTACATGGTACCAGTAGGCCATTGGGAGACCTGACACTGATGATCCGACTGTGAAACAGATAGTACTAGGTTACATGGTACCAGTAGGCCATTGAGCGACCTGACAAAGACGATATGACTATGAAACAGATAGTACTGGGTTACATGGTACCAGTAACACATTGAGCAACCTGACACAGACGATATGACTGTGAAACAGATAGTAGTGGGTTACATGGTATCAGTAGCCCATTGAGCAACGTGACACCGATGATATGGCTATGAAACAGATAGTACTGGGTTACATGGTACCAGTGGCCCATTGAGCGACCTGGCACAGATGATCCAACTGTGAAACAGATAGTACTAGGTTACATGGCACCAGTAGCACATTAAGCGACCTGACACAGATGATCCGGCTGTGAAACAGATAGTACTGGGTTACATGGTACCAGTAGGACATTGAGCGACCTGATACAGACAATATGACTATGAAACAGATAGTACTGGGTTACATGGTACCAGTAGCACATTGAGCGACCTGACACAGATGATCCGACTGTGAAACAGATAGTACTGGGTTACATGGTACCAGTAGCCCATTGAGCAACCTGGCACAGATGATCCGACTGTGAAACAGATAGTACTAGGTTACATGGTACCAGTAGGCCATTGAGAGACCTGACACAGACGATATGACTATGAAATAGATAGTACTGGTTTACATGGTACCAGTAGGACATTGAGCGACCTGAAACAGATGATACGGCTGTAAAACAGATAGTACTGGGTTACATGGTACCAGTGGCCCATTGAGCGACCTGGCACAGATGATATGACTATGAAACAGATAGTACTGGGTTACATGGTATCAGTAGCCCATTGAGCCACCTAACACCGATGAAATGACTATGAAACAGACAGTACTGGGTTACATGGTACCAGTAGCACATTGAGCGACCTGACACAGATGATATGGCTATGGACCAGATAGTTCTGGGTTACATGGTATCAGTAGGCTATTGAGTGACCTGATACAGACGATATGACTATGAAACAGATAGTACTGGGTTACATGGTACCAGTAGCACATTGAGCAAAGACCTACATAGACCAGCTCTGTGCAGATACTGCATGCTGTGCAGAGGACGTCCCGGGGTCAATAAATGATAGGGATGGTTGGCGAGAGATTGTCATAGGATACATCATCCGAAACATTGTGCTTATACAGATGTGCTGATAGGTACGCGTCCTGTATCATTGACCGACGCATAAAAATCGTATCCATACTTCAGTGTTTTTTGTTTTTTTTTCTTCCCCCACCATTTCCACTTAACTGTAAATACATTTCAATATTTTCTTGTAAATGAATTACACTGTATGCGGTACAAGGTAGGAGTTAGATGGCTTTAGTTGTTCTTAGATAAAAACTCTACAATTTATTAAGAAACTTTAGTTGGGACCCATCAAATTTTCCGGGACACACTAAATTAAAAAACTATCAGCATAACTGCTTATAAATACCACAATAAAAATGAGAACAACAGTCAGAAAATCAAAATCATTCATATTAGAATTGTTTACTAATTTATAGCAAAAAGTAGTGTGTGGGGCGGGCATTTGTGTGGGGGTTGGATTTGGTTTAGTTTGCTTTGTTTTACGGCATATCATCCTCAGTGGGTTATTTAATGTCGATAAAGTGTTTAAATGAAGTAATTCTTAATGGATAATCAATTTTGTTTATCAACTCATGTTTTTCTATTTAACCCATAGATGGGACCCTAACAGGTACTACCACTCCAGGTCAGAGTGAACCAGGGACCAATGGTGATGAAGGGGTGCTCCACATTCCCCAAACCTCCAAAACTGGAACCTCACCATCAGATAGAGTTTAACGTCATTCCCAGGACATGAAGACCCTCAGCCACTGCCTTCTAGCACCCATATGATAAAAAGGGTTGGTGCTAGGGCTTGATGTGACCAGCCAATTGATCGGAGGGGGCCTCTCCGACCGCCCTACTAGCCTAAGAAAGGGCTAAAGTGAGTATTGCAAGACATGGACTGCTCAACCACCTGGGTTCTATCCTTAAGTATCACGGGTCGCCACTCACAGTCAACAGGTGGCCTATTACGGGAGTCTTACCCTTCTTCAGAGGTGCAGTCAGTGCATTCTAACGCCCCACTGACAGGGCAGGTGGAGGTTGGAAGTGAATGTACCTGTCTAGCCTAAGTAAGGGCCAAAATGAAGTGTTGCATGTCAAGGACTGCTCAGCCACACCAGGATACCTTCCTTAAGCATCACAGGTCGCCACCCACGGCCAACAGGTGGCCACATAGAGGAGAGGGGCATTCATACCCTTCTGCAGAGGTGCAGTTGGCGTATTCTAAAACCCCAACCAACAGGGCTGTATCCTTATGTATCCATTAATTCGCATCTAACTTTTTCTACAGGCATTTCATTAAAGTTCACTGTGTGATGACACTGAGGGGTAATCCCTCCCAATTACATAAGGATACAGCCCTGTTGGTTGGGGCTTTAGAATATGCCGACTGCACTCTGCAGAGACCACTCCCCTCAATGGGAGTCACCTGTTGATCCCATTGGGAAGGGAGTGGAGTCAGTGTATTTTAAAGCCCTAGCCAATAAGGATGTATCCTTACGTAATTCACATTTAACTTTTTCAACAGGCGTTTCATTAAAGTCCAGTGTAATGACACTGAGGGGTAAGACACCCCAATGGCACCAACTGGTGGCCCATTGACGGGGGGGGGGTCTCTGCAGAGGTACAGTCGACATATTCTAAAGCCCCAACCAACAGGGCTGTATCCTTATATAATTCCCATCTCGTTTTTTCTCCATTAAAATCTTATAAGCGGTGACACGGTTATAGTTTGGATGAATTCCCATTTTTATTTTATCTGGGGGGATCAGATTTCCATCTTGTTATGATCAGCCATCTTTATAATGTTCTAGTAACATACAAAAAAGACAATCTTTATCAGATGGATTTTGAATCAAGGAGAATTATTTGGCAAAACTTTTCTTTTTCTTTTTCTAAAATGAAGAAAGAAATTTTCAAAAAGAAGTGAAATCTCATCAACAAGTAATTTGCCTTTGTTTAATATACTGTATGTACTCATTCATTCATATATATATATATATATATATATATATATATAAAGTGTTGTTATGGGTCCAACGGGAGAAAAATAGATATTTTATAAAAAAGAAGGTTTGCAAAAAGGATATGAATGCGACACATGTTTCTGATCTGTTGTCTTCTTCAGGCATTGAATTATTATTTTGGCAGATTATGTCCGATATTTGATAGGTTGTGTGTGTTTTTGTAACTTTTTTATTATCTATATATATATATATATATACACACACACACACCATAGTGATTAAAATCCACAAAAAGCAAATAAAAATCCACCTCTATATTGTAGAATGATATAGGATTAAAAATACCCTGATGATTTGCGATCTGCAAGAAACTCAAGTCAGTCTATTTTAAACCATTCTCCTTTAATTACATATAAATATATGTATATATATATATATATATATATATAAGCATTACTATTATAGTAATAATGATAATAATAATAATTTTTCTTTTTTTTTGGAGGTCAAGATTAAAGATTATAGTAAAGACTTGGTTTCAAAAATTAATTCCATAGAAATTAATTTTCTAACCATAAATCCAACGTCAATACACACACACATATATATATATATATAAAGTGTTGTTATGGGTCCAATGGGAGAAAATTAAATATATTATAAAAAAGAAGGTCCGCAAAATGGATTATGTTTTTAGAAAAAATATTTATTAGATAATAATAAAAATTTTCTAAAAACACAACCCATTTTGCAGACCTTCTTTTTTATATAATATATATATATATATATATATGTGTATATATGTATTTATATATACACAAATGCTGGACGATCCACTTTTAATATTTAACTGTCTCAGGATTGACTAATATGCATAAAACTTTAGTAACATTAAATTAGTACCATAATATTTTTTTGACATTTAAATCTGCTCTGCATTTAGCACTTTTATATTGTCCATTATATATATATATATATATATATATATATATATATAGAGAGAGAGAGAGAGAGAGAGAGAGAGAGAGAGGGGGGTTGAAAAAGTAGGACATTAGGACAAAATTTAAGGACAAAAAAGTTTTAGATATCAATCATACAACACAGAAGGTGTATATATATATATATATATATATATATATATATATATATATATACTATAGTACATTAAATCAGTACCATAATATTTTTTTGACATTTTAAACCTGTTCTGCTAATTTAGCATTTAGCACTTTTATATGCAAACTTTTCATATTTTCTATTGTATATATATATATATATATATATATATATATATAGATAGATAGATAGATAGATAGATATAGGGTGGTTGAAAAAGTAGGGTATTTGGACAAAATCTAAGGACAAGAAAGTTTTCTAAAATATATATAAAAAAATAGGCAAAACTTGCAAACCATACTGAAAATCCCATGACCCAGAAAAAACAGAACCCACAAATTTAGTAATAAAACTTAATTTTAACTAGGGGAGTTTAGGGTTAGTTTAATGGGAAAATAAATAATTTGGGTTGTTTTTTCTGGGTCAACTAGTATACAGGGTGACCCAGAAAAAATACAACCCACAAATTTTGTAATAAAACTGTTAATTTTAACTAGGGAGGGTTGGGGTTGGGGTTTAAGGTTAGTTTAATGGGAAAATAAATAATTTGGGTTCTGTTTTTTTTCTGGGTCACCTTGTAATATCATGGATTTTGAGTATGATTTGCAAGTTTTACCAAAAAATTTATTCTTTAGATATCATACAACACAGAAGGTATATATATATATATATATATATGATTTATTGCAAGTTTTTTTCTGAAAGACAAACTAGAATGTGCACTATTAAACAAAATGGAGGAACCACAGATATACACAGAAGAGAGTCAACAAAACATCTTCCTCCAAAATGACAACTAAAAAACAGAAAAAAAAACAACAAAAAAAAAAACATTATCTACAGAAATTAGCAAATGGCTGAAAATTTGCACAATTATCTGGACCCTAGCCAAAAAAAAAAAAAAAACTTTTTTTTAATCCGAAAAAGAAGTGAATTTCTAATATGAAGGGCTCGGACGGAGAAACTATTTCTACTTACCATGATTGCAGGTATTTGTCAGCAACAAATAAGTTTCGTTTACTCCCCGTGAGAGAGAGAGAGAGAGAGAGACAGACAGACAGAGAGAGCTGGCAGCAAAAATCTGTTTATAGAACAACCAAGTCAGATATGGCCAGTGTTCTTAGTTGTAAGATAAATACCATGTATTAATTGTCAAACAGAAAGATTAAGTATCTTCCACTAGCAGTTGCTGCTTCTGTTGGGTGGCGGCTTCTTGGAGAGTATCGAGTGTGAAATACCAACAAATTCTAAAATTGTACGCTTGCTTCTCTCTCGCTCTCTCGTTCTCTGTGGTATAGAAATGAGTCGGGTAATCAGAATCTTCGGTTAGTAGAGATGTGTCCCAGTAGAGATCAGGTTTTTTATTTTGCAGGGCTTTCAAATTCTTTCTTTTCTCTACAAGAATTGATGGAATCGGTAAAAAAGTGATTCTTTTAGTTTTCTGGTTTTTGGTTTTTGATTTTTAGTCAATAAAGACAGTTTTTTGTTAATAATTTTGTAATCTCTACTGACTAGCCCTGAAAGTTTTACTTGTAGCTTCAAGATGGCAAACTGCTACTACTACTACTACTACTAAAGGTGGGTGAGGGGAAATTTGATAAAAGATGCAACCACCCCACTGTCTTACTATCCAGCAGGTGAAAAAAAAAACAACAGCTGATGAGGGGGGAGAAGAAGAAACGAAGCCTTCCTCAAAATAGAGTGAGAGGTAAGTCAATTAGTCGGTGGGTCTGTAGAGTTAACTCTTAACAGACGATAAGACGAACCCAATAAGAATCTGAAGACGAAGAAGAAGTTCTGGCAAATAGAAAGAAGGAACTTTAGAACTGATGAGATACAGAAGAAAGTTATTTTTTGGAAGGAAAAAAAAGGGGCACCTGAAGAGAGAATTTAACAGCCATTTTGTTACAAGAGAGAAAATTAAATAAAAACTGAAGGTTCAGGTAGGTAAAAAAAACAAAAAACACCTTTCTAAATAATAAATAAGAAAAATGTTGATCATTCTTAAGTAATCCTATAATACTCATAATTTATACACAATTTTATGGTAGCAAGTATTCCTATCTAATACTAATATATACACAATTACATGGTATCAAGTAACCATTCTGTTTAATATTAGTCCTTTGGAACAATTTTTAAAACAAGTATTCCTATCTAATACAAATAATTTTCATACAGTTATTTGGTTTCAAGTATTCCTATCTAATACAAATAATTTGCACACAGTTTTATGGTTTCAAGTATTCCTATCTAATACAAAATAATTTGCACACAGTTTTATGGTTTCAAGTATTCCTATCTAATACAAATAATTTGCACACAGTTATATGGTTTCAAGTATTCCTATCTAATACAAATAATTTGCACACAGTTATATGGTTTCAAGTTCCTATCTAATACAAATAATTGCACACAGTTATTTTCAAGTATTCTATCTAATACAAATAATTTGCACACAGTTATATGGTTTCAAGTATTTCTATCTAATACAAATAATTTGCACACAGTTTTATGGTTTCAAGTATTCTCATCTAATACAAATAATTTGCACACAGTTATATGGTTTCAAGTATTCCTATCTAATGTGTATAATATATCATTAAGAAATAAAGGGTTACAGTAAATGGCGTGAATAATTTGCATACTGGTTTTAATAAACCATGTTTAATAAATAATTACTTGGTATTATTAATTTCTAATATTATTGTTGTATTCTAAAATGCATTAAAAGCAATCCTATGAATAATTTTATATTGAAATAAATTAGAATAAAGTAAAAATAAGTGTAATATTTTTTGTGTTCTTATTTAATTTCATTCGTCTTTCTAATTCAATATAATATTGAATTATTATATTAAAACAGAGATGCTGATAGGTACGCATTCTCTGTCCCTGATGCACAAAAATCTAAAAGGATGCAGTAAAATCATATCCATGCATCCCAGTGTTTTTCTTTTTTCTTTCCTCATCATTTCAAGCTAACTATAAATACATTTCAATAGTTTCTTAGAAATGAATTACACAGCATAGGTTACAGGGTAGGAGTTAGACAGCTTTAGTTGGGACCCAGAAATTTTCCTGGGGACACATTCAAAGCAAATATGTGTATCCCATGACGCACTAAATCAAAAAGCTATCAGCATCACTGATTTTATATTGAAATCAATTAGAATAAAGTTTTTTTTACAAAGTAATCTTATTTGTGTTCGTATTTAATTTCATTAGTTTTTCTAATTTATAATAATAATTTAATTATTATATTAAAACTAAATTACTTGTGCCCAGAGGGTACACATGTACCAACTAAATATTGAGACCGACCCAATATTCTCACCAGTAAGTCATTGCTTTTTCATATATATATATATATATATATACATATACTGCCCATAAACACTTTATACTGCCCATAAACACTCTCATACATTCAATTCATCTTCACATACATACACACATCATTTTATCCAATCATACGCATCCCATGTCTATTGAATTTTTTGAAATTTTTCGATTTTCCTCACATTTGAAACATCTTCACCTGATGAATGCATCGCATGAAACCAATATGGTTGTGAATGTTCCTTTGTCACCCAATAAATAGATATGTAAAACCTATATATTTATCTTATTATATTATATAACAGCTCTATTTTATATTGAGCACTCTACCAATTAATACTGCCTTTGGTACACCATTCCAGCAAAAGCTGAAATAGTGACCATCTCACACTACAGTATATATATATATATATATATATATATATATATATATATATATATATTTCTTTTTGCTAGTGTGAATAATAATCATTAATTTGTGCATCTGATAATTTGTCATTGTTGCCAACGTCAATAAAGAAGAAGAAAAGAGATTTCTATTTTTATTTCTCCTTCTTCAGGGACAACTGATGATTTTCATATACAATCATCTAATGTTTCACAGGTTATATGATATATGGTAATCCTATCTTGAATATTCCACTATTTTCAATAGAAATGAGAAGAAAGAATTTTATCAAAACTCTTGGGCTCAAATAACAATAATAATAATGATAATAATAATAATATCCTAACAAGAAACAATGAATAATATTCTAATAAGATCCTATCAATGATATATATATACATTGATAATAATAATAATATAAGATATCTATATATTATTAATAATAAAAGATATCAATATATTAATAATAATAAAAATATAAGATATCAATATATTATTAATAATAATAGTATAAGATATCTATATATTAATAATAATGATAATAATATATCTATATATCAATAATAATAATATAAGATATCTATATATAATAATAATAATAATAATAATAAAAGATATCTATATATTGATAATAATAATAAAAGATATCTATATATCAAATAATAATAATAATAATAAATAAGATATCTATATATTCAATAATAATAATAATAATATAAGATATATATATATAATAATAATAATAATAATAATAATAATAAAGATATCTATATATTGATAATAATAAAAGATATCTATATATTAATAATATCTATATATAATAATAATATTAATAATAATAATAATAAGATATCTATATATTAATAATAATAAGATATCTATATATATATAATAATAATAATAATAATAATATAATAATAATAAGATATCTATATAATAATAATATTAAGATATCTAAATATATAATAATAATAATAAATATCTATATAATATAATAATTTAAATATCTATATATAAATAATAATAATAAGATATCTATATATAATAATAATAAGATATCTATATATAATAATAATAATAAAAGATATCTATATATTAATAATAATAATAATAATAATAAAAGATATCTATATATTTGATAATAATAATAATAATAAAAGATATCTATATATTGATAATAATAAAAGATATCTATATATTAATAATAATAATAAAAGATATCTATATATTTAATAATAATAATAATATAATAATAATAATAATAATAATAATAAAAGATATCTATATATTGATAATAATAAAAGATATCTATATATTTATAAGATATCTATATATTAATAATAATAATAATAATATAAGATATCTATATATTATTAATAATAATAATATAAGATATCTATCGTCGTCGTCGGGGCGGCCTAAAGTCGGTATTAGCCAGCGAGGGATTAATAATAATAAAAGATATCTATATATTAATAATAATAATAATAATAATAATAATAATAATAATAATATCCTAATCAGAAACAATGAATAATATTCTAATAATAAGATCCTATAAATGATATCTATATGCTAATACCCATGCTCGTTAAAAGTACGACCGTTATCATCTTGCAACACCCTCTGGTTAAAAATGAGATCCAAAATGAAATTCAAAACTATAAATTCTGATTATCTAGTGTTGTTTATCCACCAAATTCTTAGTTCTAATGAGTGTTGTCACCTCAGATAAATAATGGACCATTGCGTTCTTATTATAAAGAAAGGAAAGAAAAAGTACCTGCTACATAGAAAAATATGGGAGGCTTATGCAGAAAACCGTACGACCTCGCCCCTCTTCATCAAACAAGGAACGAAAAGGAGTGTAAAAGAAAGGAAAGAAGTCGCCACAGAAAAGAGAGCCAAAAGGAAGGAGAGACAACAGAACATCAGCAAGCATCACCATTTGTTTGAAATCACTGCACCAGAGATTGCCATTCAAAAATTGGTCTGTTCAGCCACTCATGCAGTTGCAGATAAAAAAAAAAAGTGGACACTACGCCATCGTCTTTAGTAGACGGAAGGATGCCAACAATATATATATATAATATAAGTGCTTAATTGGAGTCGTACCTAATTTTTGAAAATTAATTAATTAATAATGAATTAGGCGGGAATACCTATTAAATGTATGGCTAAACAAATCGAGAAAATCAATCTCTGTATGTACATTTCGGTCTATTAGGCCTCATCAGCAGAGCTATAGATCGGAAGACCGCCTGTGCGTGATTTGAGACCGGACTGCCAGCTGACAGGCCGATCCCATAACCCCTACACTAAACGGACTTCTTAGATTTTACGATTTGTTTAGAGTAGGTTAATATTCCTCTTCTAGTGACTTTTATTACACGACGATATGATAATTTGTAAACACGGTTTGTTTGGAATGGCTTTTTGCCAATAATTTTTGGGAGAATAAGTGCTTAATTGGAGTCGTACCTAATTTTTGAAAATTAATTAATTAATAATGAATTAGAAGTACGCAGAAGGCCAGCCAACCTGGCAACTCCTCGTCAGAAAAGGAACAAAAAGGAGTGAAATAGAGAGGAAAGAAGCCGCCGCGGAAAAGAGAGCCAAAAGGAAGGAGAGACAACAGCAACTCCAGCAAGCATCACTGTTTGTTTGCAGTCACTGCACCAGAGACTGTGATTCAAGAATTGGTCTGTTCAGCCACTCACGCAGTTGCAGATTAAAAAATAAATAAATAAATTTTAAAAAGTGGACAGTACGCCATTGTCTTCAATAGACAGACGGATGCCAACACAAAAGCATACAAGTTCATCTTTGGGGTTACCCTTACTGTGCTTTTCACCTGTTCTAATAGGTTTGGTTTGGTTTGGTTTGGTTTACGGCATATCAACCTTGGTGGGTCATTTAATGCCGATAAAGTTTTGAAATAAATTCACTCTTAATGCATAATACAATTTTGTTTATAAATTCATGTTTTTCTATTTAACCCATAGATGGGAACCTAACAGGTACTAACACTCCAGGTCAGAGTGGACCAGGGAGCAATGGTCATGAAGGGGTGCTCCACATTCCCCAAAACTCCAGAACTGGAACTTCACCATCGGATAGAGTTTAACGTTATTCCCAGGATTGTAGACCCTCAGCCACCACCTTCTAGCACCCATATGATAAAAAGGGGTTGGGGCTCGCCATAAGGACAATAGGGTTGGGGCAATCATATAGTTGCTAGGGCCCGTCAAGCCTAAGTAAGGTTCTAAGTGGAGTATTGCAAGTCATGGACTGTTCAACCATTTCAGTTCTATCCTTAAGCATCACAGGTCGCCACTCACGGCCAACAGTCGGCCCCATTGCAGTCGGCAGGGCGGAAGGACAAATGGAAAAAAGACAAAGAATGGAAAAGAAGAGTAGAGATGGAAAGGAGACAAGAAAGAGGAAAGATAGAAAGAAGGGAGGGACTATAAGAGAGGGCTGTCATGGGGGCGGGGGGAGTTATGGAAAGTGAGAGGGAGGCGAGAGGGGAGATAGGGGGAGTTATGAAAGTGAGAGGGGAGGCGAGAGGGGAGTCATGGAGGCGAGAGGGAGTCAGGAAAGCGAGAGGGTCATGGAAAGTGAGAGGGGGCGAGAGGGAGTCATGGAAAGTGAGAGGGGGCGAGAGGGGGTGAGGGAGGCGAGAAGGGAGTTATGGTAAGTTGAGAGGGGGTGAGAGGGAAGTTATGGGGGCGAGAGGGGGAGTCATGGAAAGTGAGAGTCAGTGCATTCTAACGCTCCACCGACAGGGCAGTTCAGCTTTGAGGTTACCCTTACTGCGCTTTTCACCTGTTCTAATAGACGAGTTTTATTAAATAAACAGGTGTGTTTTTGTTGTTAGTTTAGAAGAAGGAAAAGAAATTAAGAATAACAATTTCCTAAACAACTCCGATAAGAAGACAAGGTTAATAATGACAAAAGAAACAAGACAGTTTTTTTTCTTTTTCAACAAACATTTCTCTTCTTTTTTTTTTACTACTTCTTTTTCTGCTCATTAATTAAATGATAACATATTAAATACTAATCCCAAGTTAACCAAACAATATTAATTAAAACAAAAAAAGCAGAGAACGTGTCAATATTTAAACAAAATTAATCAGGTACGTAACATTGACAAGAGACAAGGATTAATTGAACCAATACAAATAAATCAGAGAAAACAGAAATCTATACATATATAAAGGTAGTGTAGTAAGATGGAAGGTCCTGAGTTTTGCGAGGACTACTATTAGAAAAGGAGGAAGAAGAAATAAGAGATAGTAAAGGCTTTAAAAAAAAAGTGATGAACATAAAACAGGTTGTCGTGAGTTTGACTGGGGCGTGACCCCCCGAATGGAGAATTGAAAACCAACCGGAAGTTTCGGGTGTTGACCGGAACTGGAAGTCACGTGGTGACGTGGAACAATGAAGAAAAATACCGGGCTCTTTTTGCTTTCCGAGGCCTAGGGGAACGGACGGGCCTCTGGTCCCCAGTGTGAGATCACCGTAATTTAACAGTGTCCTCTCTCCTTTCTCTCTGCCTTCCTCCTCTCCGACACAACCCACGAGACGAGCCTAGCCTGGAAATAAAAGCTAAGCAGCTTGTGACGATATATTTCTCGCGTTGTACTTTTTTTATCGACAAGATGACAGCCACGTGCAGAACACCTTTTTAGTGTCGTGAATTTGGAGGCACATTGACAAGACCTGCTATACAATATGTAACCGCCACGTTACAGTAGTTCAGTATATGTATGGTTTGTTTTGTTTTGTTTTACGGCATATCAACCTCAGTGGGTCATTTAATGCCGATAAAGTTTTGAAATAAATCAATTCTTATTGGATAATACAATTTTGTTTATCAACTCGTTAACCAAACAATATTAATTAAAACAAAAAAGCAGAGAACGTGTCAATATTTAAACAAAATTAATCAAGTACGTAGCATTGACAAGAGACAAGGATTAATTGAACTAATACAAATAGATTAGAGGCAACAGTGTTGAGAATTTCTCGGATATATATATATATATTTACCAACCCCTCCACACGAGCAGGATGTGACACAAGGTCAATTTCTTAAACGGAGTTCAATTGGTTTGAATTCAGAGATTTCCTTCTCCTAGACCGGTTGCCTACCCAAGGTTAAAGAGCCCAGTCTGCCCTACTATTTATCCATAGCTGGAGGGAGAGTAGGATTCATACCTTTCCCAAGGGTATTATTAGCGCTAAGTGAAATGCAATTACCACGTCCAGGATTTGAACTCGGGGCGACGAGTCCATTTCCCATGATTTTAACCATTACACCACGCGCTTTTTCTCGGATATAAGGTGTGTGATGGATCCCGGTCCTACTTATAGACTAGGCCAGAATCATGTGATCTAACTCTTGGCCAATCACTGGCAGTACTCTGAGGTTGATACAATACTTAACCGACCATACTGGTCATAATTACACTGGCATTCTTTAATGACTGACATAGGATTAAAACACTGGACCTTTACCAATACGCAGGATAGGACTTATACAGTTACCAAAGGATTCCATAACACAGGACTTTCTCTAAGCCCTTTTCAACTGGCCAACGATGGCATTTAAAAACTTTACAAACAGAAATGGTTAAATATCTAACACTATCGGTGTGTCCATAAGTAGGTGTCTACAGAAGAATGTAACTTATAAGTTCATCCTTGCTTCTCTAGCAGTGTCCATCATGTCTCATTTATCTTTACTCAAATGGTTTGTGTGATTAAGGGTTAGTGGCCCTGTTTTCTATCCCAGAGGAGGATAGTCTCACATATATCTGGTCATTCTGAGTAGACTTTGTGACATTCGGTGTTGTTATTTAAGTTACAACCATTGTGTGCTTATCTTCCAGTTCGACATAATTGGACTTTAATTATTCTTCACTTCCTCATCATTTCAAGCTAACTGTAAATACATATAATAGTTTCTTGGAAATGAATTACACAGGATAGGTTTCAAGGTAGGTGTTGGATGGCTTTTGTTATTTCTCATGATCATAAATAAAACCTTCAATTATTAAGAAACTTTGTTGGGACCCATAAATTTCCCGGGGACTCATTCAAAGCAATATGTGCATCCCAGGGACACACTTAAATAAAAAGCTATCAGCATCAATGGGCATAGCAAACTTTCCATGGGTTATTAATGCAAAACTCTCTTGTAGAAAAAAGTAATTGGCACTATTTTACTTTGTTTAATGGATATCACTCCTAGGGATATGGTAATGCAATGCCATCTTGTAGAAGAATATAGTAGTAGTAGTAGTAGTAACTTAACCCATACTGGAGGTATGAAAGGGTTCATACTTTCTGAATGTAGTTTGGTTTGGTTTTGTTTAGCGGATATCAACCTCAGTGGTCCTTTAATGCCGACAAAGTTTTGAAATAATTAATTCTTAATGGATATTCAAATTCACATCTGTTCTTTACAGCCTATTGTCCATTTTGAACTCTTTTCGTACAGGAGTGTTCAACAATTGTCAAATGTACCATTTCACGTAGCAAGTTTAGTCAAAAAGAAAAACTTTCAATTCAATGTGTTTGTTTCTACTTATAGAAAGTGACTTGTGTCACATCCTGTTTGCATGAGACAAGTGATACTTCATACCTGATGATGAATAAGATTGTTCAAATTGCTAATGCTGCTGCGATATATATATATAATAATTATTATATAATATACACGCTCCACACAAGCAAGATGTGAATCAAAGTCAATTTCTTAGGCTGAGTTTAACAGGTTTGAATTCAGCTTCCTTCTTTTCTGGTTTACGTAAACCAAATTAAAGAGCCGGTCCGCCTACTATTTACCCATAGTTGGATAGAGAATAGTGGATACATATCTTTCTCAAGAGCATTGCACTATGGGAAATGCAAAAAGCCTGTTTGATTTGCAATTGGTGACAGTCCTTTTCTTTACAGACTTAACCATATAATCATGCGTTAATTGGATATAAAAAGTCACACTGTGTCTTTCAATTGAATACCCAGCTAAATAATGGAACTCATTTTTACAATAATGCATTATTTTTACTATTAGTGTAATTCTTTATGTCTCTATAGCTAAGCCGAATATGGTGTTTGGGGGGTTCTATATTGATACGTATTGTGAAGAATGGAGAAGGCATTCTACACAGAAAGTATAATAAGAAAGAGAGTAGGGGAAAGATAGAGGGGTGAGCGTGCAAAGCTAATCGTTTTCAATTAAACATTAATGAAAGAAGGAAGAAAGGAAAATATACGAGTGAAGAGAAGAGTTAAAATAAAGATTATTATTATTATCTGCATTATTCGACTATTGTCCCATCTTCATTGTTATTTGTACAACGTTTCGCCGATATACTTCCGGCCTTCTTCCAGGTATTTCTTGTCGGACTCGGGAACCTTCTCTACTCTGAAAACCTTCTTTTTGAACTCGGTGAACTTTCTTGTCGCGAGAAGGTTCCGACGTCACAGAAGATACGCTGAAGAAGGCCGGAGGGTATATCGGCCGAAACGTTTGTACGCAAATAATGAGATGGGGACAATAGTCCGAATAACGCAGATAATACTAATCTCTCAAGCCTCATCTCAACATTCAGAGAAAAAGATTATTATACTTTTTTAAATACTGAAGTATTTGCAATGGTTCTTAAGCAAACACATCAAATGCTGTAACTAATTGAATTTATCATACAGGTGCCTGCTAGTGTTAACATATGAAAAGATGAAAGGAAAGAAAGAAAGAAAAAGGAAGAGAGAGTTACATGGAGATTTATTATACTTTTTAGAATATTGAACTATTTGAATTAGCTCTTAGTAAACATATCAATGTTGTAATAATTGAATTAACTTCAATCATACTGTGGTAATATTCCAAAGGTCCAATGCTAGTGCCATATTCTACTTTTACAGCATTGATTTATTTGGTTTACTTCCTCAATCATGAAAAATTTTTTTTTCAAAATCAATATTATTATCATTATTATTGTCATTGTCACCACTGATCTCAATTTGGAAACTTATCATTTACAATCCAATAGCATGACATTGTTTGGCGCACTTGCAAAAAGTTCTATAAGCAAATAAAAACAAAAATAAAGAGGAAAAGTGAGAAAATAGATAAAAATAGAATCAAATTTTCTAATATTCATTTTTGTAACAAAAAGCTAATGTTATGAGTTTCTAATAACTATTTTACACAATAAATGATGCTTCTAAACCAGGAGTTCTCAGAATGGTATATCTCTAATTAAATAATAAAATTCTCATAAAATTCAAACTTCCTCAATTCGCTTGATTCAACTACCTAAAAGATGTAGATTGATAATGTAGTTTAATTGTATATCAAACCCTGTGGTGTATCTAAATGCCAAACTATATTAATATAATATTGATATAGCTGTTAATTTGTATAACCACTACTGATGAGAAAGTGATACTAGTCGAAAAATGTGTCTGGTGGATTAACTTTAATTTATATATATATGCTCCCACTTTGGTTGAGCACTTTAAATAGGGATTTAATTGCGGATTCACCGTATTCTGGCGTGTAGCTAAACCCTCGCTTTGTATTACAAATGTTTTGAGGCCCTCTAGTGAATTCATTTCTGGCTTAGAAATGTAGTGATTATAAATATTCTCGCTATATGTCAAATCAAGCTGCCGCCTGACTGTACAGGTAAAGGATTGGCGAACGAAAGTTCATCGGTCTCAAACCGGCAGGGTAGCTGTTAAATGTATAACCACACTGATGGAGAAGTGATATTCGACAACACAGTGTCTGTTGGATTACTTATTTTATTATATGATAGTAATATATATATATACAAATATAGCACCCTCCCGGGTGCAAGTTTCAATGTAATAAGATATTTATATAAGAAATTAGAAAGGCTAATGAACTAAATAAGAATGCAGATGCAAAAAAGATTTGAAACATAGAAAACTGAATTACTCTTCCCATCACTCTCGTCTTCTTGCTATTTTTTTCTAATGTAAGTATTAGTTAAAGGAGGAAGTAAGAATATAACTTACAGTTATTTTTTCTCGTTAATTGGAATTTTCATTTTTAAGATTACTTGAGAGTTGTTTGCTTATATCATTAAAAAAAACATAAACTAGTTAGAATCAATTTAACACTGAGCACATATTTATTAAAATTCGATTTTTTTAATCAATATGCAAATTAGCTCTCCCGTTCACACTGTGAAACCGCTATTGTTGTTGTAATATATAAATTACATACATTCTATAGTACGTAAGTATTATGGTCACAGTAATTAATAAGCGTATAAACAATTTTATCAATAATGACGTTTAATGAAAATAAACTTGATGGTAAATGTGACGTCAATAACTTAAGGGAATTGGTGATTGAATAGTTGTTTAAGTTTCGGTTAGCAGACAGACAAACACAACTCTCCATTATAATAAGATATATATATATATATATTATATATATATACAGTGATTGCATTCTTCACAGCAATAAGCCATTTTTACAAGTAATTCAGTTGTGAGCAACGCAGATGATCAACTTGGTTTTTATGTACCCCTGTCACAAATATGAAACCCTTGACGAAGACTGCCCTCGACACACAGGTTCAGACTTAAATGTAGGAATAGTGTTCCATGACGTCCATTATGTGGTCGCTTCAGGATGGAGTGCTCCCGAGCCGCGCTTATCTCAAACGTTCTTACAGCTACATCGGCCTGTCTTTCAAGAGGATGTGTACCCAGCCCAACCCCTTCTGTCAATTGGTCCCTATCGCTGAAACATGACTTCCGCAAGGGCATCGATGTGACGCCATAATCGGACGCTCCCTGTCGACACCAAGTTCGTCGTGTTGGGGGGTTTCCCGATCTCTCAAGATCGAGGAAGTGTCCAGACATTCCAGGTGGCTATTCTTACGTTTGTTTTTTGTTGTAATATGGTTGGCATTAATATACCACAAGGGTGATATGAAGAAGGCGTGAAACACGAAACACAGTGTTGTGGAAGACTTATTTTATATGCTCCAACTCGGTAGAGCTTTAGGTGTGACTTTTAATTAACTTTCACTGACAGCATATAATAAAGCAATGATTGTCTGAAACAGCCTGGATCTCTCTGTGATGCATAAAATATATAAACAACGTATGTATTAATAGTTTTAAAAACTCCGTTAATGGCAGCTGCCAAATGTTCAGTCCGGATTTCGATCCTGGCATATGGTAGTTCTAGCCATCAACTGGAGAGGCGTGAATGCCAAAACACAAGTGTCCTGTGGATGACTTATTATAAATATATATATATTATATATATGCATACATGTAGCTTAAACAACACAGGCAATGTCTCCTGTTTAACAATTTTATTCATGATTTTTTCGGAGCTTTCTGGCCAACTTTTTTAACATTTGGATGGAATCCGTAGATTGTCGCACCAAAGTGTTTTTATCCCGGTATTTTGGCATTCAAGTGCATTCATCAGGGGTGAGGTGTTAATATTCGCAGTTTTTTTTCAAGTTAGTATATTAAGGGGTGTGGGGCTGGAGGAGGAGAATAATGGAAAAGTGTATAGGCAATTTTAAAATATGAGTCTGCACTGTTATACTGAAGAGTCAACGGCACTGACAAAGTTGTTGAGATAAACGATGTGGGTATTTTCATTTTTGGGAGACACAACGAAAGTACTTTAAGCGGCTTTTAAGGCTAATAATATAAATAGATAAATTAGATACTTTCAAGTGATGCTGATAGGCTTTTGATTTAGTGCGTCTTGGGACGCACATATTTGCTTTGAATAGTCCCTCGAAAAAAAATTATGCGTCCAACTAAAGTTTCTTATAAATTGTAGGTTTTTATTTAGGAATCTGGGGAAACAACTAAGCCGTCTAACTCCTACCTTGTAACCTAATGCAGTGTAATTTGGTTTTCTAAGAAACTATTGAATGGTATTTACAGTTAGCTGAAAAATCGGTGAAGGGAAGAAAAAGAAAAAACTACTGGGATGCATGGATAGGATTTTATTGCGGTCCTTTTAGATTTTGTGTGTCTTTTTGTTGATTTGCAAAATATCTAATCAATGTGAACAAATCAAGTTTAGCAGAGATTTTAGAATATATCTTGTTCATATCTCAATCATAATCTACCCCCCCAACTTTTCTGATTAACCTGAAATTAACGACAATAGATAAGGTGAGAATTAATTCAAGGGAATCAGTGTAAGATAAAACTATCCAAAGAGACGAGAAGGCTGAATATATAAAAATATTGAAGTAGTCAGTATAACTGTTGGTTGGACACCAAGCAACTTGGCAAGGCACAACTTGAAACCAGCAGTCAGTCCAGTATAACTCTGTTGTTTTGGACAACAGCAATCTGGCAAAGCACACTGAACCAGCCAGTCAGTGTATACTGGTTGGTTTTGGACACACAGCAAATGGCAAAGCACAAATGAAACTAGCCAGTCAGTCAGTATAACTGTTTGGTTTGGCAAACAGCAACTCGCAAAGCAACAACTGACCCAGCCAGCAGGTCAGTAAATACGCGTTGGTTTGGACTAAAGCAACTGGCTTAAGCACGAACTGAACCAACCAGAGCCAGCCAGTATATACGTTGGTTTTGGAACAACAGCACTCGCAAAGCACAACTGAACCAGCCAGTCAGTCAGTATAGGTTGCGTCTTGGCCTGATAGCAAGGTGCAAGCAACTACTGGACGACTAGCCAGTTTCGTCAGTATAACTTGTTGGTTTTGGACACGCGAACTGGCTAACCAACTGAACCAGCCAGTCAGTCAAGTATAACTGTTGGTTGGACATAGCAAACTGGCAAAGCACAACTGAACCAGCAGTCAGTAATAGCTGTTGGTTTTTGGACAAAACAGCAACTGGCGGCTAAACACAACTGAACAACAGCCAGTCAGTCAGTATACTGTTGGTTTGGACAACAGCAACTGGCAAAGCACAACTGAACCAGCCAGTCAGTCAGTATACTGTTTGGTTTGGAACAATAGATGGCAAAGCACAACTAACTAAGCCAGTCAAGTCAAGTATACATGTTGGTTTGGACAACAGAAACTGCTAAACCACAACTGGAACCACCAGTCTAGTCAGTATTCTGTTGGTTTGACAATAGCAACTGGCAAAGCACACCTGAACTAGCCAGTCAGTCAGTATACTGTTGGTTTGGACAACAGCAAACTGCTAGCACAACTGAGTCAGCCAGTCAGTCAGTAATACTGGTTGGTTGGACACAGCAACTGGCTAAGCATAATGAACAGGCCAGTCAGTCAGTATACTGTTGGTTTTGGACAAACAGAATGGCTAGCCAACTGAACCAGCACGTCAAGTCAGTATACTGTTGGTTTGGAAACAGCAAACTGGCTAAGCATGAACTGAACTAGTGCAAAACGCTCGTACTTATGGAACTCAAGAATAGTTCATTCCAATGTATTTGGTTGGTTTGGTTTGTGTTTACAGCATATCATTTTCAGTTGGGTCATTTAATGCCGGCAAAGTTGGTGAAAATATAATTCATTCTAATGCATAATAGCAATTTTTTTCAAAAAAAATAAGGTCTTTCTATTTAACCTATAGATGGGACCCTAACAGGTACTACCATTCCCCGGGTCAGAGTGGACAGCCGGTATGCAATGTAATTTGACAGTAATTAGATCTTAGTTGATTATTTACAATAAAGGATGGTTTTCAAGCATATGGTTAGCTCAGTTTGATCTAACTTCGAAAACAAGATTTTGGAGTTTGATACTGGCTTCGCCAACTCAAGCACATGAGAGTAGTCAGATGATGCTGATAGCTTTTTAATTTAGTGCATCTGGGTCGCACGGATTTGATTGAATGAGTCGCCCGGGAAATTTTGATGGGTCCCAACTAAACGTTTCTTATAAATTGTAAAGTTTTTACTCTATGAAACACTAAAACATCTAACTCTACCTTGTACTCCATACAGTGTAATCAATTTCCAAGAAACCATATTGAAATGTTTTACAGTTAGCTGGAAATGGTGGGAAAGAAAAAAACATGGGCATCATGGATATATTTTTTTTCCTGCGTCCTTTTAGATTTTTATGCGTCAGTGGATGCAGGACGCATACCTATCAGCATCTCTGAGTAGTTCAGCTTTGATCTGTGCAGTAAGTGAGGTATGAAGCTGAATGGTAGGTGTGGCACTTCCACCTTAGATGCAAAACTATCTCCATGGTCTAGCGCGAGTGAAAAGGGAATAGGCTCCCTCACTGCCCAGCCGAAACCGACAATAGGCCCACTGCCATTTAATTTACTTTTTACTTAAAATTTATTTTTTAAGCCTTGTGGCGTAATGGTTATCTTCATGACACACACATATTATATATACATATATATACTACACATTCCATCATCAATATAAACTCATCCTTTGAGATTATTTCAAGTCTTTCTATTTCTATATATATATATATATATTAAATATAACAGCACACATCATATATTTGTTAGATAACATGGTGCTGTATTTTTCAAAGCAGATCAGTGGCTCAATATCATCAATAAAATGCTTATATTGATTTAATTTAGTATGGTCATGGCAGTCAAACCGGTTAATAACAAGGTGTTACTCCTCATAACCACGCTAGACCTTAACTCCTGCTACCTAACTATATATATATATATATATATATATTATAGACTAATATATTCACATTACAACATAACACCTATGCACATTATATATATATATATATATATATTATATATATATAAATGTATATTATATACACAATAAATTATGCAAATATATACTGCCATAAATGCACATTAACATTATAAACCTATATATATATTATATTATATATATATACACCACACAGACACAGTAAATTATGCAAATATATATCAATTTAATATATATATATAATATATATATAACACACACACATAAATTATGCAAATATATATACAACACATATATGCACATTACACCATAACACTATATATATATATATATATATATATATATATATACCATATATATACACACATCACACAAATTATGGCAAATCTACATGTAAATATACACCACACATATATATATATATATATATAATATATCATACAACACACAATATATGCACAAACACATATAGCGAATATATATACCAAATATAATGCCAATATATATAATTGATTGAAAAGTAAAACTGAATTAAGACAAACACGCAAATTACATACATAAACTATATATATATATATATATAGTATATATAACAACACACACACAACACAAAATTATGCACAAAATATATATGCATATATATACATATATATTTAAATTTTTTCTTGAAGGCCTTACACGCATGTTCCGCATAAAATTCGATACTTTTTATTATAGAAAATGAAATTGACAAGTGTAATCCGGCAAGGATCGTCGGAGTGTGTAGAATGCCGTACAGACTGTTTTCTACTTATTAATTCATCAGCGACAATATACTAACAATTTCCCTCCGACAGAAATCGAAACCGGAACCTCAGCGAGCATAGTGAACCACTATATCGGCCTCGACGCCAGTACACAGCTAAATCCTTAAGCGAATTAAGCTTGTGTCAAATGAAGCTACTCCACTTCTAACCATAATAGTAAGGGGGTTTTTTTGAGAGAATAATAACAACAAACGACCGTGTGCCTTCGGCGAACTGAATAAGAATATTATCATGCGTTGTGTAAGTGCCTTCAAGAAAAATTTATTATATATTTATTCAGAACGGTTTCTAAAATAAACAAACATCTCAAAATATCTTTATATACATATATATATATACACACACACAACAAATTATGCACAAATATATACATACATATATACAATAATTATATATAACACACACATACACACAATATACTATATGCACACACACAGCCTATATATAATACACACACACATATATGCACATATATATAAATCGATTGCAAAGTAAAACTAACTGAACGAAACAACAAACAGCCTCACCACAGTAATCAGATGAATTAACCACAATCAATTGAACTTCTTTCGTTTAAATACTATTGTTATACAAAAAACAATCAAACAAAGCCTTTGTATTTTCTTTTTTTTTCTTCATATATATATATATATATATATATATATATTGAAGTAAGAACGCAATCCACCCGCTACAAGGAACAGAGGTGACATTCTCCTTCTACCCTTCAAGTGTGGTGTGTGTGTGTGTGTGTGACATATCATCAATGTATTAAAAATCTACTCATTTCTAAAAAGATTTTTACTTATCTCTCACCACGTTAAGAGATAATCTCATTTTAGCTGATTAGACTGACTTAAAGCAATCAATTTAACATAGACTTACAATCATTAATAATTCTTTTGTTTTACGTAGACAATTTTGGAACTAAGAAGAAAACTCTGCTCTAAATTTTGCAATATTCTAGACATATATATACACAAATATATATATATTATATAGTTAAGAGAAAAGGTAAATGAATCCAACGGTATGAGTATAGATAAAGGATATGAAAACATCACACATTATGCTGGTTAAGTGAAAAGATTATATATCATATTCATAGCTAATATTGAACAATATTTCGAATTATAAAAAACATCTTTCAGAGCTTGTTTATACTCCGATTAATAAGAGCGGAAACGAGAAAATAATTGATTCAAACAAAACATTGATGTTGCAAAAAAGTTATGCAGTAGTTTTCAATATAAGCCACATCCGCCACGCGTTCGTCGTCAGCGAGCAGTCATGTATATCTTATCATACTAAATATTTTATATTTTTATTATTATTTTATTAATATTTAAAATAATAATAATAGAATACAATGTGTACATGAAACAACTGCCAGGCTGAAACACGTGTTGGTAATTCATTAAATTAATTTTATCCTTCAATAATTTTCTTTCCTTTTAATTTATTTATCCTTATCAACATATTGTTGGATTCATTTCCATTTTTTCACTTACATATATATATATATATATTTTTTTGCAATATTCTAAGCAATTATATAATATATATATAGTATATATATAACTTAAATATTCATAATTTTCTATTATTATTTTTAATTTCATATTTAAAATAATAAGAAATAGAATACAATGGTGTACGTGAAACAAACTCCTTGGCCGAAACGACATGGTGGTAATTCATTAAATTAATTTTATCCATTCAAAATTTTCTTTCCCTTTAATTTATTTTAATCCCTATCCACACTAATGTTTGGAATTCATTTCTATTTTTCAACTACACACACGACACAACACACAGACCACTATAATAATATATATATATATATATTATATATAATATATATATTATGTATATATGTATTATTTTTAATATATTTGTTTTAAGTTAGACAATTTCTGAACTAAAAGAAAACCATGTAATAATATTTTTAATATTTGTAACATATTGGGGTGTGACACCTGCGAGGACTAGGTGTAAAACACTTGAATACTGCAGTCACAATTCAGCCTGCAGTTAGGGTTCGAATCACAACGACGAGAGCAGTTTCCTGTTATAACTCTTGGATGAGGAATAATAATGCCGAGATGTACATACATGAGATTGACTTCTCTCGATTGTTTACATTTATATTTGAACAGATACGCCCGCTTAATTCATTAACTATCAACAAATTAATTTTTCAAAAATAGGTTGACTTCAACTAAGCACATTTCTCCCAAAATTGTCGGCTAAAGCATATTAAACACATTGTTTGTTGTTTACTTCTATATGATGGACAGCTTAATATTACTACAACTAAATTTTTTTGCACATATAAAGGTAAAAAGTAAAGTCGTCGGGTGGCCTAAAAGTCGTAGCAACCAGACTGAGGGAGTCTATCCTTTTCAATAGCGTTTAGACCATATTTACAAGCAGTCCTCACTTTACTTGACAGATCACTGTGCTTTCATATAAACTGAGTTGGCAAGGGGCCAGTATCAAACCGGAACCTGCGGTTCTAGTCAAATGCTCTACCGATGAGCTAAACAATAAATATATGCAACATATATATAATCTTATTATAATGGAGATTTTGGTGTCTTGTCTGTCAGTAACTAAGTAACTGCATTTACATCACAATACTCTCAGGAATTGCGTAAGGTTATCAATAAGATTTAATTATAGTCAAAATCATTAATACATATATATTTATTAACGATGGTCGTTTAATGAAAATTTAAAGTGTTAGATTTGCTTCACAAACAGCCGTCAATGTTATAACGTGGCATTTAAAATCCTGCAAATGTGTCTCATATTATCACTAGGAAGTAGGTTACATAATATATGGTGTGGTTATTTTGCATATTGGTTTTAACAAAATGGGTTTAAATAAATAATTACTTGGTGTTACTGGATCTCTAATATTGTTGTTTTATTCTCCAACATATTAACATCAATCTATGATGATTTTATATACGAAACCAATTGGAAATATAATTAAAATAAGTGTTATCTTTTTAATATTGCGTTTTTTGTCCGCAATTATGTAGATATTTAATTGTCTCCCCATAGATCAATGCAATATTTTACACCCTCTCTTTTAAGAAAGAGTGAGAGAGATGGTTAAATCAAGAATTTATATTACCACCCTCCGCACAAGCAGGATGTGACACAAGGTCATTTCTTAAGCAGAGTTCAACAGGTTTGAATTCAGAGTTTGTCTTTTCTAGACAGTTGCCTAACCAAGGTTAAAGAGCTCAGTCTGTCCTACTATTTACCATAGCTGGAGGGAGAGTAGGATTCATACCTTTCCCAAAGGCATTAGCGCTAAGTGAAATGCAACCATATCCAGGATTGAACTCGGGGTGACGAGTCCATTTCCCATGACTTTAACCATTTACACCACGCACTTATTACTACGTTTTAGAATTGCTATTTTGCAGTAGCTCTTAGGTAACATATCAAATGTTGTAATAATTAAATTATCATACTGTGATATATCCACAGGTCCTGCTAGTTCAGATTATTATCTATTATAGTAGCATGTGCTGTTCTTAAAACTGCAGTCTTTTATTGTGAATCATAAGATCTAATTTGCACTCTTTATCTTTCTATATATAAAGGGCAGTTGTGTGTAAATGTCCAGAGGAAACTTTCTATACATATATAAAGGGCAGTTGTGTGTATATGTATGTCCAGAGGAAACTTTCTATACATATATAAAGGGCAGTTGTGTGTAATGTATGTCCGGAGAAAACTTTCTATACATATATAAAGGGCAGTTGTGTGAATATGTATGTCTGGAGGAACTTCGAAAATAAAACAATTAATGACAAAGTAAATATATATACACATTAATATCACCAGGGCTTGGTTTTTGAGCAAAAATAATAGATTTGATTTATTATTCGTGAAGATAATTAAAAAACAAATTAAAATGATAACAGCATGGATTTTTTTTTTTTCCATTTAATATTTTAGATAGTAGACATTAACATTTCTTTTCAGAGTAGCTGGATCAATGCAAAGTCTATTTTTTTTTTACATAGGGATTTAAATGGGGCATCGCATGAGGATTAAACTCACGATTTAGTAATGGATCTGCGGGACTAACTTTAAAAATACCCTCTACCCAGGCGGCCAGGTAGCCGCTGCGAGTGAATTTATAAATTATTTTGTTTCTTATCAGTGCTAAAATTTCAGCTGTGTTCTAGTTTCTTTGAGTCGACGAAAGAGAGAATAGAGTTTTGTTTTCTCATGATCAGGTGTTATTAAATTTAGGCCTCCGCGAGGTCACCTAGGCCAGGGACACAATTACTTTAATCTAAATCTGATCTCTGTAGAATCAACACTATATTAACCTTCACAGGAAGGCTGTGATAGCATCCAGTCACCAGACAAAAAAAAAAGAAAGCTGGACATTATTTTCTTTCCTCGGTTGGCGTGGATGAAAGGAGGTGTGCGCGGCTTGCATGAGTGGTGAAATGAACCGTAGTTATAACAGTCTCTTCTTCGGAGAGTCGACGGAGTGACTGAAGTTAGTGGCTACAATCTCAACTGCCGAACTCCCCGGTCTAACGCGTCACTTTTCAATTTTTACCCAGCATGCTCTGTCTATTCAAATTACACCGGAACTGTACTGCGTGACTCTGCAATCCTAGATTTGTCACCAGTCAATAGGAAGTCCTTTGTCATCCTGCTATTGTTGTTTTTCCGGACAGTTCGTTTGACCCGGTCAGCAGTAAGCCTCCGATCTTACTCACTCTTCCTCTTTATTCGATCCAGACTTCTGTCTGGAACATCTTTGTTTCCAATTCCCTTGTCTTTTTCAATTTCTTTCCGCGCCAAAAGAATTGAAAATATAGTTAATCTGCAACAATTCAAATGTTTGGTATATATGGATAAAATATCACACTAAATCAGCAGCTAATGAGAATCATAGAATGGGCATGTGTTGCATAGGGCTAAAGTTGTAGTAATAGTTGTTATTAGTTTGGTTTGGTTTGCTTTATGGCATATCAACCTCAGTGGGTCATTTAATGCCGATAAAGTTTTGAAATGAATCAATTCTTTATGGATATACTAACAGGTACTACACTCCAGGTCAGAGTGGACAGGGAGCAATAGTGATGAAGGGGTGCTCCACATTCCCCAAAATTCAAAACTGGAACCTCACCATCAGATAGAGTTTAACGTCATTTCCAGGACATGTACACCCTCAGCACCGCCTTCTAGCACCCATATGATAAGAAGGGCAATAGGGTTGGGTCATTCATATAGGTGCTAGGGCTTGACGTGGTCAGCCAATTGATCGGAAGGGGCCTCTCCGACTGCCCGTCTAGCCTAAGTAAGTTCTAAGTGGAGTGTTGCAGGTCATGGACTGCTCATCCACCAAGACTCCGTCTTTAAGCATCACGAGTCGCCACCCACGGCCAACAGGTGGCCCTATTTGGGGAATCTTACCCTCTGCAGAGGTGCAGTCGGTGCATTCTAACGCCCAGCCGACAGGGCAGGTAGGAGAAGAGAAGGAAGATTGAAGTCTTCATCATTATGGGGTGGTTGTTATAATGAGGACTTCATGCATTGTCTAGTCTAGTGTGTGTGTGTAGGGAGTCCACATGGTGGTGTAGTGGTTAACAAGCTGGACTGTGACATTGTAGTAGTCTAGTGGTTTTCAAATTTCTTTCTATTTCAGGGTTGATCTTGTTTTACCCGCATATAAATAAAATACAGCTGACGGGGCGGAACAGCACTTTTATAATCAGCTAGAATATGTTTTGGGAATAGGTATGTACTAACCAAACAGGTATGACTAGCATAAGGATTGAAACCTTTTCAGTTGCAGTTGTAGGCATTACTACTGGGCTATATTTGCAAGTGTAGGTCATTTGTGAATTGGTTGACAGAAAGAAAAAGTAAATGAATAATTTGGTTACTGTTTAATTGTTGTCATTTAACTGGGAGTGGCTCAAGTATTAAGTTTGTAGGAAGACATTTTTTTGGGGGGTGGGGGTCAGTTTATTTCTATGATGACTAATTATTTGCTCTCCTCAAAAACAAAAAACTTGTCTCTTTTTCAGTTAAGAAATGATGTCAGATACAAATACAGTAGTACTTGACTTTTATGAGTACCCCAACTTACGAGTTTTTCAGTTACAAGCTATCACTCGGTCGATTTTTTTTGCTTTGTTCTGAGAGCTAAATTTTGAGCTACAAGCGAGCTTCAGATATGCTTATGTTAATAAGTTCACTGAAAGCATTTAAGTTTCCAAATTTTTCACTTTGTGTTGTGAGCTAAAATTTGAGGTATGAGCGAGCTTCAGATATGCTTATGTTAAGTTCCAAATTATAACGTCAAAGAAAATTAGATGTATGTGTGTGTGTGCATGTGTGCATACATATATTGCAAGATTTTAAAACGCACTAATGATATAGGCTGTTTTGAGGCAACCCTAACTCAGATTTTCACAGAGACTTCTTAATGATTTTCCCAACCTTATTGTCCTTGTGGCAAGCCCCAACCCCTTTATCATATGGGTGCTAGAAGGCGGTGACTGAGGGTCTACATGCCCTGGGAATGAACATTAAACTCTATCTGATGGTGAGGTTCAGTTTTGGAGGTTTGGAGAATATGGAGCACCCCTTCATCACCATTGCCCCTGGTCCACTCTGACCCGGAGTGGTAGTACCTGTTAGGGTCCCATCTATGGTTTTAAATAGAAAAACATGAGTTGATAAACAAAATTGTATTATGCATTAAGAATGAATTTATTTCACAACATTGTCGGCATTAAATAACCCACCGAGGTTGATATGCCATAAACAACAAACCAAACTTCCTTAATGAATAAGATTTATTCTATGTATTAATGGTTTTGACTATAAATTAAATACTCATTGATAAACTTACACAACTCCTGAGGGTATTGTGACATAGTTTCACTCACAGGCAGATGCCGAATCTCTATTATCAACTATAATTTGTCATCAAAAGTATTTTCTTCACAAATATCATTTTCTAGATTGATCAGTCATTTTATCTGATTCTGTGTCCACCACAAGTAATGACCTTAGAAGCTGCATCTGCAAGCCACCAGAAGATGCTAGTCTAAGCCACAACACTACAGCACGCCTCCATACAGGAAGTCAACCTAAAAAACAGTTCATAACTATAAACTCCTTGAAAGTCCTTCATTAAATTTTCTTAACAATGAAACTCCTTGAAACTCTTCAAAATACAATTATGCATTTTAAACACAAAGATTGGTTTGGTTTGGTTTTGTTTTACGGCATATCAACCTCGGTGGGTCATTTAATGCTGATAAAGTTTTGAAATAAATCAATTCTTAATGGATAATACAATTTTGTTTATCAACTCATGTTTTTCTATTTAACCATAGATAGGACCTAACGGGTACTACCACTCCGGGTCAGAGTGGACCAGGGAGCAATGGTGATGAAGGGGTGCTCCATATTCCCCAAACCTGGAACCTCACCATCGATAGAGTTTAACGTCATTCCCAGGACATGTAGACAGCAGCCACCGCCTTCTAGCACCCATATGATAAAAAGGGGTTGGGGCTTGCCATAAGGACAATAGGGTTGGGAAATCATATAGGTGCTAGGGCTTGACATGACCAGCCGATTGATCGGAGGGGGCCTCTCGACCGCCGTCTAGCCAAGATAGGGCCAAAGTGGAGTATTGCATGTCATGAACTGCTTATCCACCTGGGCTCTATCCTTAAGCATCACGGGTCGCCACCCACAGCCAACAGGTGGCCCATTGGGGAGTCTTACCCCTCTGCAGAGGTGCATTCTAACGCCCACCGACAGGGCGGGGTTAGGGTTAGTTTTATAATTTTTTTAAAAATCTAAAATCGTCTGTTAACAAACAACTGGATTATTGATGGTGTAAATGAAAAACATGTCCTTCTGAATCGAGATCAAAAAGGGGTGCCTAAAGGTCATATGGTTCAATAATTCTTATAATTCTTATAATTGTTAAAGAATAATGTAAAGAGTGTTGGATTTTGTGTAAAGTATTCAACTCTGCTACAAGATGAATGCAAGACTAAAACTAGAGTTTGGTAGGTGGCTTATATGGAGCTTTGGATTGTTCCTTATGAACTCAGGCAAGTTCATTTCCTGAGTTCTGATTGGCTGTTGGATTTCAGGGTGAGTAAGAACATGGATAAGTACCACTCTTCAGCCATTACTTTGCATTATGCAGTATCATATTGTTTTTATATCTGGAGGATAACTTCTACAAAGAGGATTTCCAATAATGTTTATATTTGATCTATGAGGATATGCACAAATTAATTTATCCTTGAGGTGCCATTTCTACAGATAACTTGTTTTTTGTTTTTTTTTTTGTTTTTTTTTTGGGGGGGGGGGGGGGGCACTACCTAAACCAGGGATTGAACTGGCAACCACCAGATAATAGATTCCTTTAATCAATGTTTTTATCTAAGGCATGTGTCCATTATGGCAATCTGGTGGTGATAATTTGGAATGTCACTTGTCTGCTTCTTCATAACCCCACCCACCCCATCATGTAAATGGGGAGAGGTTGTCTTAAAGTCTTAAGTTCAATTTTGTCTTAATCTTTACCTCAGTGAATAATAATAATAATGATAATTCCACATTATAACTCGCTGGGGCTTTAGAATCACCGACTGAACCTCTGCAGAGGGGTAAGACTCCTCAATGGGCCAACCTGTTAACCATGGTGGCGACCCGTGATGCTTAAGGATGGAACCCGGTGATTGAGCAGTCCATAACATGCAACACTCCACTTAGGCTAGACGGGTAATCAGAGAGACCCCCTTCCATCAATTGGCTGGTCACGTCAAGCCCCAGTACCCATGATTTCCCCAACCTTACTGCCTTATGGCAAGACCCAAGCCTTTTATCATATGGGTGCTAGAAGGCGGTGGCTGAGGGTTTTCATGTCTGGGAATGACATTAAACTCTACTGATGGTGAGGTTCCAGTTNTGTAGAGTGCTTGTTTCCACAATTTGTTTAAGAGCATATATGTAAGTACATGGATGTTTGTATGTGGTATATATATATTTATCAACCCCTCGCACGAGCAGGATGTGACACAAGGTCAATTTCTTAAGCGGAATTCAACAGGTTTGAATTCAGAGTTTTCCTTCTCCTAGACCGTTGCCTAACCAAGGTTAAAGAGCCCAGTCTACCCTACTATTTATCCATAGCTGGAGGGAGAATAGGATTCATACCTTTCCCAAAGGTATTAGCGTCAAGTGAAATGCAATTACCACGTCCAGGATTTGAACTCGGGCGAATAGTCCATTTTCCATGACTTTAAACCATTACACCAACGCTTCCATAGGTAAATCTATTAATAATGGAGATTGCTTTATATTTCTGTCTGTAACAAAAACTACGTCATAGCTCTACGCACAGCTTACGTCACAATATTCTTATGCTAATACACCAAAATTTGAGTAAGCATTTTTTAAATTGTTTTTTACTCTCTCCTTATTTTTTTTTTTTACAGTAACAAGAAAGTTAACTAAAAAGTTTACAAATAAATAAAAACTACGATTTTGTGTAAAATGATGTGGAAAAATATTCAAAATAATTGTTTGATTATTACATGCACGCAACATTTATTGAGAGGGACGGGGCTCAGTTTACATTTCAAATTGTTTTATTTATTTTTTTTTACTCTTTTAAATAAATATGAGGATTTGTCTTACTTAGGATACAAACCCTCTGACATTGAATTTTAACTCCACCCTCTCAAGCAATGTTTTTTAAAAATTATTTTTTTACACGCCCGGGGGGTGTTTTCTGTTGCTAGTATGAATAATGTTGAACTCATTTCAAGAAGCTGATTGTTGTTGCATGATATGCAAATCTAAAATGGCCAATTTCCTCATGTCTATCCGTAAACAATATTTGACCATTAACATTGGACGTATATCAAAGTTTTTTTTTTTAGTCTTTTTTATTTCACAGCATTATTGATTTTCCTCGGCAAACGTGAAGTTTCAATATTTTTAGAATATTTCTAAAAGATTATTGATTGTTTTTTTATTGATCACTTCTCTCAGTGCCAATAGAACTTGTAAACGTAAATAGAAGCACTGCACCAATACAGATAATACACAAAGGAATGCTGAAAAGTTCCCAGACTGACCAAGACAAAGGTTGGCATTCTTCTGTCTACGAGAAACAATTGAGTAGTGTCAAATTTTTTTTTTTTTTTTTTTTTTTTTTTTTTTTTTAACTACATACCTGGGCAGGTTCATATGGAGGATGAGCTGCTGCCCATGCAGCAAATCTCCCCTCTCCACACTGGCGCTGTGATCCAAAGGAAAGGTAAGGAACCAATGCACTTTGGCAACGTTAGTGTCCACGAGTTGATGGGTAATACTTAGATTTCAGCATCACACCACCTTAGGGACTCCGGCTCCTGATTTGTTTTCGGGGTTTACTCCCCTACCTAAAAAAAAAGCTTGTTGTTATTGGTTTGGCTGTAAACTTTTTCCAATAGATAATACACAAAGGAGTGCTGAAAAGTTCCCAGACTAACCAAGACAGAGATAAACATACACATGTTGCATAGCGCCTTCTTTACTGGCACTAAATTAGGTATATGTTATATACTGGTCTTTTCACTAAGCCAAATCAGCATATAACGTTATATTACCTTTCTTAGTTCTTACTCTTGTCGTCTATTCTTCTGGCCGGCTTTGCTATTCTGATCATCTATCATCTATCTTGGTCTGGTATATCTTCTAAGGTCTCGTCTGGTCTTCTATTGAGGATTCCGGGTCTGGTTTCTGTTGCTAGGGAATTTCTTGTTATCAGAAGCCCTGTGTCATTGTTTGTTTTTGGTAATAAACACAAGACTTCAATTTATGTTGATGTTACTTTATTCATAAATCCCCAGACCAGACAATGCGCGCAGATCCTTACATCTTGCTAGCTCGGCTTTCTAAGTTCTAACTGACTAAGTTACTTACTTAGTATCCTTAAACCGGAAGGGGCCTTCTATTGCCTTCCAGTTCTCACGATCATCCCCAGAATGCAAGGTCAGAGTGAGGTCAAACACTGTCACTCACTCTCAAAGCCATCAGCTATACTGATCGCCATAATGATTTCTACACTACCTTAAAAATGTATTAGGAATCCAATTATTATGTAACACACATTTGACAAATCATTGACAAATCTCTTTCAATAAATAATCAACAAATTTTTTTTTTTTTAATTGTCGTTCTTGGTTTGGCAGTAAACTTCTTTTTTTTTCAATAGTAGGCTAGACTGGGCACTTTAACCTTGGTAAGACAAACCACAAACTGAATTCAAACCTGTTAAATCTCACTTAACAAAGAAATGGCTAACCAAGACACATGAAACATACACATACTGCCAAAACCAGAAGAACCTATAATTTACATAAGAATTCCAAGTTTATCAAAATTGCTCCAAAAATAAACATTTCTTGTTTTGAATTGGTCTGTGAATTAAAATATTTTTTAAACAAAATCATGTCACTTTTGTAGCCCCAATTTCAGGGCTTAAATTCTCATAACTTTTGAACCACTGGGGATATTTGCATAATTCAAACAGTTTTGAACTCCATATTACGCGCAGCTCTATATATAACTAATGTGATTAAATAAGAATAACCTAAAAAAAAAAAAAACAACTGAGAATGCTAAATATAGGTATATATACACATTCACTATCACCAGATCTTGCTTTTTGAGCAAAACTAATGAAGAATTGAATTATATCACAAGATAATTAAAATAAAATTTAAATAAAGTAACAGTATGGAATTCTTCTTTTTTTTTTTTTAATTTTGCATTTAATATTTTTAATAGGGGAGAATTTTTCTTTCATAGAGTCTGTGCACTTTTTTATTTATTTATTTTTTTTTTTTGACATCCCGTCAGACCAGATCCATTTATGTAGGGATTTTAATGGGGCAACTTGCAAGATCCAACTCGCAATCCAGTAATAATGGATCTGCAAGACTGACTCTTTTGCTCCCTCTATCCTGGCATACACCAGGTAGCCATTTCTAGTTTTTAATAAGGACCCACTTACAACCTGTATATAATATGGGTAAGTACTGCTTGCAAATAATTATCCTAAGCTTTAATTAAAAATGATTCTACATTCTTTATTTTTAATAAGGACCATCTTACAACCCACATTTAATGACACTACTACTAATAATAATAATAATTACTAATAACTACTACTACTAATAATAATAAATAATAATAATAATAATACTAATTACTATTAATAATAATAATAAATCAGCAGTAGTAGCAAGCAGCATCAGTAACAGGAAGTGTTTAAGTGCTTTTCCGGCCTCAATAAGAAAATCACTATGGTTTCAAGATTTCCCTTAAATTTCCTAAATATACTCAGAGGAATTTTAATTGGTCCAATTAAAACTCATTAACCAGACATTTTAATGAAAGCTGAACCACTAAAAAAGAAATCAATTATAATTAGCATATATATATATATATATATATATATATATATATATTATATATATATATATTTTATATAAGAATTTCAGTAGAGAGAAAAAAAAATTCTCTCTCTCTCTACTTGATAGTTAATCAGGTTGTTTCCTATACTAAAATTCTTGTATCATATTAGTTGTACTAAAAATTTGTTTTTAATATATATATATATATATATATATATATATATATATATATAATATATATATATATATATATGTGTTGTGTGATGTGTGTGTGTGTGGTCTGTGTGTGTATAGAATTAAACAAAAGACACATCTCCTGCTTTTAACAAATTTATTTTGATCTTTTCTAATTTTCTGGCCCAACTTTTTAATGTTTGGTGGAATGGTGGATAAGTCCACCAAAGTTAGTTCCCAAGTACTTTCGGCATTCGAAGTGCCATCATCAGGGGTGATGTATTCCAGTTTTTTTTTTTAAATTATATTAAGGTGGAGGCTGGAAGGAGAAGAATTGGTGAGAAAGGTTTTATAGGCATTTTAGAATGGTGTACTGCATTGGAAATTAATTTGTTTTAAGGATAGTCTGTATTGTTTTATGTATAAAGCTTCTAGTATTTGGAGACATCACCCCTGATGATGGCACTTCGAAGTGCCGAAAGTACTCGGGAACTAAACTTTGGTGGACTTATCCACCAATTCCACCCAAACATTAAAAGTTGGCCCAGAAAATAGAAAAAAATCAAAAATCAAATGTTTAAAACAGGAGATGTGCCTTTGTTTAATTCTACATGTATAAATGAAAGAATAGCATCCAACACAATATCTTTGTTAGTCTACTTTTTCCATATATAATATATATATATATATATATATATATATATAACCTTAAAAGTGGCAGAATCATAGTAATTAGGGAGAATGATTTTATTAAGGAATAAGAATAAAAAAAGTACCGGTTATTGATAAAGGCCTTCGTTACACCCCGTAACATGCCGGTGTAGATTTGGTATATGTGGGCACGTACTCCAGAGGCTCGAAAATTCAGCAATAAAACAACACGTCCCCCACACACTTCGTAAGCTATTACGAAATAATAATACATCGGGCTTTCCCCAAGCATTCGACTCTGGCCTTAGCTGAGCATCTATCTATAAATGCTTGTTAGAAAAGATTATCAGATGAGTGCTTTCTCCATTTTGCACAGAGCTAGGCTCTAAACAGCATTTAACCATCCTTTGAAGCTGTTTATATCTCTTTTGCGCCTACTCTGTGCAAACAAACTCCAGCACTCGCCTCTAGTGTATTGGAGCACACACTTCGTAACCCTGTTTCAACCTAGGTTCATACATACCCCCACCCCTATTTCCCATTTTCCTTTTTTATTTTATTTGTTCCCTCTAAGCTCCACCCCCCCATTCATTTCTTACAAAAATCTTTATACAACTGACTTTATTATCATGTGGGCCGGTTAGCTTAGTCGGTAGAGTTCTGGCTAGGAAACCACAAGGTTCCTAGTTCGATACCGGTCCCGCCAACTCAGCGTATGAATAGCACAGGGATCTGTGCAGGTAAAGTAAGGAGCTGATGAGGTGTGGCGCTCCACTCAGATGCTAAAAACAATCTCCTTGGTCTAGCGCTATTGAAAAGGGGATAGACTCCCTCGCTGACTGGCTGATACCGACTTTAGGCCGCCCGCGACTTTACTTTTACTTTTTATTCATCACTGTACCAGTTGAAAAGGCCTTCGTGTACCCCCCCCATTTATCTTATATTTTTATTCCTTAATGAAAATATTCTCCTTAATTACATATGATCTTCCTCCACTTTTAGTGTTATATACAAATTCTCGGTGTACCAAAACACACCTATTCATATATATATATATATATATGTATATATGTATAAATATAAATGGAAAAAGTAGACAAACACAGAGAATATTGTTACTGGGTGCATGTTTATGTAGGTAGTGATTCGTCAAAATAAACATCCATCCAGTTTACAATATCCAGTTGTTGATCTACTTTTCTCCACGATACTTTTTACTCCAAATATATATATATATATATACACTGAGAAGCGGCTTACCCAGTAATGCCCAGATCGGAGGTGGGTCAAAAACACTGTGTATTGATTTTTACTCATGAGATATAAAAACGCTTGGACATTTTTTAAGAAGAATTTCAATGCTATTTCTATGTATATTTTAATTTTTTAAATCATCTTTAATATAAAACCAAATCTTCATTTCTTCTTTGCTCAAAAACAACAAAACCAGTGCATACTTTAATGGATCGTATATATTTATACTTTACTTGTTAATTGTCTGTATTTTCTTGTTTTTCCAGGACAACATTACACACCTACTGGCTTTTATATATCTAACTTAAAAGCGGTTACCCAGCATCGCCTGATTTATTGATTGTTTACTTTCAAGATTACAAATGTTGGGGCGTAGTAGAATTCCATACACCACAACTGCCCTATATAATTCTTATAATTTTCCTTTTTTGAATAGGAAACAAGATTTGATGTTACAAGCACCAAATCTCATTTAAATTCTACCGCTCATCTCGACTGCCAATGCAAAACAAGAAGCAAATCAAGATTGAAGCACTTGCAAACTAGAGCTGCGCAATGAATTGGCATTGGTTTGGCTTGGTTTTAACGCGCATATAACCACAGTGGGTCATTATAATGCCGATAAAGTTTTGAAATAAATTTAATCTTAAAAATTATTTAAAAAATAAAATGAAAATTCATTATTTTTAATACAGACAACGCTACTCTTAATTGACCAAAAATCCCCAACTTTTAAACTAACTAAGTCATTCTTGTTCTGCGCATTTTTCTTCTAACGGTCATTGTCATTCCCGTGTTACTTTTGTTGAAGACCGATCTATACATACGGTCGATACATATTCCTAGCGGCCTTACATCAGTGAGGCAGGGCCGATGTGCTTTGTGCAAACCGTGACAGTGGAAGGCCCCAAAACGTCACATGTGCACATTCTCTCCTGATGATACCCAAGCATTGTAAACATCATTTTTTTTCAATATATCAAATTTCACCCTGTCGGCATAATTTCCTTATTAATTTCACATATATATATATCTATATTCTCTTATTCTCTTACTCCTGTTTTCTCCTCTTCTCCAATGTGTTTCTAAAAAAAAAATTAGTCCGTCATGACCGTTACTTTTACTAAGTATCTATATATATATATAGAAAGCAATGTAAATAAGTCAACATTATTCATCTTGTATGGAAAGCCCTCTGTGCGGGTAGGGGAAGGGAGTGTCGATTTTCAAGTTTTTTTTGTTTCTTTTAGCAATGATGTGTTTCAAAGAAGTGTTTTATTTAATTCACATAAATTCAAGTAATACTAACATCTTTTAGTCAACTACCAACCCGGCAAGGAAGGTAAGAATCTATATATATATATTATATATAATATATATATATAAGGAAGGTAAGAAATGATATATCTATTAAGAATTTTTAAAAAATGTTTTTTTGTTTTTTTTTCTTTTCTCTTTATTCAAGAGCATCGTTTATATTCCTGGGTATTTTGGCAGCTCAATGAGGCTGTGTGAAGAAGAGACAAAGTTTTGGATTTATTTAATTGAATATAGTCTAGGAAGAAAAAAAAGAATGGTAATTGGAGGCGCTGGCAACAAAGGTAAACAATCTTCGGTCTGTCTGTCTGTCTGTTGCTCTGTGTGTCATCCTGCGGTCTGGAGAAATTTTTAAAATCAATAAGAGAAAATGTCTAGAAAAGAAAAGATTCAAATCTTTCAAGTTATCCCAAAAATAAAGAGGACAAAAAAAGAAATGAAAATCCTTCAAAAATTCCTCTTGTTAATTACATCATCAGTAAGTGAGAGATTTGGAAATAGTCCCAAAATGTTCGTTAAATATACAGCTGGGGAGGGAAGAAGGAATTGGCGACCATGGATAGGGAGAGATGCAGTTGTGATGAAGCGATGCGAGAGAAAGGGAAGAGAAGAGAGAGAGGAAGAGAGAGAGAAGAGAAAAAGAAAGTGGGGAAAAAGCAGGAAGAATGGAAAGATAGAAAATGTCCCAAATATGTTTGCTGTTGAAGGGAGAAAGGGATTGAAATGAGAGAGAGCAGGGAGGGATAGAAGAAAAGAGTGAGAGAAGAATGGCAAGAGAGGTGATAGAGTGAGATTAGAGAATTGGATAGAGAGAATGGATAGAGAGAGAAGGGGCATAGAATAAGAGAGAGCGGTTAGAATGGATATAGAGTGAGAGAGGGGGATAATATATATTAGCAGAGAGGAGGCATAGAGTGAGAGAGAGAATGGCAATAAGAGAGGCGGAGAACAGAAAGGGAAAAAGAGAGAGAGAGAAATGGGGTTAAGAGTAGGAGGAACAGGAAGATACGGGCGAAAACACGAGGAAAGAACGGAAAGAGAGAAAAGTTCCCAAAATGTTTATTAAATACAGGAGAAAGCGGAAGGGAAGATTCAAAAGAGAGGCGTAGGAAAGAGAGGGGAGAGAGAATGGCATAGGGATGGAGAAAGGGCAGAGGAGGCAGTAAAAGGAAAGGGAGCGGGAATAGAAACATTGAGGGGAGGAAAGAAGAGGCAGGAATGGTAAAAAGACAAGAACAAGAAATTGAGAGTAGGAAGGGGAAAGCAGAGAGGAAGGGCAAAGGAGAGAGGAAAGGGCAAAGAGAGAGGAAGGGCAAAGAGAGCAGAAGGGCAAAGAGAGATGGAAGCGGCAAAGAGAGAGGAGGGGCAAAGAGAGAGGAAGGGCAAAGAGAAGAGGAAGGGCAAAAAGAGAGAGGAAGGCGGAAAAGAAGGGGGAGGAACAAAAAGAGAGAGATCATGGGAAAAAGTGCGTTTTTGTTTTGTTTTGTTTTACGGCATATCAACCTCAGTGGGTCATTTAATGCCGCAAAGTTTTGAAATAATTCATTTTAATGGATAAATTCAATTTGTTTTATAAACTCATGTTTTCTTATTAACCCCCCATTTTAAAAATGGGAACCCTAAAAACAGGTTTACTACCACCTTTCCGGGTTAGAAAGTGGGGGGAACCAGGGGGAAGCGGCCAATTGGGTTGATTTTGGGAAGGGGGCGGCCCAATCCTTTCCTCCTTTTTTTTTTGTTTGGAGGTCTGGGGAATGTGGAGCACCCCTTCATCACCATTGCTCCCTGGTCCACTCCAACCCGGTGTGGTAGTACCTGTTAGGTCCATCTATGGGTTAAATAGAAAAATGTATTTATTAAAAAAAAATGAGTATCCATTAAGAATTACTTTATTTCAAAATTTTGTCGGCATTAAATGACCCACCAAGTTTGACATGCTGTAAACCAAACAAAAAAAAAATCCTACCGTATTTGATGGCATATAGGACGCACTTTTTTTTTTCAAAATTTTGACTAAAAAAATTGCCCTGCGTCTTATACATCAAGGGTGAAGTTTGAGACCTCCCGTAGGCCTAGGCTAATCTTCTCTATGATGCTCCCTAATCCAGCTTACACTCAGTACTTTTGCCTGCCCTAAACTCCATGCATCCTTATTTTATTGCAGGTATACTGCTATGTTTCTGCTTGTGTAATGCACAGCTAGACTGTTTTCAACAATATAGGCTTAAATACACTAAAAAACTTTTTTCCTGAATCTGACCTGCTGAAATGGGGGTGCATCTTATATGCCCTCAAATACAGTATTATTAAATAGCAATAATTAATTCCCTTTATCTCTTTGTAATTCCTCAACAATCCAGGTGGCGCTACCAGTTATATCCCAACAAAAGGAAATAGCAGCTATGTTTCTGCTTGTGTAATGCACAGCTAGACTGTTTTCAACAATATATGCTTAAATACAATAAACACTTTTTTTTCTGAATCTGACCTGCTGAAATGCTTATTGCTTGCCTGTATTGCCAAATTGCTTTCATACAGCTATGTTTCTGCTTGTGTAATGCACAGCTAGACTGTTTTCAACAATATATGCTTAAATACACTAAAAAACTTTTTTCCTGAATCTGACCTGCTGAAATGCGGTCAAATACGGTATATCACAGTCCAGCACTTTATCCACCATGCCACTGGACCCCCCCCCCGCCAATTGATAGATGGATTAGAGCTTTTTACTAAGTGCATTCATACAAAACAAATACATACACCCCCAGCCAAACACCCACCTAGTTACGCCTGGTAACAGAGACCTTGCAGGCTACAGACCAATGCTCTATTAAGTAAACACACGATAGGGTTTTTATACTGACACTTCTCGATTTCAAACCAAAATGAAAAACAAAGAATTGGTCCATACAAAACAGAGAGAGTGATAGAGAGAATGCGAAAAGAGAGAGAGAGAGAAATTAGAGACATTCATTTAGTGACCACACCTAACATTCTAGAAGGTCAGACTCCCTCCTCCCCCTCCGTTTACAGATCTGAAGATTTGCAACTAAAACAAGCGATTCGGTTTCTCTAAGAAATAGAGACTTTCAAATGTTGGGAATAGAAATAGTTTGTTTTTAGTTGTTTTTTTTTTTTTTTTTGTGAAAAGTAGGAGCTCTCAAAGTAGTTTTGACTAATGAGAAGAGAGCCCCTTTGGTTTGAATTCAGAGTTTTCCTTCTCCTAGACTGGTTGCCTTACCAAGGTTAAAGAGCCCAGTCTGCCATAACATCATAGAAACCAAGCAGCCAATCAGGACTCAAGGAATGGAATCACCCAAATACATGAATGGACTATTCTTGAGTTCCATAAGTACCAGCAGTTTTGGGCACTAGTTCAGTTGTGCTGTGCCAGTTGTTGTCCAAACCAACAGTATACTGACTGACTGGCTGGTTCAGTTGTGTTTAGCCAGTTGCTAGTGTCAAACTAACAGTATACTGACTGACTGGCTGGTTCAGTTGTGTTTAGCCAGTTGCTGTTGTCCAAACCAACAGTATACTGACTGACTGGCTGGTTCAGTTGTGTTTAGCCAGTTGCTATTGTCCAAACAACAGTATACTGACTGACTGGCTGGTTCAGTTGTGTTTAGCCAGTTGCTGTTGTCCAAACCAACAGTATACTGACTGACTGACCTTAATATAAATAAATATAAAACCATGATTTATAAGGAGCACACAGTGTATAACTTTACAAGGAGGCATAAAAAAAACCAAATTTCTAATAATAATAAAGAATTAGAGTGTGTCATATTTTTCTAACCTTATTCTTAGAGGTTGTAGCCCCCAGAATCAGGCCGACTCCATGAGCAAATTAAAAACATTCCAGGCCGAATCCAGAAATTCTGGATTGCCAAGTCTTAATTACTGCGTTTGTTTTTGGCAAGCAATTTTTTAAAATATTAAATACAAAATATCATAGTTGGGCCAAAGGTCAAATCAATAGAGCCCTCCACAGGAGCTAGCTTAATTGCCACCTGATAGGGCAGCTTTTAAGCTAGTAATAAAAATAAGTTAGATACTTTCAGTGATGCTGATAGCATTTTGATTTAGTGCGTCTTGGGATGCACATATTCGCTTTGAATGAGTCCCCGGGTAAATGCTGTGCCAGTTGTTGTTGTCCAAACCAACAGTATACTGACTGACTGACTGGCTTCAACATTGGGTTGTGGCCCTAATACCACTGGGTGACATATCAACCCGCTTTGGGGAGGCACTCCCAGGAAATTGAGTTTCAGACGGCATAGCTCTAACACTACTATATTGTCACTATCCTGCCACGGTGAGAAGGGGTTGTATAAATACATACATAAAACTACAACTACTCCATCATCATTGGAGTGGTAGTACCTGTTAGGGTCCCATCTATAGGTTAAATAGAAAAATGTATTTATAAAAAAAAAGAATTGTGTATCCATTAAGAATGAATTTATTTCAAAACTTTACCGGCATTACATGACCCACTGAGGTTGATATGCCGTAAAACAAGACAAAACAAAACCAAACCAATCCATCATCATCATGGCTTGGCTTGGCTTTGTGAGCAAAGACTAAGTGGGTGGTTCACGTTGACTGTGGACATGGTCGTGGCTAATACGGCCAATGCAGCATAGGCAGGCACAGTTGCAGCAGCTGAAGATCTGGTCAGGGTTTGATGGCATTGTGTTGGGGTTCTTATCAAATATCAAAGAATAATCAAACTAAGTTCCAATTACCGTCGAATTGGTAAGACACGGCAACAAGCGGTTGTAACTTAATACAAACCTGTCTTGTTGCAATTCTACTGCAGAATGACAGGGTATTTATAAAACTCCACAATATCATAGAAACCAAGCAGCCAATCAAAACTCAAGGAATGGAATCATCCAAATGTATGAATGGATCATTCTTGATTTCTATAAATACCAACTGTCTTGGACACTGCTTCAGTTGTGCTTAGCTAGTTGCTGTTATTCAAACCAACAGTAGACTTGTTACATAGTCTATGCATAGATTATTGTCAACCCCTGTATTTCTGAAGGGATGGCCCCTTTTCATATCACGGGCGGGACTTTCCATGGAATATTACAGAAAGCCTGCGAAATACGTGAAGTCACGTGGGACCTGGTTGGCTCTGAGTTTCAGCTTGGACGTCAGGCAGAGAAGATGTACCTGCCTTAGCTGGAGCTCACTGCATACGCGCACTATGTTAGATGAATATGTTTAGTTAAGTAAATAAAGGTTTAAATAAATAATATGGTTTTGTGGTTGATGAATGTCTTGGCAACAAGACTGACCTAGAAGAAGAAATGAATTAAGTGCGACCGACCACCAAGACGAAGTCCAGACGCTAGAAGATGAACGTAAGATACCAAAGATGAGCAGAAGAATAATAGAAGTAAAGAAAGGGTATACAACAGACTAACTGATTTCAATACCTCCTGTGCCTTTTGTTCTTGAGGGTGAGCCTGCGGGTGTAGACACCAGGTGTCACAGTTCCCAGTTAGGGTAGACCATATACTGCTATTACTACTACCTTGTTCTTCAGAACCTATCCAGTGGCATCAGCCATTGGACTGGTAAAATATTAATATCAGTGTGATCCCAGGGGGCTATCCCTCCAAGTAACACCTGCTCCCTTGATTTAAACGGGCAGGGCTGGATTTATCGCTGAGTACCTGAGACGCCTCAAAAGAGGAATGCCAATGGAGTCGGTGTATTCTAAAGCCCCTGTCGAGAGGGCTGACCCACATTATGAATCCCAACGATGTCTGATATTCTACCCATTGTTATTCATCAACAAATCATTGCCGATGTCTTTTACAATCAACATCTCTGAAAACCTGTTTATTTATTTCTTTGTTGTGTGATCTTTCAAATACGCACAATGAAACATCTCAAGAGATTTCTTGAGGCAACGACAGGGAAAATTTATCTCTGACAACAGATGTTATTTTAGATTAAACAGTGAGAAATGATAACAGATCTAATACAAGATACAAAAGATGTGACAACTTCAGTTTAGAATGGTTTGGGTTTGGTTTGTTGGATTTTATGGAATGTCAACTCTGTGGGGTTATTTTAGTTTGGTTTGTTTTACGGCATTTCAACCTCAGTGGGTCATTTAATGCCGACAAAGTTTTGAAATAAATTCATTCTTAATGGATAATCAAATTTTGTTTATAAACTCATGTTTTTCTATTTAACCCATAGATGAGACCATAACAGGTACTACCACTCTGGGTCAGAGTGGACCTGGGAGCAATGGTGATGAAGGGGTGCTCCCTATTCCCCAAACCTCCAAAACTAGAACCTCACCATCAGTTAGAGTTTAATGTCATACCTAGGACATGAAGACCCTCAGCCACTGCCTTCTAGCACCCATATGATAAAAAAGGGTTGGAGGTTGCCATAAGGGCAATAGGGTTGGGGAAATCATATAGGTGCTAGGGCTTGATATGACTAGCTGATTGATCAGAGGGGGCCTCTCCGACCGTCCGTCTAGCTCAAGAAAGGGCCAAAGTGGAGTTTTGCAAGTCATGGACCGTTCAACCACAGGGTTATTTTATGCCAAATACATTTTGTTCTATTAATGGTAAATTAGTAGACCTCTCTGCTAGAGTAGGTATTACCATTCCTGTAGAATTGGTCGCTTAAGGCATGATGTGGTTGTTTCCCGGTTAGGTATCTAGTTTGGTTTGGTTTGTTAGATTTTACGGCATGTCAACTTTTATTGGGTTATTTTATACCAAACATCTATGCTCGATGAGTGTTCAAACTCATTTTTTTAAAGCTCATTTTTTTCTTCTATTTAACCTATAGATGGGACCCTAACAGGTACTACCACTGAGTCTTCACCACCATTACTCCCAGGTCCACTCTGATCACTTCACTAAGTAAGGGCCAAAGTGGAATGTTGCATATCATGGACTGATCAGCCACCAGGGTTCCATCCTTAAGCATCACAGGTCGCCACCCATGGCTAATAGGTGGTCTCATTGGGAGGGGGGGAGTATTACCCCCCTGCAGAGGATAGAATCAGCATATTCTACGTGCATGGACTGATCAGGTTTGGTTTGGTTTGTTTTGTTTTGTTTTGTTTTGTTTTATGGCATATCAACCTCAGTGGGTCATTTAATGCCGACAAAGTTTTGAAATAAATTCATTCTTAATGGATATTCAATTCACTCTGTTCTTTAAGCTATTGTCCATTTTTAACTCTTTCGTAAAAGGAGTGTTCAACAATTGTCAAATGTTACTGTTTCATGTAGCAAGTTTAGTCAAAAAGGAAAACTTTCAATTCAAATGTGTTTGTTTCTACTTATAGAAAGTGACCTTGTGTCACATCCTGTTTGCATGGACAAGTTGGGTAACTTCATTAATTCTTAATGCATAATACAATTTTTTTATAAATACATTTTTCTATTTAACCCATAGATGGGATCAGCCTCCAGGGTTCCATCCTTAAGCATCACAGGTCACCACACATGGATAGTAGAGGATAGAATCAACATATTCTACACACATTTCTCAAAAAAAAAAAAGCAAGTTTCCATGGAGATATATTTATAAAACCCAAAGTCCAGTTTCACATCATGAAGAAAAAAATATATTTTAAGGAACTAGTTATGAGAAAATGAAACAATGGAGCCATAAAAATATATTTCAAAAACACAGAATAATGGTCGCACAGTTAGAAACTCGTTCACCTTGAAACACTTATCAATTGTTGTTCATTAGAAAAATATTGCATTTTATTCACATGTTTAAAAAGTTAACTTATTTTTGAAATTTGATATCAAGTTTATTATTTAGTTTTGTGCTCGGAACAAAGGATGGGAAATTATGTCACCTGATGATGATTGGAGAGTTGACCAATCAAAAAACTCACAAGTAAATAATAGTAACAATGAAAAGTGATGTAATATGTCACAGTTAAAAGAAAAAAAGAAAATATGAACCACCCCAAAGATTGTGACGTCATTTTTTAAATATTTGTTTTCCCAAAAGTGAAACACATGGAGAAAATGGTTGTTTGGCCTTGAATGAATGCAAAAAAAAAAAAAAGAAAAAAAGTCACACACAACCAGACACACAAACACACACACACATACACACTCCCTTGCACTCACTCACTCACACAAACACACACGCATGCACACTCTCGCTCACATACATGTACACACTCCCTCGCATTCATTCACTCACTAACGCAAACGCAAATACACTCACATACATGTGCACACTCCCTCATTCACTCACAAACGCAAACGTACTCTCACTCACATACATGCACACACTCCCTGATTCACTCACTAATGCAAACACACTCACATACATGCACACACTCCCTCATTCACTCACTAACGCAAACGCAAATGCACTCTCACTCACATACATGCACACACTCCCTCATTCACTCACTAACGCAAACACACTCTCACTCACATACATGTGCACACTCCCTCACACTCATACACGCACTCACGCAAACACATCACTCACACAAATGCGCACACATGCACTTACAAGTAATTGCCTTCATTACAACCATATGGAATCTTTCGATTTCACTACATTAGGGCAACTCTGATATATATATATATATATATATTACCCAAAGGAATTTGCCCCACCCCAAATAATCTGTAGAAAATGTCGAGGGAGGCAGAAGAAAGAAGAAATTATCAACCAAACTGAATTCCAATGCAAATAAACATACAATTCAATTTTCTTAAAATTAAGAAAAAAAACTCTTTTTCATGAATAGGTATCTACCCAACCCATCCACCATGGAGAGTAGAGTCGGGCAGTTTGGCAATTTATGTTTTGGTATCGGTTTTCAGGTTTTTTTCCTTGATACCATGGTTTTCAATTCAGTTTTTTTTTTTTAATTAAGTATTTTTGCTTTCGAAGGAAACCATCCATTTTCTTGTGTAAAATCGTCGGGGCAGCCTAATGTCGGTATGAGCCATACAGCGAGGGAGTCTATCCCCTTTTTACTAGCGCTAGACCAAGGAGATTGTTTTTGCATCTGAAGTGGAGCGCCACACCTATCATCAGCTCCTTACTTTACTGCACAGATCCCTGTGCTACTCATACACTGAGTTGGCCAGGGCCGGTATCGAACTAGGAACTTCATGGTTTCTAGCCGAACGCTCTACCGACTGAGCTAACCCGGCCCTTTCTTGTGTAATGATAGCATTTCCAGTCAATATCTGATTTCAGTTGAGATTGTTAAATTTGCATTTCTGGTCCAATCTTAGAAATATTTACCATATTTGACGGCATATATAGGACGCACTTTTTTTTCCAAAGATTTTGGCTCAAAAAAATTACCCTGCATCTTATACATGATAAGTGAAGTTTGAGATCCCCCGTAGGCCTAGGCTAATCGTCTCTATGATGCTCACTAACCCAGCTTATGCTCAATACTTTTACCAACCCTAAACTCCAAATTGCTTTTATACAGCTATGTTTCTACTTGTGTAATTCACAGCTAGACTGTTTTCAACAATATATGCTTAAATACACTAAAAACTTTTTTTTCGTGAATCTGACCTGCTGAAATGGGGGGTGCGTCTTATATGCCGTCAAATACAGTATTATTAAATAGCAATAATTAATTCCCTTTATCTCTTTGTAATTCCTCAACAATCCAGGTGGCGCTACCAGTTATATCCCAACAAAAGGAAATAGCAGCTATGTTTCTGCTTGTGTAATACACAGCTAGACTGTTTTCAACAATATAGGCTTAAATACACTAAAAACTTTTTTTCTTGAATCGGACCTGCTGAAATGGGGATGTGTCAAATACAGTATATGGTTGGAAAGAAAAGAAAATATTCTTTCCAAATATGTAATTTGTATGTGCTTTTATCCATTAAATTATTTTTTACAGTGAGTTAAAACAGTATTCAGCTTCGAACAGCTGAAAATAGAATGTCACACAAGGTTGCAAGTATAGGACATCCAACAACGACTGAACTTGCTATTCAATAGTAAAGGATCTGTGAGACTAGCTTGCTAACCATTACACCATGATGGAATGTCATTTTTTACCCAACTCATTCACCATGGGCAGGATGTGACACAAATTCTCAAGTAGGGAGCATCCAGCGGGGATTGAACTCACTATTCAGTAATAATGAATGATTCGAGTTCAAACTCACTACGATGTCACAGTCCAGCACGTTACCAAGTACACCATGGGAACTCCCTTACAAGAGAAATGTATAGAATCGATTCTAAACAAGAAATGGGGGTCTAATTTATAACTCGGTTATAATACAAAACTGATCCCTTGTTTTATGTCCACATATTTTTAGATATAAAATCTGTGCATCTGCTGGTATGTCTTGGGAAGTTATCTTCATCCCTCTTCAACTAGAGAAATGTATAGAATCCAATGTGAACAAGAAATGGGGGACCAGTTTATAACTTGGTTATAATACAAAATTGATCCCTTATTTTATGTCCACATATTTTTAGATATAAAATCTGTGTATCTGCTGGTATGTTTTGGGAAGTTATCTTCATCCCTCTTCAACTAGAGAAATGTATAGAATCCAATGTGAACAAGAAATGGGGGACCAGTTTATAACTTGGTTATAATACAAAATTGATCCCTTACTTTATGTCCACATATTTTTAGATATAAAATCTGTGTATCTGCTGGTATGTTTTGGGAAGTTATCTTCATCCCTCTTCAACTAGAGAAATGTATAAAACCAATGTGAACAAAAAATGGGGGTCTAATTTATAACTTGGTTATAATACAAAATTGATCCCTTACTTTATGCCCACATATTTTTATATATAAAATCTGTGTATCTGCTGGTATGTTTTGGGAAGTTATCTTCATCCCTCTTCAACTCGGGAAATGTATAGAATCCAATGTGAACAATAAATGGGGGACCAGTTTATAACTAGATTCGAATACAAAATTGATCCCTTACTTTATGTCCACATATTTTTATACATAAAATCTGTGTATCTGCTGGTATGTTTTGGGAAGTTATCTTCATCCCTCTTCAACTAGAGAAATGTATAAAACCAATGTGAACAAGAAATGGGGGACCAGTTTATAACTTGATTGTAATACAAAATTGATCCCTTGTTTTATGCCCACATATATTAATATATAAAATCTGTGTATCTGCTGGTCTGTTTTGGGAAGTTATCTTCATCCCTCTTCAATTAGAGAAATGTATAGAATCCAGTGTGAACAATAAATGGGGGGCCAGTTTATAACTTGATTGTAATACAAAATTGATCCCTTACTATATGCCCACATATTTTAATATATAAAATCTGTGTATCTGCTGGTATGTTTTGGGAAGTTATCTTCATCCCTCTTCAACTCGAGAAATGTATAAAACCAATGTGAACAAGAAATGGGGGACCAGTTTATAACTTGATTGTAATACAAAATTGATCCCTTGTTTTATGCCCACATATATTAATATATAAAATCTGTGTATCTGCTGGTATGTTTTGGGAAGTTATCTTCATCCCTCCTTGACAAGAGAAATATTTGGTTTGGTTTAAAAAAAATAAGTCAATTCTAAAAAATTTGAGAAGTTATCAACCATTAAATTACGTATCAGCTGTTTTGTTTTATCTTAAGTCTGAATGACGAAAACATAAAAAAAAGCTTGTTCGTTGTGTGAAAGGGGAGGCAAATTTCTTGTCGAATCTAAGAAAAGAGAAATCTCTTTTATCAACATCATCAGATAATTTGAGATGCTTTTAGAGAAAGAGAAAAAAAACAACTGCAGTAATTCAAGGGACGTAATTACATTTACTCCTTTGAAAAGAAAAATACTTTTTCAGTTTAAATGGTAACCAGAGTCGGATATTTTAAGGAGGTAATTGCCCCTGGGCTCCCTACCAGAGGGGCAGGTATCCAGACTACCTTTATAAAACCTGTAATAATTATAAAACTAGTTTTATTATTGAAAAAAATAATTTTGATTTCCTGGTAATTTTGTACTATCTGTGGTCCCATTTTTGTGTTACTAAAAACTGTCAAGGCCGATTCAGGCATTAACCTATTTAATCTTAATATAATGGAGATTGTGTGTTTTTTTTTGTCTGTAACTGAAACTAGATTACTACTTAAGTAAAAATTCTGTTTGTTATTTATGTCACAGTCTCCATGATTCAAACTTCAATTATTAATAAAATTATTTTACATTATTAATACTGTTGACCATACTACATACAAATAACATGCAATTGTATTTATATATACAACAGAACAGTGGTTTACTGTGTGAACAGGAAGGCTAATTAGCATATTGATATTGAAAATTTGATTTTTAATAAATATGTGCTTAGTAGGGGCCGGCTTAGCTTAGTCGGTAGAGTGTTCGGCTAGAAACCACAAGGTTCCTAGTTCGATAACGGTCCCCACCAACTCAGCGTATGAATAGCACAGGTATCTGTGCAGTAAAGTAAGGAGCTGATGGAAGGTGTGGCGCTCCACCTCAGATGCTAAAAACAATCTCCTTGGTCTAGCGCTATTGAAAAGGGGATAGACTCCCTCGTTGACTGGCTGATACCGACTTTAGGCCGCCCGACGACTTTACTTACTTACTTATTGATTTCTAATTGTTTGGTTTTATCTTAATGAATATGAGCAAAAATCTTGGCGATGAATCTTAAAAGAAATCCCTTAATAAGAAATAACAGAAACTTTACTTTTTACTTCCTATTTTAACTAAATAGTTAAATTAGAAAAATTTAGCAATGAAAGACAGGAGTGATGGAAGAGGAAGTTTTAGTTGTTTTTATCATACTCCACTCTGTTTCAATTCTTTTCATCTGCATTCCGATTTAGTTTCATTAGCCTTTCTAATTTCATATATTTTATTACATTTAAACTTAAAAACTTGCACCTTTGTGAGTCTAATTAATTATTTAAACTTTAATATACAACCATTAAATTACTTTTACTTTAAGGTTTTTCTCCACCCCTTGGTGGGGTCAGATTTATAATGGAACAATTCTCCCCGGTTCCCCCACCAGAGGGGCACCCAAACTACCTTTATAAAACCTGTAATAATTATGAAACTTGTTTTATTATTGAAAAAATAATGGTGATTTGCTGAAAGCAAGGAAGAATCATATCACTTTGTCATATAGGCAGAACTTGCAAATTGGTCGGAAAATTGAAACAGAAAGTTTTTTGGTGGTCCCCAATGACAGTTTAACTACAGTCTATGAATTAACTTTTTGGAATTGGATAAAGGTTTAGGGGTTTGGGGATTAAGGTTATTTTTAATTATGTTTTGCTTAAAAAAAAAAACAATAACAAAACGCCCCAAATTACAATACATTTAATTAACCATTGAAATTAATTATTGAATCCAACGGTAGACACATTAGTCTTAGTTGTTTGTGTTAGTATTGCAATGTATAATTTCAATTAAACTTTGTTTAAAAAAAATATTTTTCAACATTAAATGCATAGTAATTTGGGGTTTTTTGTTGTTTTTTTTTTTTACATAATAAAAAACAACCTAAACCCCTAAACTCAATTCGCAAAAAAGTTAATTCATACACTGTAGTTAAACTGTCATGGGGACCACCAAAAAACTTTCCAACCAATTTGCAAGTTTAGCCGTCATTTAATGCACACTGAAAAATGTTGTAAAGGTTATTTTTACAGTCAATATGATTGAGAAAAATAAAATCAAACATTTTCTTTGGAACCTAACATGTATATATATATATATATATTATTTTAAATAAATTCATTTTTTTAAATAATTACTCACGTACCTAATTTAATTTCTATGTTGAGACAACTTATGAGCCCCCACCCCCTAACAAGTAGTGACCCCTGCCCCCCAAGGTCTAAATCCAGCTTTAATGATAACCAAACAATTATGTTTCTAAAAATATGAATATTACATTATTTAAAGCACAAGTCAAAAAATATATTTAGATGAGAATAAACGTTTTTTTTTTTTGTTTCTTTTTTTTTTTTTAGCTCATAAGTGGGAGGGGGGGTAATTTTCCAGGGGAAGAAAAACGGAAGTTTATCGACTTGCATCTGGAAAGTAAATAGGGGTAACAACAAGACTTTCAGACCACCCTGTACAATGAATGTAATTTCCTAACCACTAGGCATGAAATATCCCAGGACAGGTTGATATGCCATAATATCAATCAATCTAGTTTGGTTTGTTTTGTTTTACGGCATATCAACCTCAGTGGGTCATTTAATGCCGATAAAGTTTTGAAATAAAGTAATTCTTAATGGATACTCATTTTTTTTTAATAAATACATTTTTCTATTTAACCCATAGATGGGACCTTAACAGGTACTACCACTCCGGGTCGGAGTGGACCAAGGTGCAATGGTGATAAAGGGGTGCTCCACATTCCCCAAAACTGGAACCTCACTATCAGATAGAGTCTAACATCATTCCCAGGACATGTAGACCCTCAGCCGCTGCCTTCTGGCACCCATATAATAAAAAGGGTTGGGGCTTGCTATAAGAGCAATAGAGTTGAGGAAATCCTATAGGTGCTAGGGCTTAACATGGCCAGCCAGTTGATCAGAGGGGAGCCTCTCCGACCACCCATCTAGCCTAAGTAAGGACCAATGTGGACTGTCGCATTTTTATAAGTGAAAAAAAAAATCATGCTCAGTTTTAAATGTCGGGCTTATGAATTCAAAGGGTTAATAGATCTTAGTTGATATTAAGCTGTATTTAGGCTGATAGGGCAATAGGGTTGGGCAATCATATAGGTACTAGGGCTTGACATTACCAGCCGATTGATCAGAGGGTGCTTCTCCGACCGCCCGTCTAGCCCAAGTAAGGGTCTAAATGGAGTGTTGCAGGTCATGGACTGCTCATCCACCAAGTAATCTCGTAAGGATTGAACTCCCTATTAATTGGTATGCAGGATTAACTTGTTAACCATTACACCATGTTGAGGTGTCTAAATGTATTCATATATAAAATACCATATGATTCATAAATGTCATTCAACACGGCTTTATTAGAGAAATAATAAATGTTGTTGCTATGGTTACATGAGGCATTACTAGAATAGAATAGAAAGAAAGGGAAGAAAGAAGAAGAAAGAATGAAATTGCAAATGAGAAGAAAGAATGAAATTGCAAAGGAGAACAAAATTTCTCATCTAGTGGATTTTGCTGTTCTGACAGTCATTGACTTACGAGTGCCCCAACTTTTCGAGTTACGAACTGTCACTCAGTCGATTTTTCCGTTGAGTTGAGAGTTAAAATTTGAAGTACAAGCGAGCTTCAGATACGCTTATGTTATAAAGTTCACTAAAAACGTTTAAGTTTCCAAAACTTATAACGCCAAAGAAAAATATTATTTATAAATTTTATAAATAATATTTTTCATTGGCGTAATAAATTTGGAAATTTAAATGTAATGAATTATGTGCTGGAATATGTTTTAATGTTTAATTGTTTGTTTTGGGTTTTTTTAATAAAAATAAACATCAAAACATATTACATCACATAATTCATTATATTCTACTAACTATACTACATTTTATATAAAAAGTCGTCAGGGCGGCCTAAAGTTGGTATCAGCCAGGCAGCGAGGGAGTCTATCCCCTTTTCACTAGCGCTAGACAAAGGAGATTATTTTTTGCGTCTGAGGTGGAGCGCCACACCTACCACCAGCTCCTCACTTTACCGCACATATCCCTGTACTACTCATACGCTGAGTTGGCGAGGGCCGGTATCGAACCAGGAACCTTGTGATTCCTAGCCGAACACTCTACCGACCGAGCTAAACCGGCCTTTATATAAAAGACAGTGCTATTTTTCTTAATAAAAAAACGTAACAAAAATGTGAGTGTTGGTGTGGGTGCTGGAACGGATTAATGGCATTTCAATTTATTTCAATAGAGAAAATTGATTTGATATACGAGAAAATGAAGTTAAAGGAACGAATTAAATTCGTAACTCAAGGTACCACTGTATATCGGTTATAATACTCCAGTGATGCTGATAGCTTTTTGATTTAGTGCGTCGTGGGACGTACATATTTGCTTTGAATGAGTCCCCGGGAAAATATATGGGTCTCAACTAAAGTTTCTTAATAAATTGTAGGTTTTTTATTTATGATCTGGGAAAATAACTAAAGCCGGCTAACTCCTACCTTGTAACCTATCCCGTGTAATTCATTTCTAAGAAACTATTATTGAAATGTATTTATTTACAGTTAGCTTGAGATGATGAGGGAAGAAAAAAGAAGGTGCTATTCGATTTGAATACGATTTTACTGCGTCCTTTTAGATTTTTGTGTGTCAGGGACGCCGGACGCGTACCTGTCAGCATCTCTGATACTCAGTGGAGTCCTGGAGAGCTGAAGAGACTTGCTGTCACTTAGTCTTCAGTAGAAGAAAAAACTTGCAAAAGCCACCTTTATTTTTCACTGACATTGATCTGATTACTGGCCAAAAAGAAGAACTTGACACCATAGAGTCTTTTAGGGGGGGGTGAGAGGGGTCTTCTTGTGGGCCAAGGTTATCCAACAACAGGGCTGTTACATCAATTCAGTACATGCATACCCCCCGTTTGCTGCTATTCAACAGAGAATGTAGTCCAGTCCCCACTTAGGAAGTAAGATAATAAATGTGTATAGAACTCTTACATTCCACATAGGGCGAAATATGATACACAGATATTTTTTTGGAAGGAACGATATGGATAGCCAAATTACATTCGGGGGGGTAGGAGAATTAGTGTACTGACTATTTTTAAATAGAATCATCTATTCATACCAATGAGAAATTTATGCTAATTTTATTTGGATTTAAAACAATTTATCACCCCAGCTTATCATGTTCGAGTCTAATAAGTTACTTACTTTAAAATGTATTAAAAATAAATGACATATGTAATATTATTATTATTTTTTTTTTTTACTGATGCTCATTATGTTACTACTTTTCGACTTAGACAGAATTTTGACCTTAAATAATCGATTTAATTCATTTAAATTTGTTTTTAAACTGAAAAGCAGACGACATTTTGACAGACCCTAGTTTAATGTTATTTATATGTAATATTATTATTTTTTTTTTTTTTTTTTTTTTTTTACTGATGCTCATTATGTTACTACTTTTCGACTTAGACAAAAACTTGACCTTAGATGATCGATTTAATTAATTTTAATTCGTTTTTAAAATGAAAATGAGCGAAGAAATTGGCAGTGCCTAGTATATTATAAGTAAAAACTGTAAAATCAGTGACATTTGGAGAGGAGTGATTAAATTTAAATTAAATTTCTTTGTTATTGAAATCCTTTTAAATTGAATTAACTTTTTTTAATAATATAAAATTGTCATTTTAAACAATAGAAATTTGTCTACTTTTAACTAAACAACATAAAAGAGAGAAATAGATAGAATTAGAGAGTGATAGACACATACAGAATAATGATGATAAGATAGACAGCTAAACAGATTGATAGGTAGATAGATAAACAGGTAGATAGATACATACATTACTTACATACGTACATATGAATAGATAAACAGAGAGGCAGATATACAGACTAGTGGCGTAAATACACACATAGCAGACTGAGATACAGAGATAGATAGGTTACTGATATATAGATACTTATACAGAGAGAGGGAGAGACATAAACAAATTGTTGAGGTAAATGGATAGTCTTATGTCATCATAGACAGATAGATAAATAGAAACATACTATCGAGGTAAATAGATACTTAAATATGATGTGAGAGAGAGAGAGAGAGAGAGGAACTCACTATTGAGGTAAATAGATATGTATAGCTAGATAGATAGATACCTACTACCGATGTAAATAGATACATAAATATGAGGAGCAGAGAGAGAGAGAGAGAGACTAATGAACTACTGAGGTAAATAGATATGAACATACATACAGATAGATAGAAATCAACTATTAAATATGATCAGACTGAGATAGATAGATAGATAGATAGACTGAGGAAAGAGATACATGCATACAATGCTTACATACATAAGAGCAAATTGAGAGAGAAAGAGATAGACTACTTAGAAAAGGAAACATACATTGCTCACATATATAAGAGTAGATTTAGATAGAAAGATAGACATACAGAGACTTGTAGAAATGAACAGACTGAGATAGATAGATAGACTACTGAGGAAAAATATATATTGCTTACATATATAAGAGCAGATTGAGATAGATAGAAAGATAAACAGAGAGAGACTTGTAGATAAATTTACAAAATTCCGATAAATTCTTTCTTTTCCTTCAAACAATTCACACAGGTCGAATAAAAGACAAAACCAACGGCAGTTTTCAAGGATTTTTTCCCAAGTTTAGAGCCATTTTCTTTTCTTTCTCTTTCTTTACCCCCAAAGGAATTTTACAAGCATCCGGTTGGGAAAGAAAAAAACATTATTTTTTAAAATATCATTATTTACTCAACTATTTTAAAAACAACTCATCTACTAAAGATTTTTAAAAATAAAAAGATATCACTTAAAATTTCCCTCTTTTTTTTATAATAAAAATTAATTAAATTAAAAAGAAATTAAAACTATTTTATTGTTCACACATTCCACAAAATCAAACAAATGTCAAGTGTGAAAAAATAAAATTTAAAAAAAGGTTTTTAAAAAAGTCATATTTTATCGGTATATAAATGTACAATATTGGTAATTTATACACAACTGATATGAGTCATTTAGTTAAGGTTTGTTTAGGGCTGCGAAGAAGACTGTGTTGCGCCAATTTGGGGAGAATTTTAAAGCAACGAAATTGATAGTTGAATTCACAGATTTGGACATTTAAATTTAAAAATAACATGATCATTATTATTATTAACTTTACTTGCATTTTCTTCTTTTTTCCAATTAATTCTAGTTGCATTTTTATAACAATTTTTTTAATAATAATGATGATGACGATGATGATGGTTAATAATAATTATAATAATAATGATAATAATAAATGAATTTAATTTATTAATTCAAGGAATTTCTGGATTTTTAAAGAAAAAGATTCAATCGGTAATTATGAATTACATGTTTAGATATTTTAAATAAAAAGGAAGGAAATATGAAAATATTTTCACTTATATATTAAATGTTAAAATATCAAAAACATGTCATTAATGATGATGATGATGATGATGATATAATAATAATAATATTAATAATAAATGAAATTTATTAATTCAAGCAATTTCTGGATTTTTTTAAAGAAAAAGACCCAGTCGGTATTTATGTATATTACCTTTTCAGATATTTTAAATAAAATAAAAAGAAGAAATTTTAAAATATTAAAAACATGTCTATAATAATAATGATGACGATGATGATGATATATTAATAATAATAATAATAATAATAATAATAAATGAATTTAATTTATTAATTCAAGCAATTTCTGGATTACAAAAAAAAAAGATCTAGTCGATATTTATGAATTATATTTTTAAATATTTTAAAAATAAAGAAATGAAATATAAAAAAAATAAATTTAGACGTAAAATTAAAATAAAATTTTAGTTAAAAACAAAACATGAATGAATCATACAAGTTTTTAAATGTACAACACAATTTTATCTTTTTTTTTTTTTTTGAAATAAAATAACGGTCATAACATTTATCAATTTTAAAATTTAGATGATTTTAAAAGAAAAAGAAAATAAATTTTAAAAGTCGATGTATTTTTAAAAATGAAAAAAATAAAAATTTTTATCCTTGGGTTCTTTTAAAAAAATAGGGGTGATATTTAGAGGTAAATTTTATAAATATAATAGATATTTAAGCTAGAATTATTGTATTTAAAACAACCTTAATCCTTTAAGGTTTAAATATGACCCCTAAAAATCTTAAAAGATCAAAGGATATCTTTTAAATCGAGAAAATCGAAGCCAATATTTGATAAAATACTAAAATCTTCATTTTTGCTCCGGCTTCTTCATCGCTAATATCACGCCCTTTCGATCGAGTAACCGAAAAAAAATCCTTTTTTTACAGCTTTTTCTAATGATAAAATAAAAACAAAAGAAACAGGAATATCTTCAATGATTCTCTTTCTAAAATATTACAACTAGAAACCGGTAGTTGTAAGAAAGAGAGGAAAGAAAAGAGTTTTTATTTTCTTACCTGTTACTTGTAAATAGGTTTCCACTAAACTCTCCCTCAACACTGCGCCTCAGACGACGATACGAACGGAATGCTTCATACAACCACAACCATTGGATAAAAATAAAATTATCTTAAAACAAACATATCCAAATTTTGATGATTTAAATATATATTTAAAAAAGTTAAAATATTTTTTAGTATACGTTTCTTATCTTTTATTTTTGTATATAAATAAATAAATAAATAAAAAAGATAATTATTTACTGCGGAAGTGTACCGGTTGAGTCATATATGGCGACCGGGTGCGTCTGCTCAATTTCCTTTATATCATTATTATAGTCGTCTGGTTTATTGTTCGTCTTTTCTTTTTAACATGTATATATTCAACTGTTATCGATTATTTGCACTGTATTTTATGGGAGGAGATTCTGATAGTTTTAGTAGGGGAAAATTGTCTACCATATTGGTTTCAACATAAAAAATGCATGTCTGTAAACGGTTAAGCGAGGCTCAACGCAAACAAATTCATTTATTTATTATTATAAATTGAAATAATTAATGTTTTTAATTATTAATTAATGATGAAACTGCTAAATATATACAGAGATTTTTTAAAATTACCAAAGTTATTAAATTTATATATGAAATTTTATAAATGATTTTTTTTTTACAAATGAGTTGGGTGCTCAATACTTTTGGCCTTGTGCCACAACTAAATTAAGCTCAGTAAATAAATAGATTTATAATTAAGCTTAATATAATGATTGATATTAATAATTATAATGAATATTGGCTAAACTTGCAAATCGGTCGGGAAATTAAAACATATTACAGGGTGACCCAGGAAAAACAGAACCCAAATTATTTATTTATTTTCCCATTAAACTAACCCTAAACCCCAACCCCAACCCTAGACCCTAACCCTAAACCCCCTAGTTAAAATTAACAGTTTTATTACAAAATTATTTATAACAGTTTTATTACAAATTATTTATTCATTTCCCCATTAAACTAACTCTAACCCCAACCCTAACCCTAAACCCCCCTAGTTAAAATTAACAGTTTTATTTAAAAAATTATTTATAACAGTTTTATTACAAATTATTTATTTATTTTCCCATTAAACTAACCCTAACCCTAAACCCTAACCCTAAATATCCCCTAGTTAAAATTAACAGTTTTATTACAAAATTTGTGGGTTCTGTTTTTTCTGGGTCACACTAATTTTCCGACCGATTTGCAAGTTTAGCCTGAATATTATAATGAATATTAATAATTATAATTCAGCTTAATTCAGTTGTGGCACAAGGCCGAAAGTATTGAGCACCCAACTCAATTGTAAAAAAAAAAAAAAAAGAAAGATGGTAATGCTAAATAGCATTACATTTCATGTAAATACCTGAAATCTTTGTGACGCTAGGGTTAGATTAATGGTTTGGCTATTTTTCGAGAGTTTACGACATCTAATGCTATTTATACGTAAAATACGATTGTAATGATATTATCTCTTGCGCGCTATTCTGCATAAGTACAAAAAATAACTATTTACCCAACCTGTTCATTACAGTTATGATTTGACACAAGGTCACAATTATGGGGCATCCTGTGAGGATCGAACTCGCTTTTTAGTACTAATGGATCTGCGCGACTAGACGGGACTATTGTAATGGGTATGTTAGCCTAGCTCGTTAAGCATTACTAATTTAGTTATTTACTAAGCTTAACTTTGACACGAGATATATGTGCCACCCAGTGAGAAGTGTCCTCCGTGGCGTAGTGGCTAATGTGCTGGGCTGCGACGTCGTAGTAAGCAAGTTCGATACTAATGCACAATAGCGCGCAAGAGATACTATCATTAGATTACGTATAGGGCCGGGTTAGCTCAGTCGGTAGAGCGTTCGGCTAGGAATCACAAGGTTCCTGGTTCGATACCGGCCCTCGCCAACTCAGCGTATGAGTAGCACAGGAATCTGTGCGGTAAAGTGAGGAACTGGTGGTAGATGTGGCGCTCCACTTCAGACGCTAAAATAATCTCCTTGGTCTAACGCTAGTGAAAAGGGGATAGACTCCCTTGCTGTCTGGCTGATACCGACATTAGGCCGCCCCGCCGACGACGACTTTTACACAATATATTACACATAAATACTCGAAACGGTACTAATGCACAATAACGCGCAAGAGATAATATCATTAGATTACGTAAAAAAAGCATTACATCTCACGGAAATACCCGAAACGGTACTAAAATCATTCAATATTTTGAATTTTGTAATAAAACTGTTAATTTTAACTAGGGGGTGTTAGGGTTAGGGGTTAGGGTTAGTTTAATGGGAAAAAATAATTTGGGTTCTGTTTTATCTGAGTAAACCTGTATACGGGATGACCGAGAAAAAATAGAACCCACACATTTTGTAATAAAACTGTTAATTTTAAATAGTGGGGTCTAGGGTTAGGGTTAGGGTTTAGGGTTAGTTTAATGGGAAAATAAATAAATAATTTGGGTTCTGTTTTTTTTTTCTGGTTCACCCTGTAATATGATGGGATTTTCAGTATGATTTGCAAGTTTTACCCATTCATATATGAAAAAAGATATGATTCATAATGTCATTCAACCCCGGTTTATTACAGAGAAATAATAAATGCTGTTGCTATGGTTACATGGGGCATAACTAGAATAGAAAGAAAAGGAAGAAAAACGAGAAGAAAGAATGAAAGAGAAAAACATATCTAGTTGATTTTGCCGTTACGACAGCCCTTGTCTTACGAGTGCCCTAACGTAAGAGTTTTCTGAGTTACGAGCTCTCACTCAGACAATTTTTGGTTAAACTTGCAAATCGTCGTCAAAATTAAAACGGAAACTTATTTGGTGGTGGGTGATCCATGACAGTTTAACTACAGTGTATGAATGAACTTTTTTTGCGAATTAGGTTACGGTTTAGGGGTTTGAGGATTAAGGTTGTTTTTAATTACATATTGCTTTTAAAAAATACCTGTACAACGAACATAACCATAGCCCCATATATGTTACACATGAAATGCCCCGATGCTAGCTTTTAGGGTTAAACTTGCAAATTGGTCGGAAAATTAAAACGGAAAGTTTTTTGGTGGTCCCCCATGATAGTTTAACTACAGTGCATGAATGAACTTTTTTTGCGAATTGGGTTACGGTTTAGGGGTTCGGGGATTAAGGTTGTTTTTAATTACGTATTGCTTTTTTAAAAAAAGCAACAACAAAAACCCCCAAATTCCTATACATTTAATTAACCATTGAAATTAATTATTGAATCCAAGAATCTCACACACAATGAGAAACACGTGATTTAATTTAGATTTTAGATTCGACCTAACCACCAGAGAGAGTATTCTGGCTGATTTCGTCCGCACGGAAAATCATGGGCTGATAAAATAAAAAGCTTGATCAAACTAACAAGAAAAAATGTCTTAGTTCATTTAATTACAATGACCAGAAGAAGACAAGTCCTTAGTTAAGCATGTTATAAACAGGATTATTAGCAAGCGTATGGTGGCAAGGAAAAAACAAACACAGATATAAATTTCAAAATTGTATTGAAAAGTAATATGGAAAAAAAAACAACGAAAAGTTGAAATAAATTCAAGAGAGCAACAGGTTTAAAAATTGATGAATGTTTATAGGTGAATAGCAAGTCCGTAAATGTCAGGATGGGTATCGCACAATTTTTGTGATATTTATGTTGAATATTAAGTTCGTAAAATGTCCAGCTAGGTTGTGGTATTGGTGTGGTGATGTAGGCAGATGGTATTGTGTATATGGAGGTAGGTACGGACTGAAGTTCGCCCCTTAAGTTGATGATCGTAGAGAATTGGGAGTTGGGAGGTAGATAAGTTTACTCACTTGTGGTAGCACGAATGGGGTTTGTATCAGTCGGGTGGTCTGTTGTTGTTGTTGTCGTAGGCAGAATATTGTGTATTGGTAGTAAGCGTCCTTGGTTTCTTCGGATGATGTAGAAAAGTTCGCGTGTTGACTTGTTGATTTGACTGCCTGGTTTGGGTAAGTCGGGGGTGTGACCCGCCGCTCTTTGATGTGTCCTTCTGTGAGGTAGCGCTCGTCGTGCCTGCGTTCGTGATGGTGCCTTCAGCTCTGACTGCCGGTGCCCTTCAAAGCTGTTCCTTTTATAGAGATCGGCGGTCCCAAGTTGGATCAATTGGAGTTGTTTTCACTTTACCCGGGAATCGCTTTCATTGGATGATATTCGAATTTTATTTACCAATTTTTTATTTTTATTTAATTTTGGGAATTGACTATCAAGCCGGAACTCTGATTTGGAGCCCATGCGCAGATATATGTTAAAATGGTCATTCCGTTTTAGGTAACGACCGAGGGCACTTCCGACTTTATCCGTCCCGTTGACGAGTGTATGTAGTTTGTATTAGTGAATCGGGAGATTTCGACTTTTGCATATACAACAAGCATCTCCTCTCCAAGTAAGTCTCTAATCTGTCTGTCTGTCTGTCTGTCTGTCTGTCTGTCTCTCTCTCTCTCTCTCTCTCTCTCTCTCTCTCTCTCATTCGAGAACTCTCACTATCTCATTTATATACCCGACGTGGTGTACACAACAGCAGAAAAGAAGTAAGAACCACTCATCCTCTCCTCATAATCTCTCTCTCTCTCTCTCTCTCTCTCTCTCTCTCTCTCTCTCTCTCTCTCTCTCTCTCTCTGTGTGTGTGTGTGTGTGTATTTGTCTCTCTCTGTCTCTCTGTCTCTCTCTCACACATACACACACACGCACACACATTCTGTCTGTCTGTCTGTCTGTCTGTCTCTCTCTCTCTCTCTCTCTCTCTCTGTATTTCTGTCACCCACTCTCTGTCTCTGTCTCTCCCTCTATCTATGTCTCTGTCTGTATTTGTCTCCCACGTTCTCTCTCTCTCTCTCTCTATATTATATATATATATATATATATATATGTCTCTCTCTCTTCTCTCTCTCTCTCTCTCTCTCTCTCTCTCTGCCTCTCTCCCACTCTCTGTCTCTGACGCTGTCTGTCTGTCTGTCTGTCTCTCTCTCGCCATTTATATACCCCATATAAAGGGTATATAACAATGCTGATTACATATGGAGAACAATACAAAGACAGGAAGTACGAATAAAACAGAACGTTTAGTCCAGTATACACAGGGACCAACAGACAACAACGCCCAGGCTCTCACATGCGCACAACTCAACCATTGGTCAATATCTATGTGACCTTTGTAATTGCCGGGTCAGTTACTCGAACGAGTATTTCTCTGTCTTACACAATGTTGGATTGTTTTGGGATATATGTATTTACCAAACCCCTCCGCACGAGTAGGATGCGACACAAGGTCAATTTCTTAAGCGGAGTTTAACAGGTGTAAAAAGGATTCAGAGTTATATTTACTTGAATACAAGACTCCGACAAAGGTTTCATAAACAAAACATTTAATACATATACAGCACATGGATATAACAAGATACATAATACATAGGTAAAACAAAGTTACATGTAGAAAGATAGATACACATTCATGAATGGTACAAGATATACATAAAGGCCACAGACATGAGACTAGGGATAGTCCATGCTGTGTGAAGAACTTACAGTAATGTAAGGGGGGACGAAGCCCCAACGAGAAGGGGTAGACCTTAACTAACCCATGTGTCTCGTAGTATCAGGAACAGAAAAAGAGAAAGAAGCGTTCAAAACAGCCGCTTAAATATAACCGGCCCCTAGCGGGCACCAGCAAACTAAACGGGCAGACAACTCTCCCAGGCAAATACGAAACTAATGCTACACAGGTTTGAATTGACTGGTTACCTAGCTGTGGTTAAAGAGCCCAGTCTGCCCTGCTATTTTTACCCATAGCTGGAGAAAGAATTGGATTCATACATTTCCCAAGGATATTAGCGCTATGTGAAATGCAAACTGCTTCGTCCATGAATTGAACTCGGGTCGACGAGTCCATTTTCTACGACTCTAACCATTAGACCATGCGCCTCCGTATTGTTTTGGGATATATTTATTTATTATATCATAAAATACAAATATGACACAAGGCCAAAATTAGGGAGGGAAAAGGTTGGTCATCAGTATAATATTTACCACGTACCCCACGTGTACGGGTTAGGCACAAGGCCCTATTAATGTGGGGCCACCCACAAGCCGAGACTCATGGGAGGCGGGTGCAAAAAAATGCGTTGATCCCCATCGGCATTCACCCTCAAGTGGTCGCCTAAGGCACTGGGCAATAAACCCAGCCCTGCCCCTTTAAATCAAGGGAGCATGTGTTGCCCTTCTCCCTAGGATCAACACTGTTAATTTCTTCACCTATCCAACGTCCGAAGCTCACTGGACCCTTTGACTGGGCCTGGTAACTTTTAACTATTCTCATTCGTGACCCGATTCGTTCTACAATTTTCCATTCATCATAAAATTAATTCGCACGACAGTCACCAAAACTTCTCATTCTCTCTATGAAAATTCTACACCTAACCCATATTTACATATTGTTGAGGGAGGGAGGGAGGGGAGGGAGAATGATGATGATGATGATGATATATATATATATATATATATATATTGTAGATAGAAGGAAAGTGGTCAAGAAATGATCAACTCAAAACAAGTCACAGGGTGGTACGTTTCGTCTGTATGCACAGACTTTCTCAGCCGATCTGATCGGCTGAGAAAGTCTGTGCATACAGACGAAACGTACCACCCTGTGACTTGTTTTGAGTTGATCATTTCTTGACCACTTTCCTTCTATCTACAGCATATCGTCGGATCATAAAAAATCCACCCTTCCTTCATATATATATATATATATATATATATATATATATATATATATATGACTTTCACGATCAAAGTCATGCAACATTTCGAACGATTACTATGATCGTATTTCGGATGAATTACGTCACACAATTTCGAAAGAAAATTAACGGCTAAAAAACCGCCAAATCCGTCCACTTCATTTAATTATTTTTTTGCCCTCATATACAAAACTGCATTTTTTTTCTCTCCAGACCGTCGGACATACCTTGAGAAAGGGTGAAGGTTCACCCGAAATATCGGAATAGATTAAACCGGGAACAGAGCAACAGTTGAATATATGAAAATTCTGATTTTTGTTCTGTTTTTCTTGTTTTTGTTCTTATTTCCAATGCTTCAAAAAGACAAAACAACGTTCACAAGAACATAACACACACACACACACACACACACACACACATTATATATATATATATATATATATATATATATATATATATTATATATATATATTATTAAAAATCCCCAATGCAAAATGAAAAAGAAAAAAAAATGTTCATAAAAATAAAATGATTATTTTTGGGGGAAAAATATAAGGCGTGCTGCAATCCACCACTTAAATTTATAGACTAAGCGAGGTCACGTGGTTTAAACCCCAGCCAATCAATAGCCCGAATACGTGGTTGGTTAACTATTTAATCGCTGATATTGACAGCCATCCATTTGCACTTTGTTAATGCTAAAAAATTAGTAGAAGTTAGAAATCTACTTTTTGGTGTCAGTACTTATCATACCAATAGCCAACTTTTCTGGGTGAATCTTTTTGATATGAAAAAAAACAAGTTGAAAATCGACCTACCCTAATGTAGAATAATGAGTATGGTACTCACTCTATGATGTCAGCTTTTGTCCTCTTCCACAGCTGCCAAAAATACTTTTTACATATTGAACTAATCGCAATAGCTCTTAAGTAAACATATCAAATGTTGTAATATTACGGTAATAAAGGACTATTTGCTCGTAAGTTCCTACCATAAAATAAACTGAACCCCCATTTTATGTCCGTGTTTTTGCAATAAATGTTTTATTTTTCTTGCACCCGTTATTTTACAATACTAAATATATTTTCTTTATTTATTTTAATATTCACTTCAATGTGCATATATTTTTATTTTGTGAGAATGGTTAGTTTTAAAGTGGGGGCTCGTTTTACAATTTAGGCATAAATTGGATCCTCCTTTTATGACCGTAATTTTGTTTTTTCGTCGACGATGATTAAAATCTGACGTTTTTATTTTAGAGTACCAAAGCCAAAAAGAAAAGAAATAACAACAACAAAAAGTAATATTCGACTTTTTACTCGTAAATTCCTGCCATAAAACTAGACTTGGGTATTTTATGGTTGGAATTTACGAGTAAAAATTTGAAGTGTAAAAACGAACCCCCACTTTAAAACTAAGCATTCTCACAAAATAAAAGCTTTTAGAATATACACATTGAAGTGAATATTAAAATAAATAAAGGAAATATATTTTGTATTGTAACATAACGGGTGCAAGAAAAATAAAACATTTATTGCAAAAACACGGACATAAAATGGGGGTTCAGTTTATTTTATGGTAGGAATTTACGAGCAAATAGTCCTTTATTACCGTAATATTTATCATACCAATACCCAACTTTTCCTGGTTGAACCTTTTTGATATTCAAAACAAGTTGAAAATCGACCTACCCTAATGTCCGGTACCTAAACTTTGACCTCCGACCCCCACCTCCTGAGAGCAAAGCAACTATGACTGGTAGTTTTGCTATTTCGGCACCAAGCCTTTTTTCCTTCGTGCCTTAGCTGAAAAATGTGTCATAATTCCGTTACCCCTCCCCCATGACTATAACAACAATGTCTTTGCTCGAAAAGTCAACAGTAGAGACATATGAGTCAGTTATATGTAGACAAAGGGGAAGATCCGGTGACAGAGGGCACACGGTGAGAAACATGCATCATCTAGATCAGTGGATTCTCAACCTTTTCATATTACCGTGACCCCTTCACCCTAATGAGAATTATTTGTGCCCCCTCGTTCCCCCTCCCCCTTCGCGATTTATTAGCAAACAAGTGAATTACGATTAAATGCGAATATGCTAATTAACCGGTTCTAAAAGCGTACAAGTACGGATGTGCTAATGACGAAACGATCACATGACTTGTACGCTTTTAGGAACATCAATGTTTTCGTTTTGAATTCAAATTTTAAGTTTTACGACAGACGATAATCAAAACAGACGTTTTTGGTTAAACATGCAAATCGTCGTCAAAATTAAAACGGAAAGTTTTCTGGTGGTCCCCCGTGACAGTTTAACTACAGTCTATGAATGAAATTTTTGCGAATTGGGTTACGGTTTTTAGGGGTTTGGGGATTAAGGTTGTTTTTAATTACGTATTGCCTAAAAAAAAAACCAAATTACTATACATTTAATGTTGAAAAATATTTTTTTAAACCAAGTTTAATTGAAATTATACATTGCAATACTAACACAAACAACTGAGACTAATGTGTCTACCGTTGGATTCAATAATTAATTTCAATGGTTAATTAAATGTATAGTAATTTTGGGTTTTTTGTTGTTTTTTTAAGCAATACGTAATTAAAAACAACCTTGATCCACAGACCCCTAAACCGTAACTCAATTCGAAAAAAGTTCATTCATAGACTGTAGTTAAACTGTCATGGGGGACCACCAAAAAACTTTCCGTTTTAATTTTCCAACCAATTTGCAAGTATAGCCCTAAAAGCTAGCATCGGGGCATTTCATGTGTAACGTATATGGGGCTATGTTAGTAGGAAGCGCGTGGTGTAATGGTTAAAGTCATGGGAAATGGACTCGTCGCCCCGAGTTCAAATCCTGGACGTGGTAATGGCATTTCACTTTGCGCTAATACCCTTGGGAAAGGTATGAATTCTACTCTCCCTCCAGCTATGGGTAAATAGTAGGGCAGACTGGGCTCTTTAACCTTGGTTAGGTAACCGGTCTAGGAGAAGGAAAAGTCTGAATTCAAACCTGTTAAACTCCGCTTAAGAAATTGACCTTGTGTCGTATCCTGCTCGTGCGGAGGGGTTGGTAAATATGTATGTATATGGGGCTATGTTTATGTTCGTTGTACAGGTATCTTGTCCCCAATAAAAGCTGGTTCTTTTTTCTTGTGGGCTGGTAAGTTGAAATGGAATCTAAGAAACGAAAAGGCACGAAAGAGGAAAGAGACAAAGGTAAGAGGTAGTTTTACGACTTAGGCTTTATTGAACGAGGCATAATCGGCTGTAGCGAGGGAACATGACCCCTGGCTAGGAAACAACCACATTCAGTTGCGGCCTCAGCTCCAATGGCCGAGGTATCCTTTTGAGGGGTAGTGAGTCAGTTTTTTTTTTGTCAGACATGCGCAAAGGGGTTCTTCCGGCCATGGGAGTTTGGTGTTCTTTTTATTTTATATTTATTTTCGTTTTTTATTTTTTATTTTATTTTTTTATTTTTCGTTTTTTTTTTTTTTGTCAAATCCCCAAACGTCTTTCCTTATTAAAGGTAATGTAAATAACCTTTTACAAGCTTTGTGTTTGGAATTTTTTTAAATTATATTAAGTTTTCATAAATATCAGCAAGAATTCATTGTTAGGGTTAGGGTTGGGGTTAGGGTTAGGGTTGGAATTGGGATTAGGGTTAGGGTTGGGGTTGGGTTTAGGGTTAGTATTGGGTAAGGGTTAGGGTTGGGGTTTAGGGTTAGTGTTGGGGTTGGGATTAGGGTTAGGGTTAAGCTTGGGTTAGGGTTAGGGTTAGTGTTGGGGTTGGGATTAGGGTTACGGTTGGGGTAAGGGTTAGGGTTGGGTTTAGGGTTAGTGTTGGGGTTGAGGTTAGGGTTAAGGTTGGGGTTGGGATTAGGGTTAGGATTGGGTTAGGGTTGGAATTGGGATTAGGGTTAGGGTTAACGTTGGGGTTGGGATTAGGGTTAGGGTTGGGATTGGGTTTAGGGTTAGTGTTGGGGTTGGGTTTAGGGTTAGTGTTGGGGTTGGGTTTGGGTTAGGGTTAAGGTTAAGGTTGGGTTAGGGTTAGTGTTAGGTTTGGGATTAGGGTTGGGGTTAGGATGGGGTTTAGGCTTAGTGTTCGGGTTGGGATTAGGGTTAGGGTTAGTGTTGGGGTTAGGGTTAGGGTTAGGTTTAGGGTTAAGGTTGGGGTTAAGGTTAGGGTTTCAATTTTATGTTTTAACAATGATGGTGGATAATGCCATTTTTCCACTTTGGAAAATATTCATGATAGTCAAATTTACTTTTATCATTTCCATTAATTTTTTTTAATTTTGTAAATATTCACATTTTTGACCACAAAGTCATTATATTTTTCATTTAGAACATTTTTCTATCTTTATCCTTCACAAAATATAAATATAAATGAATATAATAAACTTTTGTGTTAAATCTGTGTTATTATTTTTAACATTACTTGCATTCACAATAAGAAATATTTACAGCGACAGCAAAATAAGCATAAAAGTAGGTTTGTCTATTTTACGAGGACCGGTTAAATAAGCCTAAAATCAGGTTTGTCTATTTGACCAGAACCGGCCAAGTAGCCTCGTCCAATTAAATGTATGAATTACAGAAAATAAACAATTATAAAAAGAAAAGAAAGATTGAAAGACAAGTTGGTGAGAAATACCTTAATTAAAAGAACAAATTAGGATTAGTATTATTTGGATTATTCGGACTATTGTCCTCATCTTTATTGTTATCTGTACAACGTTTCAGCTGATGAAGACTCCCGAGTCCAACAAGAAATACCTGAGGAAGGCCGGAGAGCATATCGGCTGAAATGTTCTTCAGATAAAGATAAGAGCAATAGTCCGAATAATCCAAATAATAGTAATTATCAAGCCTCATCTAAAAAATTCAGAGAAATAGTGTAGATAACAATAAAGATGAGGACAATAGTCAGAATAATACAAATAATACAAATTATCAAGCCTCATCTAAATATTAAGAGAAATAGTGTAGATAATAATAAAGATGAGGACAATAGTCCGAATAATCCAAATAATACCAATTATCAAGCCTCATCTCAAAAATTCAGAGAAATAGTGTAGATAACAATAAAGATGAGGACAATAGTCTGAATAATCCAAATAATACCAATTATCAAGCCTCATTTCAAAAATTCAGAGAAATAGTGTAGATAACAATAAAGATGAGGACAATAGTCTGAATAATCCAAATAATACAAATCATCAAGCCACATCTAAAAAATCAGAGAAATAGTAAATTAAGATTATTTGGACTATTGTCCTCATCTTTATTATTATCTACACAACGTTTCGGCCGATGTGCCCTTCGGCCTTCTTCAGGTGTTTCTTGTTGAACTCGGGAACCTTGTCAAACTAAGGAAGATCATATATATATATATATCTTATTATAATGGAGATTGTGTGTTTTTCTGGCTGTAACCGAAACTATATTACTACTCAAGTCCCAATTCCCTTAATTATTTACGTCAAATTCTCCAAGATTTCATTCTTTTAAACCTTCAGTTATTAATAAAAATTGTTTTACATTATTAATACTGTTGGCCATATCTACGTATTAATAACATGCAATTGTATTTATATATACAACAAAATAGCGGTTTACAGTATGAATGGAAAGGCTAATTTGCATATTGATCTTAAAAATTTGATTTCAATAAATATATGCTTGGTATTATTGATTTCTAATTCTTTGGTTTTATCTTAAGAAATATAAACAAAAATCTCGTGGATAAATCTTAAAAGAAATTTATTTACAAGAAGAAATAACTGTAATATTATCCTTTACTTCCTATTTTAACTAAATAGTTAAATTAGGAAAATTTACCAATGAAAAAGGGGAGTAATGGAAAATGTTGGAATAGTTAATTTCAAAGTTGTTCTATTTTTCGATTATACCCCCTCTGTTGCAGATCTTTTTATCTGCATTCTTAGTCAGTTTCATTAGCCTTTCTAATTTAATATGATATTTTATTATATCAAAACTTAAATACTTGCACCCGGAGGGTGCATATATTTGCTAGTATATATAATGATCATTTCTCCGGAAATTTGATCTCTCAGTGACCGAAAAATACATACATTCCTATGTACTTAATAGTTTAAAAACACCAGTCCCCGCATCAGCTGTCAGTGGGCGAGGGGATAAGATATCGGAATACCATGCGGTCAGTCTGAGTTCGACCCTACCCAAGGATAGTTGTGTCTAGCCACACTGAAGAGGCATGATATGCCGAAACACGTGTCTGTGGATGACTTATTAATTATATATATATATATATATATATATATATATTGTGGAGTCTAAATTTTTTTGTGGGTCCCATTTGGCTACTTGTGGTTCCTCAATTTTCAAATTTATCCTTGAGCCCCCGTCCCAATCTCATGCCCGCCCTATCGTCTGGGGCTTAGAACACACCGACTGCACCTCTGCAAATGGGACCACCTGTTGGCCGTGGTTGGCGACCCGTGGTGCTTAAGAACGGAGTATTGGTAGATGAGCAGTCCATGACCTGCAACACTCCACTTAGATCCTTACTTAGGCTAGACGGGCTGTCGGAGAGTCCCCCTCCGATCAATCGGTTGGTAATATCAAGCCCTAGCACCTATATGGTTGCACCAACCCTATTGTCCTTATGGCAATCCCCAAGCCCTTTTCATTATATGGGTGCTAGAAGGCGGTAGCTGAGGGTCTACATGTTCTGGGAATGACGTTAAACTCTATCTGATGGTGAGGTTCCAGTTTTGGAGGTTTTGGGAATGTGGAGCACCCCTTCATCACTATTGCTCCCTGGTCCACTCTGACCCGGAGTGGTAGTACCTGTTAGAGTCCCATCTATGGGTTAAATAGAAAAATATATTTATTAAAAAAAAAATTGTGTATCCATTAAGAATTGATTTATTTCAAAACTTTATCGGCATTAAATGGCCCACTGAGGTTGATATGCCGTAAAACAAAACAAACTAAAACAAACCAAACCTTGTGCCCCCGCCCCAATCTCATGCTTTTCAAGGGGGGTCATATGGCCCCCCGATGAGAAACCCTGATTTAGACAAATGAAAAATAAGAGAGGAATTTTTAGAGATTAATTAGAATAATGTGTCACACTTTTTCTCCTCTCCCCACTGCGTACCCCACGCACCCCCTCAGGTCTTCTACCTTTCCGTATCTTTCTATCTGGTCTCCCGACGGATCAGTGGAGGCGGAGGAAGTGTAAGAGGAGTAGTAAGAGGAACGAGGAGGGGGAACGAGGAGGAAGTAAAGAGATCGAGGGAGGGGGGTGGAAGGTTAAAACGTTTGACATTCATCTCTAATTAGGTCACTCTATTTGAAGCTAGTGTCAAACAAGTCACCCCCACTCTATCACCCTCGGTCTTTTAGGTCACACACACACACACACACACACACACACATACTCACACATACACGCACATACACATACACATAGACGCCGGTACATGCATGCACACACATACACGCCCGTACACGCACACACACACATACACGCCCGTACACACTCACACACACATACACACTCACACATACATATACGCATACAGATACACGCCCGTACACACACACACACATACACGTCCGTAACGTGCGCACGCACACACACACACACACACACACACCACACACACACACACACACACACACACACATACAACACACGTCCGTACACGCACACGCACACACACACACATATACACATACACGCCCGTACACACACACACACACGTACACATACACGCCCGCACATGCACACACACACACATACATACACGCCCGTACACGCGCACACACACACACACACACACACATAAACGCCCTTACACACATACACACATACACGTACACGCACGCACACACACACGCAGACATACACATACACACATGCACACACGCACCGTACACGCATACCGTTGTTGACTAAATTTAACCCCACGACCCGCATTACCCCATTTCCCCGACCGATTACTCAAAAATACTTTTTCACTTTCAAAATTACTTTTTCTTTTTTTTTTTCTCTTTCTCTTTAGTGTTTCGACTCTCTCTCTCTCTCTCTCTTCTCTCCTCTCTCTCTCTCTCTCTCTCTCTCTCTCTCTCTCTTTCTCGTTCTCTTCCTTTCCCCTATCACCTCCTCCCTCCGTTGTTCTTACTATTTCTTTTCTTCTTCTTTCGCCTTATCTCACACTATTACTCTTTTTGAATATCGCAATCAGAACAGCAACACTTTTGGGTCAAACAAGAGTTGGAAACAATTCAACATACATCAAATGAGAAAAATAAAATAAATATTAAATTAAAGAAATAAAAATGTCCTTTTAGAAAATATTTGATTTCCTTCCAAGCTCTTTAGCTAGTAATAAAATAAAATAAAACTTCAAATCACAATGGGCTCAAGTGACAAGTGGAATCCCACAGGAAAGTATCCTTGGACGTTGTCTTTTTGCTATTTTTATAAACGATCTCCCGGATATGACCAAATGTTACTCACAAATATTTGCAGATGATACAAAAATATATTGGTAAAGAAGAACAATTTCCTCGTAAATTCCTACCATAAAATAAACTTTGTATACCTGCCATTCTTATAAGTATTCATTATATCTACTTTGTATACTGTGTATTTTGTTTGGTTTGGTTTGTTTTATTTTAGGGCATATCAAACGTGGTGGGTCATTTAATGCCGACAAAGTTGTGAAATGAATTCATTCTTAATAGATAATACAACTTTTTTACATTTGAATGGAATCCGTGGTTTAGTCCACTGAAGTTCGTATCCCGAGTACATTCGACTAATCTACGGATTCCATCCAAATATACAAAAGTTGGCCAGAAAGTTCGGAAAGGTCGTCCCCCAGCTTGTCATAAGTAAGTGACATTCTTTCATGGACTCTCCATCACTTCTTTAGGACGAAAGCCGACGTCCTACTTTCTTTATAATACATTTATGTATCTCTTCTTTATACAGTTCTAATACATCTAGGAAGCATGGGGGCTTTGAAATATGCAGTGTTTCGGCAGCCTACAACGGATGCAGGCAGTTTATTCCGTGCCTCGGCAACTCTGAGCGTGAAAAAATTATTTCCGAAAGTCATGTGAGTATATTCTTATCACTTGGACTGGTTGTTACATTCCCTTGACGTTATAACATGAGGGGGTGTTATATTAACGTTGGAAAGCTTAAAGTAACCTCCCAACGTGGGTTCAATTGTAGGTAATAAAGGACTATTTCCTCGTAAATTCCTACCATAAAATAAACTGAACCCCCATTTTATGTCCGTGTTTTTGCAATAAATGTTTTATTTTTCTTGCACCCGTTATTTTACAATACAAAATATATTTTATTTACTTATTTTAATATTCACTTCAATGTGTATATTCTAAAAGTTTTTATTTTGTGAAAATGGTTAGTTTTAAAGTGGGGGCTCGTTTTACAATTTAAGCATAAATTGGATCCTCCTTTTATGACCGTAATTTTATTTTTTCGTCGATGATTAAAATCTGACGTTTTTATTTTAGAGTAGCAAAGCCAAAAAGAAAAGAAATAACAACAACAAAAAGTAATATTCAACTTTTTACTCGTAAATTCTTGCCATAAAATTAGGCTTGGGCATTTTATGGTAGGAATTTACGAGTAAAAAGTTGAAGTGTAAAAACGAAACCCCACTTTAAAACTAACCATTCTCACTAAATAAAAACTTTTAGAATATACACATTGAAGTGAATATTAAAATAAATAAAGGAAATATATTTACTATTGTAACATAACGGGTGCAAGAAAAATAACACATTTATTGCAAAAACACGGACATAAAATGGGGGTTCAGTTTATTTTATGGTAGGAATTTACGAGCAAATAGTCCTTTATTACCCAATTGTATACATAAAAACATTCCGACAAAGGTGTAAAAGATAACACTATTTATTCCGCAAGTGACGGAGATACATTTAAGAGAAATATATACACAACTGATACATAAACTTTCTATAAGAAAAATTAGGCGTACGACTCACATCGTAGAGATTGTCACTTACTGGTAGCTGGTTTGGTAGGGGGAAAAGCCCCCTAACCTAAGGCTTAGGGTGGTAGGCGCCTAGACCATGTTTACTCGTTGCCAGCCTGAGTGAAAAAAAAAGAGGCAGGAAATCATAGTTCCCACTTGTGGCTAAATACCAACGCCACATATCGGCGGCGAACGAAAGACAGCAAAGGAAAATAACTCGTTTTGGACTTACGTCCACTTCGTTTTACTGACCCAACAACGTGACTCTGAATACAAACTAACTGTACTCCTCTTTGTATCGCATCTTGCCAGTGGCAGAGGGGTTGAGTAAATACATAATTTGCTTCATTAGTCATTGTGACAACAATCATTGGGGTTCTTTTTTTTGTTTTGTTTTTGTTTCATACGTCTTTCCGGTTATTTCCTATAACTCCAACATAAAAAAGGGGAACCACTCTAACTGATAATTTATCTATTTATTGATCTACTAGGAAAAAAGAAGACAGGGTTAGGGTTAGGGTTTGGGGTTAGGGTTAGGGTTTAGGGTTAGTTTAATGGGAAAATAATGGGTAGATTAATTTAAGAGATAAATTTATTACAGAGTGTTCCCCTTTTTTAATTTT
>CM042182.1:23073599-23113599 GCA_023376005.1 Doryteuthis pealeii
ACACAGTATAAAATGCGTTTTCAAGTATACTTAATAATAATCACATCCATTGTAAACACAAATGAACATAGTCTTCCAATGTAAACCTCATTCTCTATACAAATTAATTTGCCGGACCACAGTATTATCGCGTTTTTCAACTGTACAAACTAATAATAATAAACCTTAGGATAAACAGTACTAGCTTCCCAGTAACTATTTCTAATATCAAATAATTTTTTAACAACAGTTACTATGGTTTCAAGTAACGATAATCAATAATTAATTCCTTTAGGAACACAATTATAGCTTCTAAGAACTGTAATCTTCTTTATCACAAATACTTTGTAACACATTTTATCATGGGTTTCAAGTAACCTAATAATAATAAATCCCTTATTATAAATAGATTATTAGCTCTCACTAGTAAATATTCTTAAAACAAGATAATTGACACCCCAGTTATATGGTTTCCAAGTATACTAATATAATAAATCCGTTAAGCTAAACACATTATAGCTTCACGTATCCTCATTGAATACATAACATAATTATGCTCACAAGTCTATACTGCGTTCCAAGTCATAACTAATAATAACTTCAATCCTTAGTAAACAATTACGAGACTGTCACAGTAAATTTAGTTCTTCAACTAAAACATATATCTCGTACAACACGCTTATAAGTGGGTTGTCAAGTAGATTAATCAAACTAATACGACCATCAGTAAATTATTCATCTAACTTCAATAATACTATTCTTTTATACAAAATTAATTTGCACACAGTATTATTGGTTACACACGTCAACTACATAGATTAATAATTCCTTAGTAAACAATTATAGCTTCAAGTAACTATTCTTTATACAAACTAGCAAATATATGCACCCTCCGGGTGCAAGTATTTAAGTTTTAATATAATAAAATATTGTATTAAATTAGAAAGGCTAATGAAACTAAATAAGAATACAGATAAAAAGATTTGAAACAGAGTGAGTATAATAAAAGATTTGAAACAGAGGGAGTATAATAAAAAAATGGAACAACTGAAACTTACTCTTCCATCACTCTCGTCTTTCATTGTTATTTTTTCTAATTTAAGTATTTAGTTATAAGAGGAAGTAAAGAATAAAATGACAGTTATTTTATCTTGTTAATGGATTTCATTTAAGATTCATTGAAGAGATTTTGCTTATATTCATTAAAATAAAACTAAACAGTTAGAAATCAATAATACTAAGCACATATTTATTAAATTCGATTTTTTAATATTAATATGCAAATTAGCCTTCCCGTTCACACTGTAAACCGCTATTTTGTTTTATATATAAATATAATTGCATGTTGTTAGTATGTAGACATAGTTAACAGTATTAATAATGTAAGACAATTTTATTAATAATTGAGGTTTAGATAAAAAATAAAATCATGGAGAATGTGATGTCAATAACTAAGAGAATTGTGACTTGAGTAGGAATATAGTTTCGGTTACAGACAGAAAAACACACAATCTCCATTATAATAAGATAATTTGCACACAGTTATATGGTTACAAGTAACTAATAATAATAATCCTTAGTAAACAATTATAGCTTCAAGTAACTATTCTTAATACAAATAATTTGTACACAGTTATATGGTTTCAAGTAACTAATAATAATAATTCTTATTAAATAATTATAGCTTCAAGTAACTATTCTTAATACAAATAATTTGCACACAGTTATATGGTTACAAGTAACTAATAATAATAATCCTTAGGAAACAATTATAGTTTCAGGTAACTATTCTTTATACAAATAATTTGCACACAGTTATATGGTTTCAAGTAACTAATAATAATAATCCTTAGGAAACAATTATAGCTTCAAGTAACTATTCTTAATACAAATAATTTGCACACAATTATATGGTTTTGAGTAACTAATAATAATAATCCTTAGTAAACAATTATAGCTTCAAGTAACTATTCTTTATACAAATAATTTGCACACAGTTATATGGTTTCAAGTAATTAATAATAATAACCATTAGTAAATAATTATAGCTTCAAGTAACTATTCTTAATACAAATAATTTGCACACAGTTATATGGTTTCAAGTAATTAATAATAATAACCATTAGTAAATAATTATAGCTTCAAGTAACTATTCTTAATACAAATAATTTGCACACAGTTATATGGTTACAAGTAACTAATAATAATAATCCTTAGTAAATAATTATAGCTTCAAGTAATTATTCTTAATACAAATAATTTGTACACAGTTATATGGTTTCAAGTAACTAATAATAATAATCCCTAGTAAAATAATTATAGCTTCAAATAATTATTCTTAATACAAATAATTTGTACACAGTTATATGGTTTCAAGTAATTAATAATAATAACCATTAGTAAATAATTATAGCTTCAAGTAACTATTCTTTATACAAATAATTTGCACACAGTTATATGGTTTCAAGTAATTAATAATAATAATCCTTAGTAAATAATTATAGCTTCAAGTAATTATTCTTAATACAAATAATTTGCACACAGTTATATGGTTTCAAGTAACTAATAATAATAATCCTTAGGAAACAATTATAGCTTCAAGTAACTATTCTTAATACAAATAATTTGCACACAGTTATATGGTTTCAAGTAACTAATAATAATAATCCTTTGTAAACAATTATAGCTTCAAGTAACTATTCTGTATACAAATAATTTACACCCAGTTATATGGTTTCAAGTAACTAATAATAATAATCCGTAGTAAACAATCATAGCTTCAAGTAACTATTCTTAATACAAATAATTAGCACATTATTATATGGTTTTAAGCAAGCTAGGGCCCCTAACCAGCCTGGACAGCCATGTAACTGAATATAAAGAAATTATGAATAGTTTAAAATGGAGAGTTACTTTTCAATCACCCTGTATATTAAAGAAATGAGAAAAAAGAAACTGCATTAAAAAAAATAGTAATAGTCTAAAATAATAAGTTACTTTTCAATCCTGCTGTGTGTTATTTTTCGCTTGTAGTCAGGATTGGACCTGCAATCTCCAGATTATGGTATTAAGATCAACCCTTGCATCCGTTGTGACATGTGTCTAGTTTATATTTATTTAATATTTATAATATATATTATATTTATGAATAAATATAAACTAGAAGCATGGGTCACCCAGTGAGAATCGAACTCACTAGCAATAGTCTCTAAATTGTTTCAGTTTGGCATAAAACCAGAAATATTGGGCACCCAGTGAGAATCGACCTCACTAGCAATATTCTACGAACCTGTTTCAGTTTAGCATAAAGCCAGAAACATGGAATACTCAGTGAGAATCGCATTCCCTACCAATAGTCTCTGTTTTAGTTTAGCATAAAACCAGAAATATTGGGCTCCCAGTGAGAATCGACCTCACTATTAATGATCTGCTTACTTGTTTTAATTTAACACAAAGCCAGACATATAGGACACCCAGCGAGAATCGTACTCCCTATCTCTGTTTTAGTTTAGCATAAAACCAGAAATATTGGGCTCCCATAAACAATCTACGAACTGGTTTTAGTTTAGCATAAAACCAGAAACATGGAATCGAACTCAGTAGCAATTGTCTAACTTGTTTTAGTTTAGCATGAAGCCAGAAATATTGGGCACCCAGTGAGAATCGAACTCACTTGCAGTTGTCTAACTTGTTTTAGTTTAGCATAAAGCCAGAAACTTGGGCCACCCAGTGAGAATCGAACTCACTAGCAATTGTTTAAATTGTTTCAGTTTGGCATAAAATCAGAAATATTGGGCACCCAGTGAGAATCGACCTCCCTATCAACAATCTGCTAGTCTAGCTTGCTCACCATTACAATAGGTGAACTACTCCGTCGACAGTACAGCTAGTAAGTTATTTTTGGCGTACCTGTCTACCCACCCGAGGGATCAAATTTAGTTGTGAATGCTAAGAAAGTGTTAAGTAGCGCTTTCTCGTGAAAATGTGTTGAGATTTTGGGGGAGTGTCGGTATTTAGAATAGACTGGTGTTATGAACGTCAATGGCCTACATTATTTATATATCATACGCGTGTTCTTTAATTGTACGACCGTTATTATCTTGCAACACACTCTTGGTTAAAAATGAGACTGTCCAAATCCTCCAAGATAAAATGCAACCTTCGATATATTTAGGGAGTGGCAAACAGAGCCTCAAAGTAATTTTTGACAAAATGACTTTAGCCCCCCAACAGAAAATAATTTACCAAAAATCAAGGAATTATCGGATTTTAATGAAATTTTCAGTGTTTATTTATCGATGAACGATCTTTATAATGCATTATTCATTTTATTTCAAAACTTTCTCATTTTTTCAGGTCACTTAATTTTTACCCCCTTATGTTGTGGGCGTAAAATGTTTTACAAGTTGATCATTTTTTATACTAATTACAGTATAAATAATGAGATAAAAGACCGAACTTATGAATAAAAACAAAAAATTTTTTTACGGTTACGCTTCTATGAGAAAATAAGTACCGAAAATCGAAAAATAAAATGTAAAAAAATAATAAATAATTAATCTTTTGGAGATTTCTTTTTTACTCATTTCGATAATTATTTAATTGGCTATTATTTTAGAAAAGAAAAAAATTATACATCGATGTTTTTCTGCTTAAAAAGGGGAGGGGGTACATTTTCAATCGAGTTTTTTCTTCAAAACTTATTACTTTATCTAAAAAAATAAGGTTTGCATTAAGTAGATATTTATTTTTAGAATCTAAAAATATAACATTTTAAACTTAACATCGGGATTTTCATATTTTAAATGAATTTTATATATTAATTTTTCATAGCAAAAATACTTAATTAAAGTTTTGAAATAAAATAACTGATGCATTATAAAATTCAAATCAATACTGAAAATTTCATTAAAATCAGATAATTACCTGATTTTTCATCGAACATGAAATGCAACTTGTATATACTCGTGTTCCTTAATTATACGGCGGTTATCATCTTGCAACACACTCTGGTTAAAAATGAGACAGTCCAAATCGTTCACCATGAAATGCAACCTATATATAACGCGTGTTCCTTAATTGTACGACTGTTATCATCTTGCAACACCCTCAGGTTAAAAATGAGACCGTCCAAATAATCCAAGATGAAATGCAATTTATATATCAATATTCGTGTTCCTTAAAAGTACGATTGTTATCATCTTGCAATACCTTCTGATTAAAAATGAGACCGTCCAAATCATCCGAGATGAAACGCAATTTATATATCAATATTCGTGTTCCTTAATTGTACGACCATTATCATCTTGGAACACCATCTGGTTAAAAATGAGACAGTCCAAACCGTCTGCCATGAAATGCAATCTATATATTAATACTCATGTTCCTTAAAACTACGACCGTTATCATCTTTCAACACCCTCTGGTTAAAAATAAGACTGTCCAAGATGAAATTCAATCTTCTATATATCAATACTCGTGTTCCTTAATTGTATGACCATTATCATCTTGCAAAACCCTCTGTTTAAAAATGAGACCGTCCAACATAAAATGCAGTCTGTATATTAATACTCATATTCCTTAAAAGTCCGACCGTTATCATCTTGCAACACCCCCTGCTTAAAAATCAGACCGTCTAAATTGTCCAAGATGAAATGCAATCTATATATTAATACTTGTGTTCCTTATTTGTACGACCGTTATCATCTTGCAACACCCTCTGGTTAATAATGAGACCATCCAAATCCTTTAAGATGAAATGTAATCTTCTATATATTAATAATCATGTTCCTTAATTGTATGACCGTTATGATCTTGCAACACCCTCTGGATAAAAATGAGAACGCCCAAATCGTTCACCATGAAATGCAATCTATAAATCAATACTCATTTTTGCTACTACCTCTCTGGGACAGAGTGAACCTGGGAGTAATGGCGATGAAGAGGTACTATTGTCGGTATCAGCCGTACACCGAAGGAGTCTATCCACTTTAAGCTAACACTAGACCAGGGTTTTTTTCTGGGGTGGAGCGCCACACATTACCGTCAGCTACACCAGGTGATTAACCGCACAGTTCAGATAACCCAATTTGTGCTACTCATGCACTGAATTGGAGTAGGACTGGCAGCGAACCAGGAAACTTGCGATTTCTACCGACTGAGTTACCCCCCCCCCACACACACACACACTCTTAGATGAGAACAGGGAAGTTCAGATTCATGCCTTTTCCACAAAAGAACGCGAAGTATCCTAGACTGAATATACACTTTGTTCCTCGATTTTATTCACCACTCCCCTAACCATTGTGCTGATCCCGTCTCCAGTTGAAAGTGGATTTGTTCGAAATAAATTGACTTTCTCTCCAGTTGGAGGCGCGTGGTCAAATGGTTAGAGTCCTGGGAAACGGACTCGTCGACCCGAGTTCAAGTCATGGTCGAAGCTACAGTTCGAATAGCGCTAATACCATTCGGAAAGGTATGAATCAAACTAGTCTCCTTCCAGTAAAAAGTAGGGCAAACTAGATTTTTTGAACACAAACAACTGAGACTAATGTGTCTACCGTTGGATTCAATAATTAATTTCAATGGTTAATCAAATGTATAGTAATTTTGAGTTTTTTTTAAGCAATACGTAATTAAAAACAACCTTAATCGGTAAAGAATAACAATTTTCTCGTAAATTCCTACCATAAAATAAACTGAACCCTCATTTTATGTCCCTGTTTTTGCAATAAATGTTTTATTTTTCTTGCACCCGTTATTTTACAATACTAAATATATTTTATTTATTCTTTATTCTTTAACAAATAAAGAAAATATATTCAGTATTGTAAAATAACGGGTGCAAGAAAAATAAAACATTTATTGCAGAAACACGGACATAAAATGAGGGTTCAGTTTATTTTATGGTAGGAATTTACGAGGAAATTGTCCTTTTTACCCCTTAATCCCCAGACCCCTAAACCGTAACCCAATTCGCAAAAAGTCCATTCATAGACTGTAGTTAAACTGTCATGGGGGACCACCAAAAAACTTTCCGTTTTAATTTTCCGACCAATTTGCAAGTTTAGCCACCAGAATATACACTCTGTTCCTCGATTTCATTCACCACGCCCCTAACCATTGTGCTGATCTCGTCCCCAGTTAAAAGTGGATGTGCCCGAAATAAATTCACTTTAATACAGAAATTCAACCTCGTTAGTATGAATCCATATGGGCTTCATTATTGGTTGTTTTTGTTTTTTCAGCCATTTTTAGACGCTAAACATTTTTTTTTCTTTTGGCCTACCTATTTTGGTAATTTTAAAATTCTTGTGAACCCCTCCCTACATTCCTGTCTGCCACGCAAACCCAAATTTAATTCACAGAAGGAAAATAAGAAAATAAAAAGAAAAAAGAAAGAGAAAAAGGAAAAAGAAAAAAAGACAAATACATCCATGTGTTAAAAATGGGGCTTTAATAAACAATAGGGCTGGTTATTATAAGTTGAAAAAAATAGAAGAAGAAGAAGAAGAAAGTTTTATTTCTCAACAAAAACCAGAGAATCGTGTTACTTCAGAAACACTTCTTCTTCTTCTTCTTCTTCTTCTTCTTCTTCTTCTTCTTCTTCTTCTTCTTCTTCTTCTTTCTTTCTTTCTTTCTTCTTTCTTCCTTCGTTCTTTTTCCTCGTTCGTTCCTTCTTCTTCTTCTTCCTTTCTTCCTTCGTTCTTTTTCCTCGTTCGTTTCTTCTTCTTCTTCTTCTTCTTCTTCTTCTTCTTCTTCTTCTTCTTCTTCTTCTTCTTCTTCTTCTATCTTTCTTTCTTTCTTCCTTCGTTCTTTTTCCTCGTACGTTCGTTCGTTCGTTCTTCTTCTTCTTCTTTCTTCTTCTTCTTCTTCTTCTTCTTCTTCTTCTTCTTCTTCTTCTTCTTCTTTCTTCTTTCTTCTTTCTTCCTTCTTTTTTTTCTTCTTTCTTTCTTCTTCTTCTTCTTCTTCTTCTTCTTCTTCTTCTTCTTCTTTCTTCTTCTTCTTATTTCTTCTTTCTTTCTTTCTTTCTTCTTCTTCTTCCTTCATTCTTCTTCTCTTCTTTCTTCTTTCTTCTTCTTCGTTCTTTCCTCCTACCTTCGTTCGTTCGTTCTCTTCTTCTTCTTCTTCTTCTTCTTCTTCACCTCCCACCCCAATCACCCCCCCCCGCCACAAATCTAACATGAAGAAATATTCTTCCCCCTCTTCTTATCCACTCTTTGACTCTATTCAAAGAAGAACGCCCTTGTCGACTCGACGTCCAAATCTTTAAATATATTTATAAACTCTCAAAACACGATAACACACTTCAACCCCCACAAAACAGGGCCATGCCAGTAACCGTCGCTGTGGCCGTATTAAGACGACAGACACTCAATTCTTAGAATTAAGAAGAAGAAAAAAACGAAAAAAAGAGAGTTGAACTTTATTTTATCTCATTCTAACTTAATCTTTCCAATTCGTTCTCATTTTAGAAATTGGACGTGGGTTTTTTTAGGAGGTAAGGAGAGAGGGTTTAAAGCCAACCGACTGAGAATTATTTCATGCCTAGTTGGGCGGAGATCACTTGTGGGGATTAACAAAAATACGAAAATAAAAATAGAATTAAAAAAAAACAAAAAAAAAACTCCCATGGTGCCTTGATCGGAAGGACCCCTCTGCGCATGTCCGACAAAAAAGACTGACTCCCTACCCCCAAAAGGATACCTCGGCAATTCAAACTGAGGCTGCAACTGAGTGTGGTCGTTTCCTAGCCAGGAGGCATTTCCCTTTGCTACGGACGACTATGCCCCGTTCAATAAAGCCTAAGTCGTAAAACTACCTCTTGCCTTTGTCTCTTTCCTTTCTAGTTCCTCTTCGTTCCTTAAGTTCCATTTCAGCTCACCTGCCCAAAAGAACAAAGAACCAAGCTTTTATTGGGGTTAAAATACCAGGCCACTATGATCCCGTTCAATAAAGCCTAAGTCGTAAAACTACCTCTTGCCTTTGTCTCTTTTCTTTCTCGTTCCTTTTTGTTCTGTTTCGTTCCTTAAGTTCCATTTCAGCTCACCTGCCCAAAAGAACAAAGAACCAAGCTTTTATTGGGGATAAGATACCAGGCCACTATGACCCTGTTCAATAAAGCCCAAGTCGTAAAAACTACCTCTTGCCTTTGTCTCTTTCCGTTCTAGTTCCTCTTCGTTCCTTAAGTTCCATTTCAGCTCACCAGCCCAGAAGAACAAAGAACCAAGCTTTTATTGGGGTTAAAATACCAGGCCACTATGAGCCTGTTCAATAAAGCCTAAGTCGTAAAACTACCTCATGCCTTTATCTCGTTCCTTTCTCGTTCCTCCTCGTTCCTTAAGTTCCATTTCAGCTCACCAACCCAGAAGAACAAAGAACCAAGCTTTTATTAGGGTTAAAATACCAGGCCACTATGAGCCTGTTCAATAAAGCCTAAGTCGTAAAACTACCTCTTGCCTTTGTCTCTTTCCTTTCTAGTTCCTCTTCGTTCCTTAAGTTCCATTTCAGCTCACCAACCCAGAAGAACACAGAACCAAGCTTTTATTGGGGTTAAGATACCAGGTCACTATAATCCTGTTCAATAAAGCCTAAGTCGGAAAACTACCTCTTGCCTTTGTCTCTTTCCTTTTCGTTACTTAAATTCCATTTCAGCTGACCAGCCCACAAGAATTAAAAAAACATTTTTATTGGGGACAAGATACCAGTATAAACGAACTTATAACAATAACCCCATAGACTCTTTAACCTTGATATGGCAATCAACCTAGAAGAAGGAAAACTCTGAATTCAAATCTGTTAAACTCTACTTAAATATTGACCTTGTGTCACATCCCATTCGCGAGGGTGTTAGTGAATATATATATATATATATATATATATATATATATATATATAATATATATTATTTTATTATTATTATTATTATTATTTATATATTTTTTTTCGTTTGNTGAGTGACCTCCCGTTTTTTAGTTTATACGTCGACACGTACATACCAAAATCTCTGTTTTATATATTAGATATATATATCTTTTCTAATCTTATCAAGCAATTTAAAACTGAATTAAAATTGTCCCCAATACTATTATTATTTCAAACTGGAGTTTCAGTGAACTTTTCGTGAAAAGAAGAGAAAATAATCTTGCTCAATTTATAATTTGTACGAGTCTTTATCAATTGAATTATTTTTTATAGCGAGTTAGAAAAAAATTATTTTGCTTCGGACAGCAAAAGTATGTTTTAACGAAAAATCAAATCTTATTCATATCGCAATCTTTTATTCCTGTCTTTAAAATATTAATTTAGTTAGAAATGAAATGAAATAATCTATCTTACAAATATTTATTTGGTAAGAAGAGCGAAGTAAAAAAACAATAATAAGCGCTTATTATTTATTAAATAAATAATAAGCGCTTATTATTGTTTAATAAATTTTATTTCGTTTATTTAATAATATAATATAACTCAACTTTGTATATATACGAAAAAATCAAAACAAAAGAATTTTAGAAAGAAAAGCCTTTTACAAAAATAGGAAGTTAAATTATAACTACTTATTTCGTAACTAATAAACATAGTTGTATTCGTATTGTAATAAAAATAAAACAAAAATTATAATAAAATACGATGTAGTTAACATTTCGTATATAAACAAAACAGTGTATGATATGTTCTTACCTTAAACATAAAATAAAAATGATTTTAATGTACGTAACTTGAATGAGAAAATGTGTTCTTTAATTTATCATAATTCTAATGATAAATAAATAGGCAGATTTTTTTTTAATTAAGGGCGGACCTGAACTTTTGGAACATCCCTCTAAAATTTTTGTTTTTTAATTTTTTTTTCTTCTTTCAATGGATTATTATCGATTGCACACCAATCTATCAGACTGTAAAAAAAATTCAAAAAAGTTATTTATTTTTCAAGTTTTCAGGGGTGCTCAGTTTCCCGTATAAGTTTATCGTAAATTGAACCCCTTATCGGAACCGCTAAAAAGAAAATTTTATTTAAATATTATTTTTCCTTCAATGGATTATTATCAATTACACACCAATCAATCAGATTTTTAAAAAATTCTTGAAAGTTCTTTATTTTTTGAGTTTTCAGGGGTGCTCATTTCCCCGTATAAGTTTATAGTAAATCGAACCCCCATATCGGAACTGCTCGAAAGGAAACTGGCGAAAATGTGTCAAAGTTAGGGTGGCCCAGAAAAAACAGAACCCAAATTATTTATTTATTTTCCATTAAACTTACCTTAAACACCAACCCCAACACCAACCCCTAACCCTAACCCTAACCCCAAATCCTAACCCCCTACTTGATTTAACAGTTTTATTAAAAAATTTGTGGGTTCTGTTTTTTCTGTGTCACCTTAATTTTGATACCTTAGTGCAAATTCAGCCCAACTGTTAAGATGAGCGGTTTCGATATGGGGGTTCGATTTACTATAAACTTATACGGGGAAATGAGCACCCCTGAAAACTCGAAAAATAAATAACTTTTTTTAGTTTTTTTTTTTTACAATCGGATAGATTGGTTTGCAATCGATAATAATCCGTTGAAAAAAAAAATAATTAAAAACGAAAATTTTAGAGGGGGTGGGGTTCCAAAAGTTCAGGTCCGCCAAATTAAGTCACCACTTTTTTCTCTTTTTTTTTTTTTTTAGTCCGGTCATGGACCGGGTACTTTAGCTAGTATATTATATATATATATATATATATAACAATTTTATTAACGGTCTTTTCAAGCTTTCTGCCACTTTTTTACATTTGGGTGTTAGTTACTCTCACTACTACTAATTGGAACACAGACACATCACCCCTGATGATGGCAAGTACTTGGGATACGAACTTCGGTGGACTAATCCACGGATTCCATCCAAATGTAAAAAAGTTGACCAGAAAACTCAAAGATCAAAATAAAATTGTTAAACAGGAGATGTGCCTTTTTGTTTAATTCTACATGTATAAATGAAAGAATGCTGCCAAATACACACACACACACACACACATGCTCACACACACACACACACAAACACACACACACACACACACATATATAATATATATATATATTATATTATATATATATAATATAGTTGTAGAAAAAGTTTATAAATATAAGAGCCCACGCTACTTAGTTCTCCTTGAAATTAATTAATTCATTTGCCGTTAAGGGGGGGATTTCTTTTAGGAAGTCCCAGCGTTGAGTGTGTGTGGGAGGTGATGAGTGGGAGTCATATTGGTGTGACTAAGCAAGGGTTTATTTCCTATAACTACAACATAAAAAAGGGGAACCACTCTGAATAAATTTATCTCTTAATTAATCTACCCATTATTTTCCCATTAAACTAAACCCTAAACCCTAACCCTAACCCAAACCCTAACCCTAACCCTGTCTTCTTTTTTCCTAGTAGATCAATAAATAAATAAATTATCAGTTAAAGTGGTTCCCCTTTTTTTATGTTGGAGTTATAGGAAATAACCGAAAGACGTATGAAACAAACAAACAAAAAAAAAGAACCCCAATGATTGTTGTCACAATGACTAATCAAGCAAATTATGTATTTACCCAACCCCTCTGCCACTGGCAAGATGCGTCACAAAGAGGAGTGCAGCTGTTTGTATTCAGAGTCACGTTGTTGGGTCAGTTAAAACGAAGTCCGGGTGGACGTACGTCCAAAATGAGTTAACTTCCTTTGCTGTCTTTCGTTCGCCGCCGATAGGTGGCGTTGGTATTTAGCCACAAGTGGGAACTATGATTTCCTGCCTCTTTTTTTTTTCACTCAAGCCGGCAACGAGTAAACATGATCTAGGCGCCTACCACCCTAAGCTTAGGTTAGGGGGCTTTTCCCCCTACCAAACCAGCTACCAGTAAGTGACATTCTCTACGAGTGAGTCGTACGTCTACTTCCACAGAATACATTTATGTATCTGTTTTATATACCTTCTATTCGTATGTGTTCTTTGTGTATATCTTTTTCTTAAATGTATCTCCGTCACTTGCGGAATAAACATTGTTATCTTTTACACTATTGGAAATTCATTGCTAATGATCTCCCCTGCCACCAGAGGGCGAATGCCAAAACGTATGTTAGCGCCAAATACCAAAACATTCACTTATCGAAAAATCGTTACTGGAGAGAGACCGTCAAAGAAACGCTCTCACTTACTTAGCCCCAAAACAGGGCTTACTTATCGCAAAGCAGTACTGGAGAAGAGACATAGCAACACCAAGCTCTCATTACCAAGCCAAAACAGGGTCCACTTATCACAAGAACTTTACAACCAGATTCCTTCTAAGGCATAGTATTGCATACTGCACAAAGGCCGGTACTACTGCACACTGACCAAAGAAGAATAACTACCGAGACGAAGCGTCCTTTCTACATTTCCACCGACGAGAAGAACAACTGTTTATCACCAGTACTAACAGAAATTCCTCCACAGATAAGTCCTGTAGCAAATACCATTAAATTTGCAACAATTTATGTAATTTTTTGTCAATACAGGTGTCTGCATTTACTTTGCGTTTGTTCCTTCTTTGTCCGACAATTTGCCTACAACTGCGGAGAATAAGGGCTCCTTCGAAACCGTAAATACTCTTAACACCTTCGTCGGAATGTTTTTATGTATACAATTGTACCCACGTTGGGAGGTTACTTTAAGCCTTCCAACGTTAATATAACACCTCCTCATGTTATAACGTCAAGGGAATGTAACAACCAGTTCAAGAGATAAGAATATACTCACATGACTTTCGGAAATATTTTTTCACACTCAGAGTTGCCGAGGCACGGAATAAACTGCCTGCATCCGTTGTAGGCTGCCGAAACACTGCATCTTTCAAAATATCCAATGCTTCCTAGATGCATTAGAACTGTATAAAAAGGGATACATAAATGTATTATAAAGAAAGTATGACGTAGGTTTCGTCCTAAAGAAGTGATGGAGAGTCCATGAAAGAATGTCACTTACTTATGACAAGCTGGGGGACGACCTTTCCGAGCTTTCTGGCCAACTTTTGTATATTTGGATGGAATCCGTAGATTAGTCGAATGTACTCGGGATACGAACTTCGTTGGACCTAAACCACGGATTCCATCCAAATGTAAAAAAGTTGTATTATCCATTAAGAATGAATTTATTTCACAACTTTGTCAGCATTAAATGACCCACCGAGTATGATATGCCTAAAATACAAACCAAACCAAACCAAACAGAATACACAGTATACAAAGTAGATATAATGCATACATATAGAAATAGAAGGTATACAAAGGTGTATAAAACAAATACATAAATGTATTATGAAGAAAGTAGGACGTAGGCCTTCGTCCTGTAGAAGTGATGGAGAGTCTATGAAGGAATGTCACTTACTTAGGCTGTGGGCGAAACTCCCACGTAAAAGATATAGACGTAAATGTCTAACCCATGTCTCCTGCTTGCTGTCCCGGGGAAAATAGGATTTAAACTTGGCGCTTCCCTGCTTAAATAGTCAGCACCCTAGCGGTCAAACCTGAAAACAAGGGAAGATAACTCTTCCAGACAAACAGGGGCAGACAATCGCTACAATAGTAATGCTGATATTGGTCCTTGGAGATTGTGAGTTCGACTAAAACAGGGATCACCAAACATTTTTTCACGGTTGGCCGGATAGTTGAAAAAATAAACGAGCACAGGCCACATTATTATTGTGTTCAATACTTGCTAGCCAGAACGAAGCGCTCTAAGAAAAGGTGTAAAATTTATCTTTCGTGTATATTCATGGAATGAATGGCGTAAGATGCACAAAAACAAATTTAACCAACATATTTATATTTCAAAACATTATCAAAGAAGCAACATTTACAGAAAGTTTTAGTGAGATTTGTGAAACTGAAGTTTGCCTTTCAAGATATCATCAATGTTTGGTTTGGAATTGCTACATCCAATCAAGAGAATTGATTTCAAATGTTTATCAGTCAATTTCGTTTGATGGGTTGATTTCACATATTTCAATTTTGAAAAGGCTTTCTCGCATACATAAGTTGTATATACATTTTAACAAAGAAATTCAAGTACGGTCAACAAACCTGATAAAATGCCTTCGTGGGCCGAATCTGGTAATTGTTATTATAGTCACAAGGTTTTGGCTGTTGTACTCTCCAGCCTTCTTGGGGTATCTGTTAAAGTAAATAATTTACAGAACAATGCCATAGTGCAGGGATCACCAAACATTTTTCACGGTTTGGCCAAATAATTGAAAAAATAACGAGCGCGGGCCACATTAGTATTGTGTTCAATACTTGCTAGCAGAGCGAAGCTCTGAGAAATAGATGTAAAACATTATTACCTTTCCATGTTATTCCATGGATGAGTGGCGTAAGATGCACAAAAATAGATTTAACCAACATATTTATTTTCAAAATATTATCAAAGATTTCACATATTTCAATTTTGAAAATAAACAAATTTTGAACAGTAACAAACAAATTCAATACCGTCGGCAGGCCTGATAAAATGCCTTCGCGGGCCGGATCCGATCCGCGGGCCGTAGTTTGTTGACCTCTGGACTAAATGAACTTCCCAAGCACCAAACGAACCAATAAACAAATAGAGCAACTATTTCTCCGGACATACACATACACTGCCCTTTATAGATAGATTTTTCGGTAAAAAAAGAACAATTTTCCTCGTAAATTCCTACCATAAAATAAACTGAACCCTAATTTTATGTCTGTGTTTTTGCAATAAATGTTTTATTTTTTTTGCACCCGTTATTTTACAATACTGAATATATTTTCTTGATTCTTTATTCTTTAATAAATAAATAAATAAAATATATTTAGTATTGTAAAATAACGGGTGCAAGAAAAATAAAACATTTATTGGCAAAACACGGATATAAAATGAGGGTTCAGTAGGTACCACCAGACCGTTTATGCCATCTTGAATAAAACGGAAATAGATATTTCCGAACTTTGTTATCAAAAATCTCGTAAAAAAAGATCGTACAGGGTTGTTACAAAGAAAAATAGTTAATTCAAAGATCAAATTATCCGACTGGGAAAAATTACATCGTTATTCTTAAAAAATAAACAACCTGCCCGTATTACATGCGAAAGGGTAATTTTCAGACCGTAATATAGACAGAAAAGTTACTAATTATTTCCCTTTTACGATAACCCGTTAAAAGTATGGAATGAAAATTTGAATATATTTTTTCTAAGAGTAAAAATGATAAAATAATCTATTATACTTACTTTTTATTTTAATTATTGAAAAAGTTAAATAAAATAATTTTTTCACGCTAACACTGTCAGTCTAACAGGAACAAACTTTGGTTACTTAGAAGCGTCTCATCTTTTGTAAACAAATGTCAGCAATGCCCTTCCGTACATTCTAAGGATCACACATTACTATTCAAAAATAAAAATTACAAATTCTTTTAAAAATATTAATCGAGCTCGTATCGGACCAATGTTTAGTGCACCTGAATTATAAAATTCATATTTTTAAATATCCGTGAAAAAATTCGATTTTTTTGACGCAGGAAAAAAAAAAAATTTAATTTATTTCACGCAGAAAATAAAAATATTTAATCACACAAAAGATTGAAAATCTCTTAAAAATTAATTTCTTAAACAAAAATTTTTTTTTGTTGACAATTTAATAGAATATAGTACATACCAATTATAAAAGCAAAAAAAAGTTTTCAATATTAATATTATGACATTTTTTTGCACTTTTTATTTCCGATTTCATTAATTTTTCCTCAAAAAACTAGACGTTGTACATTCATACAATTTCATTGATATAGTTATTCAGACTCTTATCTTTTTAGAAAAAAAAGAAAAAAATTTTTCTGACGCGTCATTTTTTTTTTATTTCATAAAATAAAATAGGGGGGACCCTAGACCTCGTAAAAAATATTTCCCCTAATATATTTTAGAAAAAACTATTTCAGATGTATTTACATCCAATGGTAAACATTTATGGAAATTTTCGAGAAAATCAATTATTAATTGATTTTTCATAGAATTTTTAAAAAATCCTCTTATCGTAACTTGTTTTTTAGCTACGTTAAATTTCAGTTGATTTAACAGTGCAAAAATGAAAACATTGTTTTCAATCATAATTTTCATTATTTTCCTAAGCTGATAAAAATTTAAAAAATCATCAGGAGTTGTTTAATGTTTAATTCTTTCGAAATGGAAAAAATCTTTTCAAGAAAATATTATTTTTTCTGCAGTTTCATTGTGTTAAATGTAGGGGGGTAAATTGCACAGGGTCAAATTGGTGGTACCTAGGGTTCAGTTTATTTTAATGGTAGGAATTTACGAGGAATTGTTTTTTCTTTACAATATATTTTTGTATCATCTGCAAATATTTGTGAGTAACATTTGGTATATCCGGGAGATCGTTTTATAAAATAGCAAAAAGACAACGTCCAAGGACATCTTTCCTGTGGATTCCACTTGTCACTTGAGCCATTGTGATTTGAAGTTTTGTTTTATTTTATTACTATGCTAAAGAGCTTGGAGGTCAGGGAATTTATGAGGAGTGCGTCCGTTCCTGCCTCAAAAATTGCTGCCCGGTGACTATTAAATAACGACCCCAGTTACGGTGTTACTTGAAAGAAACAACACAGCTTAGGGCGTAAAATGTATTTTTTTTTTGGGGGGGGAGGCTTTCTTTCTTGTCGTAATTCTTATTTATTTATCGTAATTGTCGTAATTCTTGTTTATTTATGGTAATTTGCCGTAATTCTTGTTTAGATATGAAGATGGATTCTATCTATCTATCTATCTACCTCAATTTGTTCATTTTTTTTTTTTACTTTGTTTGATAAATAAATAAAGAATTACGGCAAAAAGGAGAAGCCCATCCACCAAATACATTAACGCCCTAATTGGTGTTTTCTTTCAAGTAACACCATAGCTGGGGTCGTTATTTTAATAGTCACGGGCAGCAATTTTTGAGGCAGGAGACCGGGACGCACTTCCTCATAAATTCCGGAAATCAATATTTTCTAAAAGGACATTTTTATTTTTAATTTAATATTTCTTTATTTATTTTTTTCATTTGATGTAAGTTGAATTGTTTCAACTCTTGTTGACCCAAGAGTGTTGCTGTTCTGATTGCAATATTCAAAAAGAGTAATAGTGTAAGGGAAGGGGAGGAGGAGTTAATGGCGAAAGAAGAAGAAAAGAAATAGAAGATACAAGATAGGGGGGGGGTGATAGGGGAAAGGGAAGAGGAAGGAGAGAGGAGAGAGAGAGAGTCGAAACACTAAAAGAGAAGAGGGAAAAGAAAGAAAAAGTAAATTTGAAAATGAAAAAGTATTTTTGAGTAATCGGACGGGGAAATGGGGTAATGCGGGTCGTGGGTTAAAATTTAGTCAACAACGGTGTGTGTATGTGTGTGTGCGTGTACGGGCGTATATGTAGTATGTGTGCGTGTACGGGCGTGTATGTGTGTGTGTGTAAGGGCTTTATTTGTGTGTGGTGTGCGTGTACGGACGTGTATGTTTGTGTGTGTGTGTGTGTGTGTGTACGGGCATATGTGTGTGTGTGTGTGTGTGTGTATGGGCGTATGTGTGTGTGTGTGTGTGTGCGCACGTTACGGACGTGTATGTGTGTGTGTGCGTGTACGGCGTGTTTTGTATGCGTATGTGTATGTGTGAGTGTGTGTGTGTGTGTACGGGCATGTATGTGTGTGTGTGCGTATACGGACGTGTATATGTGTGTGTGTGTATGTGTATACGGCGCGTGTATGTGAGCGTGTGTGTGTGTGCGTACGGGCGTGTATATGTGTGTGTGGGTCGTGTCGGGCTGCATGTGTGTGTGCGTGCGTGCGCGTGTGTGTGTGTGTGTGTGTGCGTATACGGGCGTGTATGTGTGTGAGTGCGTGTACCGGCGTGTATGTGTTATGTGTGTGTGTGTGTGTGCGTGGTGTGTGCGTGTACGGGCGTGTATGTGTGTGTGGTGCGTGTACGGACATGTTATGTGTATGTGTATGTGTGTGTGTGTGTGTGTGTGTGTGTGTGTGTGTGTGTGACTAGAAGACCGAGGGTGATAGAGTGGGGTGACTTTTGTTTGACACTGGCTTTCAAATAGAGTGACCTAATTAGAGATGAATGTCAAACGTTTTAACTTCCACCCCCCTCCCTCGATCTCTTTATTCCTCCTCGTGCCCCCTCCTTCTCCTCTTACTACTCTCTTACTCTTCCTCCGCCTCCACTGATCCGTCGGGAGACATAGAAAGATACGGAAAGGTAGAAGACCTGAGGGGTGCGTGGGGTAACGCAGTGGGGGGGAGAAAAAGTGTGACACATTATTCTAATTAATCTCTAAAATTCCTCTCTTATTTTTTCATTTTTCTAGATCAGGGTTTCTCATCGGGGGGCCATATGACCCCCCTTGAAAAGCATGAGATTGGGACGGGGGCACAAGGTTTGGTTTGTTTTGGTTTGTTTTGTTTTACGGCATATCAACCTCAGTGGGTCATTTAATGCCGATAAAGTTTTTGAAATAAATCAATTCTTAATGGATAACACATTTTTTTTTTGATAAATACATTTTTCTATTTAACCCATAGGTGGGACCTAACAGGTAATCCACTCCGTGTCAGAGTGGACCAGGGAGCAATGGTGATGAAGGGGTGCTCCACATTCTCAAACCTCCAAACTAGAACCTCACCATTAGATAGAGTTTAACGTCATTCCAGAACATGTAGACCCTCAGCTACCGCCTTCTAGCACCCATACAATGAAAGGGCTTGGGGATTGCATAAGGACAATAGGGATGGGGCAATCATAGTAGGTGCTGGGCTTGACATGACCAACCGATTGATCGGAGGGGGCCTCTCCGACAGCCCGTCTAGCCTAAGTAAGGATCTAAGTGGAGTGTTGCAGGACATGGACTGCTCATCTACCAAGACTCCGTTTCTTAAGCACCACGGGTCGCCAACAACGGCCAACAGGTGGTCCCATTTGCAGAGGTGCAGTCGGTGTGTTCTAAGCCTCAGACGACAGGGCCGGGCATGAGTTTGGACGGGGGCTCAAGGAATAATTTGAAAATTGAGGAACCACAAGGAGCCAAGTGGACCCACAAAAAATTTAAAACTCCACAATATATATATATATATATATTATATATATAATTAATAAGTCATCCACAGACACGTGTTTCGGCATATCATGCCTCTTCAGTGTGGCTAGACACAACTATCCTTGGGTAGGGTCGAACTCAGACTGACCGCATGGTAGTCCGATATCTTATCCCATCGCCCACTGACAGCTGATGCGGGATTGGTGTTTTTTAAACTATTAAGTACATAGGAATGTATGTATCTTTCGGTCACTGAGAGATCAAATTTCCGAAGAAATGATCATTATATATACTAGCAAATATATGCACGCTGCCGGGTGCAAGTATTTAAGTTTTAATGTTAATAAATATTATATTAAATTAGAAAGGCTAATAAAACTAAATAAGAATGCAGATAAAAAGATTTGAAACAGAGGGGGATATAATCGAAAATTAGAACAACTGAAACTTACTCTTCCATCACATTCGTCTTTTCATTGTTATTTTTTTCTAATTTAATTATTTAGTTAAATAGGAAGTAAAGAATAAAATGAACAGTTATTTTATCTTGTTAATGGATTTCATTTAAGATTCTTGAAGAGATTTTTGCTCATATTCATTAAAATAAAACAAACAGTTTAGAAAATCAATAATACTAAGCACATATTTATTAAATCACATTTTTAATATCAATATGCAAATTACCCTCTTCCATTTTCACACTGTAAACCGCTATTTTGTTGTATATATAAATACAATTGCATGTTGTAAGTATGTAGATATGGTTAACAATATTAATATTGTAAAACAATTTATTAATAATTGAGGTTTAAATAAATTAAAATCATTGAGCATGTGATGTCAATAACTAAGGGATTATGACTTGAATAGTGATATAGTTTCGGTTACAGACAGAAAAACACACAATCTCCATTATAATAAGATATATATGATCTTCCTTAGTTTGACAAGGTTCCTGAGTTCAACAAGAAACACCTGAAGAAGGCCGAAGGGCACATCGGTCGAAACGTTGTGTACATAATAATAAAGATGAGGACAATAGTCCAAATAATCCTAATTTACTATTTCTCTGATCTTTTAAGATGAGTCTTGATAATTGTATTATTTGTATTATTCAAACTATTGTCCTCATCTTTATTTGTTATCTACACTATTTCTCTGAATTTTTGAGATGAGGCTTGATAATTAGTATTATTTGTATTATTCGGACTATTGTCCTCATCTTTATTATTATCTACACTGAATTTTTGAGATGAGGCTTGATAATTAGTATTATTTGTATTATTCGACTATTGTCTCATCTTTATTATTATCTACACTATTTCTCTGAATTTTTGAGATGAGGCTTGATAATTGGTATTATTGGATTATTCGGACTATGTCCTCATCTTTATTGTTACCTACCTATTTCTCTGATTTTTTTAGATGAGGCTTGATAATTAGTATTATTTGTATTATTCAGACTATTGTCCTCATCTTTATTATTATCTACACTATTTCTCTGAATTTTTAGATGAGGCTTGATAATTAGTATTATTTGAATATTTCAGACTATTGTCCTCATCTTTATTGTTATCTACACTATTCTCTGAATTTTTAGATGAGGCTTGATAATTACTATTATTTGGATTATTCGGACTATTGCTCTTATCTTTATTGTTATCTGAAGAACATTTCAGCCGATATGCTCTCCGGCTTCCTCAGGTATTTCTTGTTGGACTCGGGAGTCTTCATCAGCTGAAACGTTGTACAGATAACAATAAAGATGAAGGCAATAGTCCGAATAATCTAAATAATACTAATCCTAATTTATTCTTTTAATTAAGGTAATTTCTCACCAACTTGTCTAGTCTTTCTTTTCTTTTTTTAATTGTTTATTTTCTGTAATTCATACATTTAATTGAAGAGGCTACTTAGCCGGTTCTGGTCAAATAGACAAACCTGATTTTAGGCTTATTTAGCCGGTCTCGTAAAATAGACAACCTATTTTATGCTTATTTGACTGTCCGGTAAATATTTCTTATTGTGAATGCAAGTAATGTAAAAATACACAACAGATTTAACACAAAAGTTTATTCATATTCATTTATTTATATTTTGTGAAGAATAAAGATAGAAAAATATTCTAAATGAAAAATATAATGATTTGTGGTCAAAAATGTGAATATTTACAAAATTAAAAAAAATAATGGAAATGATAAAAGTAAATTTGACTATTTTCAATGATATATTTTCCAAGTGGAAAAATGGCATTTTCCACTACCAATTTTTAAAACATAAAATTGAAACCTACTCGATTCAAAATCTTGCATACACATTGATATCGTTCTAACTAAGAAAAATTCCAAATTTGGTTATTGATTTTTACTGATTAAGGGATTTAATCGATTAATCAAACAAAAATCAAACGATTTTTCGAAAGCCATAGCATAGCTGCTGCTGCTGCTAATACTTGGTCTATCAGCTGAGGCTCGCCTGACTGTTTATCAGCAGAAAGAAAGAAGAAAAAGAAACAACGAAAATGTTAGCGACTCGCCTGGCTGTTTTTAGCAGCAGAAAGAAAGAAAGAAAATAAAGAAAAAAGAAACAATGAAAATGTTAGCGACAAACTAAATTTTAACGTAAAATAAATTCGTTTTTTTATAATCTTTCTAAATATTTATTTATATTTATCGTATGTTTTTGAAACTAACTTTTATTGTACAATGTACACACACTTAATTTAAATTGTTGTCATGCACAAAAAATTGTAGAAAAATGAAAATTGTTTCAAAACACAAGTTTACGGTTACATTTTTTTAAAATAAGATTTTAAATGTCAATAAAAATCAGTCACCAGTATAGGGTTGTATAAATGTAAATAAAAAAAATGATAAAACGAGTTGTTTTGTAATTAATACTAATGGTTTAAAAAAAAGTCTTAATAGTTTAGAGAACTAATGAAGACGTTTTAAAATGTAAGCAAAAATAGATATTGCATTCTCTTTATCGTTAAGAACTAGATTTGAATTGTCATGTAGAAAAAATTCAAAGAAATAAATTACAATCTATTTCTAACTTATCAAGCAATTAAAAACTGAATTTTAAAATTGTCCCCAAATACTATTATTATTTTCAAACTGGAGTTTCAGTGAAACTTTTCGTGAAAAGAAGAGAAAATAATCTTGCTCAATTTATAATTTGTACGAGTCTTTATCAATTGAATTATTTTTTATAGCGAGTTAGAAAAAAATTATTTTGCTTCGGACAGCAAAAGTATGTTTAACGAAAAATCAAATCTTATTCATATCGCAATCTTTTTATTCCTGTCTTTAAAATATTAATTTAGTTAGAAATGAAATGAAATAATCTATCTTACAAATATTTATTTGGTAAGAAAGAGCGAAGTAAAAAAACAATAATAAGCGCTTATTATTTATTAAATAAATAATAAGCGCTTATTATTGTTTAATAAATTTTATTTCGTTTATTTAATAAATATAATATAACTCAACTTTGTATATATACGAAAAAATCAAAAAAAAAGAATTTTAGAAAGAAAAGCCTTTTACAAAAATAGGAAGTTAAATTATAACTACTTATTTCGTAACTAAGTAAACATAGTTGTATTCGTATTGTAATAAAATAAAAACAAAAATTATATAAAAATACGATGTAGTTAACATTTCGTATATAAACAAAACAGTGTATGATATGTTCTTACCTTAAACATAAAATAAAAATGATTTTAATGTACGTAACTTGAATGAGAAAATGTGTTCTTTAATTTATCATAATTCTAATGATAAATAAATAGGCAGATTTTTTTTTTAAATTAAGGCGGACCTGAACTTTTGGAACATCCCTCTAAAAATTTTTGTTTTTAATTTTTTTTCTTCTTTCAATGGATTATTATCGATTGCACACCAATCTATCAGACTGTAAAAAAAATTCAAAAAAGTTATTTATTTTTCAAGTTTTCAGGGGTGCTCAGTTTCCCGTATAAGTTTATCGTAAATTGAACCCCCTTATCGGAACCGCTAAAAAGAAAATTTTATTTAAATATTTATTTTTCCTTCAATGGATTATTATCAATTACACACCAATCAATCAGATTTTTAAAAAATTCTTGAAAGTTCTTTATTTTTTGAGTTTTCAGGGGTGCTCATTTCCCCGTATAAGTTTATAGTAAATCGAACCCCCATATCGGAACTGCTCGAAAGGAAACTGGCGAAAATGTGTCAAAGTTAGGGTGGCCCAGAAAAAACAGAACCCAAATTATTTATTTATTTTCCCATTAAACTTACCTTAAACACCAACCCCAACACCAACCCCTAACCCTAACCCTAACCCAAATCCTAACCCCCTACTTGAATTTAACAGTTTTATTAAAAAATTTGTGGGTTCTGTTTTTTCTGTGTCACCTTAATTTTGATACCTTAGTGCAAATTCAGCCCAACTGTTAAGATAGAGCGGTTTCGATATGGGGGTTCGATTTACTATAAACTTATACGGGGAAATGAGCACCCTGAAAACTCGAAAAATAAATAACTTTTTTTAGTTTTTTTTTTACAATCGGATAGATTGGTTTGCAATCGATAATAATCCGTTGAAAAAAAAAATAATTAAAAACGAAAATTTTAGAGGGCGTGGGGTTCCAAAAGTTCAGGTCCGCCAAATTAAGTCACCACTTTTTTCTCTTTTTTTTTTTTTTTTAGTCCGGTCATGGACCGGGTACTTTAGCTAGTATTATATATATATATATATGTGTGTGTGTGTGTGTGTGTGTGATCCACAGACACCGTGTTTCGACGTTTCACGTCTCATCAGTGTGACTAGACACAGCAACTAGCTCCGACCAGTATATATATATATATATATATTATATATATAGATAGATAGATAGATAGATAGATATTGGCAGTATTTTTTCTTTTAAACATGTTTTGTTAAACTCAATAGACGATTCTTGTCGGACGAGTTTTTGTTCGATCCTTTCTAATTTTCTGGTCATCTTTTTAATGTCAGGGTGGAACTGGTGTAGCAATCCACTAAAAGTTTCTTCACGAGCGCTTTCGACATGTCCTTTTGCCATCTTCAGGGGTGAAACTGATGGAATGTTTCCGTTGTCTCGCTTTTAAAACGAGCAGTAGCTGTAGGAATTAGTAGTAGGCGGAGTTCCGTTTAAACGAACAGTGGTAGTAGAGAATTGTAGGGCCCCCCCCCCTACAATTCTCACAAGTTTATGAGAATTTAAGGTGAATGGTGGAAGGAGGATTGGCGGGAAATTATAGGCATTTGAGGACATGTTGAATGGTTTCAAAGTTTATCTTGTTTAAGGTGGGTTTGTTTTGTTTGATATATAGGGCTTCGATTATTTATCTTCACCTTGTGGTGTGAAGATATGGTTGGCATGACAGCCTTCCGTCTACGAGAGACGATGGAGTAGTGTCAAAGTTGTTTTTCTTTTTTCTTTTTTTCCCCTCTTTTTGAACTATATAGCCTGGGCGGGTTTATATGGAGGATAAACTGTTGCCCATGCAGCAAATCCCCCTATCCACACTGCATCTGTGATCCAAAGGAAAGGTAAGGTACCAATGCGGTTTGGCAATGGTAGTATCGCAGGAGTTGATGGGTAGCACTGGATTTCAGCATCACGCCATCTTAGGGACTCCGGCTCCTGATTTGTTTTCGGGGTTTACTCAAACTTTAGTTAAACTTCCTCACCCCAGGATAAAGCAATAAACCCAGCCCTTGCCCCTTTTAAACAAGAGTTAGGAAATTAAAAAAAATTTCTTCACCTTGTGGTGTGAGAGTATAAACCTTTCACGATTAGGAAATTTTAAATAGACACTTTAGAGACACCAGTTGCTATCAAGTCATAAAGTCCTTTAAAACAAGAGTTGGGAAATAAAGATTTTATTCGCCTTGTGATGTGAGGAAATTTTAAATAGATGCTTTATAAATAGACAGTTTAGAGACACCAGTTGCTATCATGACTTCCAACAGGAACAACAGCTGCTAAAAGTCAAACTTCTTCACCCTCAGGATAAAGCAAGAAACTCAGTCCCTTGCCCCTTTTAAACAAGAGCTGGTAAGTAAAATCTTCACCTTGTGGTGTGAGGATACAAACCTCTTCAAATAGGAAATTATAAATAGACAGTTTAGAGACACCAATTGTTGTCATGAGGAGGAACAAGAAGAACAACAGCTGCTCACCCCCAGATGAAGCAAGAAACTCGGCCCTTGCTCCTTCTAAACAAGAGTTGGGAAATAAAAAAAAGTTCTTCACCTTGTGGTGTGAGGGTATAAAACCTCTCACAATTAGAAAATTATGAATAGACAGTTTAGAGACACCAGTTGTTATCATGACTTCCAAGGAGACCAACAACTGCTGCAAAATCAAACTTCTTCACCCTCAGGATAAAGCAATAAACCCAGCCCCTTACCCCTTTTAAACAAGAGTTGGGAAATTAAAAGATGTCTTCACCTTGTGGTGTGAGAGTATAAACCTCTCACAATTAGGAATTTATAATAGACAGTTTAGAGACACCAGTTGCTATCATGATTTCCAAGGAGATCAACTGCTGCAAAGTCAAACTTCTGTAGAGGCCGGTGTTGCGTGTTCCGAAATAATATCTAAATGACGATAAAATAACAAGACACAGTTTAGGCAGAAAATACGGAGAAATGACAAAGACAAGCATATGTTTAGTAAAATAACAAATACATTCGGAGAATAAATTTGTATAAATAAATAATTTGGAGACCAACTTTAAGGAAGTCTAGAAAGGAACAAGTCATTGTGTCCCGATTACGCATTGGTCATACAAGACTAACGCACTCCTATATACTCAAACAAGAACAACAACCACAATGTGGAACATGTCAAACACCTTTGACAGTTAAACACTTATTCATGGAATGCAGGTTTTTTGCCCACATCAGAAACCATTATTTTAAAGCAAAAAATATAAAAGATCTGTTTGAAAATGTCAACATGGAGGATATTCTCTCTTTTTTGAGAGAAATAAAATTATACCATAGAATATAGACATGAAACAAATCAATACCATACAACATAATCCCCAATAATGCTATCACATTATTAAAATCAATTACTAAAAAGTATAAATATAAATATACGATATGTATCACTTCCATAACCCCAGACGGGTTGATATGCTGTTAAAATCAATAAACAAACAAACAAACAAATGAATTTGTAATAATCAAAAAATATGTGGATGTTCAAAACGTTAATATGAATACAAAAATTTGAATTAGCAAAGTTCAATAGGAAGTGGACAAATGGAAAATAAAGTCTTTAGTATATTTACGACATGCGAAATGGATTGGTGATGTTGTTCGCAGTGACACGGCGAATGGTAGTAGTAAATAGTGACTCGGAAGGTTGATGTTTGTTTTTGGTATCAGCAAGTCGACTAGTTTACTCGGACATCTGTTTCTTGAATTGAGAAGAACTTGTTGTTGTCATCGGCCACGGACGTCGTTTGTTCTGTCTGGAAGCTAAGTGGAATCTGTGTGTTTGTTGATGTTTTTGTCTGTCTTTTATAATAACAAAGGGGGCCGGTTTAGCTCAGTCGGTATAGCGTCCGCCTAGGAATCAGAAGGTTCTTCGTTCGATACCGGCCCTCGCCAACTCAGCGTATGAGTAGCACAGGGACCTGTGCGGTAAAGTGAGGAACTGATGGTAGGTGTGGCGCTTCACCTTAGAAGCTAAAATAATCTCCTTGGCCTATTGAAAAGGAGATAGACTCCCTCGCTCTCTGGCTGATACCGACATTAGGCCGCCCCGATGACTTTACTAACTTATAATTTCTAATAGGTTCAGATGTTGATAATCTATTTTGGCGGTCATACGCGGACGTAGTTGAAAACACCATGATTTGTCCAATCAAACTCTGACTAATGTATAAATATTCTTTTAATCACTTTTCCTTAAGTTTGGAAAAAGAATTGTGTTTGTGTGCTTTTTTTGTTTATCCCTATTTGGATATAAAATATAGGATTTTATCCTATATTTCCTCACCCCAGGATAAAGCAATAAACCCAGCCCTTGCCCCTTTTAAACAAGAGTTGATTGATAAAAAAAGTTTTTCTTCACCTTGTGGTGTGAGGGTATAAAACCCTCACAATTAGGAAATTTTAAATAGACACTTTAGAGACACCAGTTGCTATCAAGTCTTCCCCCAGCATAAAGTGCTTGCTCCTTTCAAACAAAAATTGGGAAATAAAGATTTTCTTCGCTTTGTGATGGTATTCAAATAGGACATTTTAAATAGATGCTTTATAAATAGACAGTTTAGAGACACCAGTTGCTATCATGACTTCCAACAGGAACAACAGCTGCTAAAAGTCAAACAAACTTCTTCACCCCCAGATAAAGTAAGAAACTCAGCCCCTTGCCCCTTTTAAACAAGAGTTGGGAAGTAAAATCTTCACCTTGTGGTGTGAGGATACAAACCTCTTCAAATAGGAAATTATAGATAGACAGTTTAGAGACATCAATTGTTGTCATGAGGAGGAACAAGAAGAACAACAGCTGTTCACCCCCAGATGAAGCAAGAAACTCGGCCCTTGCTCCTTCTAAACAAGAGTTGGGAAATTAAAAATTTTCTTCACCTTGTGGTGTGAGGGTATAAACCTCTCACAATTAGGAAATTATGAATAGACACTTTAGCGACACCAGTTCATGATTTCCAACTGCTGCAAAGTCAAACTTCTTCACCCTCAGCATAAAGCAATAAACTCAGCCCTTTGCCCCTCTTAAATAAGAGTTGGGAAGTAAAATCTTCACCTTGTGGTGTGAGGACACAAACCCCCTTCAAATAGGAAATTATAAATTGACAGTTTAGAGACACCAGTTGCTATCTTGATTACCAAGGAGATCAACTACAAAGTAAAAAAAACAAACAAAAAACAAAAACAGTTAAATATACAGTTTAGAGACACCAGCAAGGACAAAAGTCAAACATCCTCAACCCCTTGCTCCTTTCAAACAAGAGCTGAGAAATAAATTTTGGTAATTTATGAGGAAGTGCGTCCCGGCCTCCTGCCCCAAGAGTTGCTGCCCGTTGACTATTAAAATAACAACCCAGCTCAGTCTATTCAAAACTATCTATCTATCTCAATTTGTTCATATTTATCTATATTACTTTAAATACTTTTTTTATTCATGTTTGTTTAATGTCTTGTTTTTAGTTTAAATAAACAAGAATTACGAAAAAAAAGTGCCCCCCCCCCAAATACATTTACTTGTCGAAAATATCTACCTATCTCCATTTGTTTGTATCTATCTATATTATTTTGTTTGATTATCTACCTATCTCAGTCTATTCCAAACTATATATCCATCTTCATATCTAAACAAGAATTACGACAAATTACGATAAATAAACAAGAATTACGACGAGCTGGGGTTGTTATTTTGATAGTCACCGGGTAGCGGTTTTTGAGGCGGGAGACTGGGGCGCACTTCCTCATAAATGACCTAAATTTTTCTTCACCTTGTGGTGTGCGTGAGTAACTATGACTGGCAGGAGTAACTATGACTCTCTTAATGCGATCTACGCCTAAGCAGCTACCTCCTGTGATGGGCGTGTCGCAGCATATGCGGCAAGTCCACCCTTTGGCTCCCGAACTGACACATATCAGGAGCGGCGCAGGCCATATGTGAAATGGTCGGAGAGGGAGATCGAAACGATGGCCAAATTTGAGGTGGAGGCCACGAGAAACCGAATCAGGCGTCTTAACGTCCACCTGGCCGGACTCACTGGCAGAACGGCGGATGCTGTTGGAAAGTAACGGAGGACGGAGGATTGCAAATAGGAAATTTTAAATAGACACTCTAGAGACACCAGTTGCTATCATGGCTTCCGTTACAAGTCAAATTTCCTTACCCCCAAGCATAAAGCCCCAGCCCCTTTTAAACAAGAGTTGGTGAAGTAAAATTTATCTTCACCTTGTGGTGTGAGGAAATGAACCTCTCACAATTAGGAATTTTATAATAGACAGTTTAGAGACACCAATTACAATCATGAAAAAACAGTAAGTAATTTTTAAAAAATATTAAACGTTTTATTTCAAGAATCATTTGTACAATTTGGGAAGTAAAATTATATCTTCACCTTGTGGTGTGAGTATACAAACCTCTCTTACTAATAGGAATTTATAAATAGACAGTTTAGAGACACCAGTTGACTTCCAGCTGTTAAAAGTCAAACTTCCTCACCCCCAAGATAAAAAGCAAGAAACTCCCTTTTAAACAAGAGTTGGGGAGTAAAAAAATTATATCTTCACCTTGTGGTGCGAGGGTATAAAACCTCTCACAAATAGGAATTTATTAGACAGTTTAGAGACACCAATTGCTATCATGTCTTCCAACTGGAGTGGACTTTTTAAGTAAGATTTTTTTTTTTAATATTAAACGTTTTATTTTATTCATCTAAATTGGAATTTATAATAGACAATTTAGCGACACCAGTTGCTATCATGACTTCCAGCAAGAAAAGAACAACAGCTGTCAAACTTCCTCACCAATAAACTCAGCCCCTTTGCCCCTTTTAAATAAGAACTGGGACGTAAAATTGTATCTTCACCTTGTGGTGTGAGAATACAAACCTCTCACAAATAAGAAATTATAAATTGACAGTTTAGAGACACCAGTTGTTATCTTGATTACCAAGGAGAATTTCCTCACCCCCAGGATATGGCCACCAGTTTCTTCGACCCTGGACCGTATAAGCTAATAGATCCCAGGGGGCTATCCTCCTCAGGCAATACCTGCCTCCTCGATTTAAAGGGGCTGGGCTGGGTTTATGGCCCAGTGCCTGAGATGCCCCCATTGAAGAGGAATGCCGACGGGATCAACGCAATTTTTTCACCCGTCTAGGCTTGTGAGTTATCCCACATTAGCAAGGCCTTGTGCCTAACCCGTACACGTGGGGTACGAGGTAAATAAACACCCCAGATTAAGTAAAATTTATCTTCACCTTGTGGTGTGAGGATACAAACATCTCACAAATAGGAATTTATAATAGACATTTTAGCGACACCAATTGTTGTCATAAGAAGAACACAAGAATAAGAACAGCAGCTGCTCACCCCCAGATAAAGCAAGAAACTCAGCCCCTTGCCCTTTTTAAACAAATGTTTGTGGAGTAAAATTATATATCTTCACCTTGTGGTGTGAATATACAAACACATCTCCCTAATAGGAATTTATAATAGACAGTTTAGAGACACCAGTTGCTATTATGACTTTCAGCAGTCGAGTGGAGTGAATATGATGCTTTTTAAGTAAGTATTTTTTTTTAAATATTGAACATTTTATTTTATTCATCTAATTTTTCCCACCTTTTCAGGCAATATCTTTTAAAAATTTAATCTTTTTAAAAGAAACTGAGCCCATTCCACTTTTAAACAAGAATTTGGAAGTAAAAATGTATTTGTGGTATGAAGATACAAAATGTATTTGTGGTATAAAGATAAAAAAAAAACAAAAAAAAACAAAAAAAAAAACACCATACAAGTGGGAAATTATAATCTTCGTAAGATATCTAAACAAAAGTTGGGAAATAAAAAAAATTCTTCACCTTGTGGTGTGAAGGTATAAACCCTTTTAAATAGGAAATTATAAATAGACAGTTTAGCGACAGCAGTTGAAATCGTGATTTCGTAGATCTGCCGCTAAGTCAAACTTTCTCACCCCCCCCCTCCACAAAGCAATAAACCCAGAATTAATAAAACCCAGAATTAAAAAAATAAATAACAATCTCCCTTGAGACCTAAGACAGGAAGTGCCTACTAAAAACCTTACAAGTTTGGTAGTAGAGGTCCGTAGATCGAAACTACGCTCTGCTACCAAACCTGTAAAGTTTTTAAGAGCCATTCTTAGCCAGTTGAAATAGGGCTTAAAGAAAGTCCGGTGTTATGGAATCCTTTGGTAATCGTATAAGTCCTATCCTGCGTATTGGTAAAAGTCCAGTGATTTAATCCTATGTCCATCGCCAAAGAAGGCCGGAGTAATTATGACCAGTAGGGTGGATTAAGTACTGTATCAGCCTCAGAGTACTGCCAATGATTGGCCAAGGAATAGATCATATGATCTCGCCCAGTCTATACGTATGGGCGAGAATCTAGCACACACCTTATATACTAAAATTTCTCAACAATAATTGATTACAAAAGTGTAAACATAGACGTACAACGTACATCATTCCCTAACCTCTATGCATAAAATACCCTTGGCATGCTTTTAAAATCCAGCCGCCAACCAACCGATATATATTTACCTACCTGGACGTGACAATTATTTCACTTAGCGCTAATACCCTTGGGAAAGGTATGAATCTTACTCTCCCTCCAGCTATAGGTAAATAGTAGGGCAGACTGGGTTCTTTAACCTTGGTTAGGCAACCGATCTAGGAGAAGGAAAACTCTGAATTCAAACCTGCTGAACTCCGCTTAAGAAATTGACCTTGTGTCGCATCCCGCTCGTGCGGAGGGGTTGGTAAATATATATATTTACCTACCCATCCGTACGAGCAAAGTCAATTTATTAAGCAAAGTTTAACAGCTTTGAATTCAGAGTTTTCTTTCTCCTAGACTGGTTATCTAGCCAAGGTTAAAGAGACCAGTCTGCCCAACTATTTACCCATAGCTGAAGGGAGAGTAGTTGGGTCCATACTTTTTTCAAGGAGTATTATCGCTATGTGAAATGCCAACAGCCTCGTCCAGGATTTGAAATCGGGTCGACGAGTCCATTTCCTAAAACTCTAACCATTAGACCATGCGCTTCCACATTTATATAGGTTATACAAAGATTTGATGTTTAATATAAAATCTTGCTTTCAATCAATTAGTGATCGATTTTTATCGATCCACGATGCTGGGGGGTGGGGCGAGTCACTGTGCAACATTGTGCAGTTGTTGATAACAATGGTTCCATTAAGAATCATCCATTTTACTCTTTTTAGATAACAAAGCAAATTTACCTTTCATCCTCTAAACTATTTAGCTTGCATGATGGCCGACATCTATCTCTGAGGAAATTTACAGACAAGAAAGAAAGAAAGAAAGAAAGAAAGAAAGAAAGAAAGAAAGAAATACCAAAAGGTCGTCACCAAGAGAAAAATATATTCTGGCCGGAAGTCTTTGGCCAGGATGCAAGGAGGTAATCGATTTCAGAATCAAGATCGAGTCAGTGGATGCCAGCATCTCCCACTGCCCCCTCGCCCTCCCTCACTCTCTCACCCCCCCCTCTCTCTCTCTCTCTCTCTCTCTCTCTCTCTCTTTCTCTCTCTCTCTACGTCTCTGTCTCTGTCTCTCTTCAGTCAACATTATATCTTTCTTTCTTTTGTATTGAGAACTTTATTTGCATTTATCTATCTATCTATCTTAGACTGTTGTCTTCACTCATTCCCCCCCTCTCTCTCTCTCTCTCTCTCTCTCTCTCTCTCTCTCTCTCTCTTCAGTCGACATATAATGTCGACTTCCTGTTGCCATAGAAACTCTAAGAAATCGGTTCTGTTCGTACGTAATATTAAAAGCGTTGTGAAGACGATACAATTTAAACTAATTGTCCTCAACCGGGAGCCATACGCCTCCCCTCTCTCAGGGGGGGTGTATAACCTTTTTTTTGTCCAAGCAATCAAAAGATATTTGATTATGAGATAATAGTCATTTGTTTGCACACAGTTATATGGTTTTCAAGTAACTAATAATAATAATCCTTCGTAAATAATTGTACTTTCAAGTAACTATTCTTAATACAAATAATTTGCACACAGTTATATGGTTTCAAGTAACTAATAATAATAATCCTTAGTAAACAATTATAGCTTTAAGTAACTATTCTTAATACAAATAATTTGCACACAGTTATATGGTTTCAAGTAACTAATAATAATAATCCTTAGTAAATAATTATAGTTTCAAGTAACTATTCTTAATACAAATAATTTGCACACAGTTATATGGTTTCAAGTAACTAATAATAATAATCGTTAGTAAACAAGTATAGCTTCAAGTAACTATTCTTAATACAAATAATTTGCACACAGTTTTATGGTTTCAAGTAACTAATAGTAATAATCGTTAGTAAACAATCATAGCTTCAAGTAACTATTCTTAATACAAATAATTTGTACACAGTTATATGGTTTCAAGTAACTAATAATAATAATCGTTAGTAAACAAGTATAGCTTCAAGTAACTATTCTTAATACAAATACTTTGTACACATTTATATGGTTTCAAGTAACTAATAATAATAATCCTTATTAAATAATTATAGCTTCAAGTAACTATTCTTTATACAAATAATTTGCACACAATTATATGGTTTCAAGTAACTAATAATAATAATCCTTAGTAAATAATTATAGCTTCAAGTAACTATTCTTAATAGAAATAATTTGCACACAGTTATATGGTTTCAAGTAACTAATAATAATAATCCTTAGTAAACAATTATAGCTTCAAATAACTATTCTTTATACAAATAATTTGCACACAGTTATATGGTTTCAAGTAACTAATAATAATAATCCTTAAACAATTATAGCTTCAAGTAACTATTCTTAATACAAATAATTAGCACATTGTTATGTGGTTTTAAGCAAGCTAGGGCTCCTAACCAGCCTGGGCAGCCATGTAACTGAATATAAAGAAATTATGAATAGTTTAAAATGGAGAGTTACTTTTCAATCACCCTGTATATTAAAGAATTGAGAAAAATGAAACTGCATTAAAAAAATAGTAATAGTCTAAAATAATGAGTTACTTTTCAATCCCGCTGTGTGTTATTTTTCGCTTGTAGTCAGGATTGAACCTGCAATCTCCAGATTATGGTGTTAAGATCAACCCTTGTATCCGTTGTGCCATGTGTCTAGTTTATATTTTTTTTACTATTTATAATATATATCATATTTATAAATAAATATAAACTAGAAGCATGGGTCACCCAGTGAGAATCGAACTCACTAGCAATAGTCTCTAAATTGTTTCAGTTTGGCATAAAACCAGAAATATTGGGCACCCAGTGAGGATCGATCTCACTAACAATAATCCACGAATTTGTTTTAGTTTAGCATAAAGCCAGAAACATGGGCCACTCAGTGAGAATCGAACTCCCTAGAAATAGTCTCTAAGTTGTTTCAGTTTGGCATAAAAGCAGAAATATTGGGCACCCAGTGAGAATCGACCTCACTATTAATGATCTGCTTACTTGTATCAATTTAACACAAAATCAGAAACTTGGGCCACCCAGTGAGAATCGAACTCCCAAGCAATACTCTCTAAATTGTTTCAGCTTGGCATAAAACCAGAAATATTGGGCACCCAGTGAGAATCGACCTCAGTAGCAATATTCTACGAACTTGATTTAGTTTAGCATAAAGCCAGAAACATGGAATACCCAGTGAGAATCGCATTCCCTAGCAATAGTCTCTGTTTTAGTTTAGCATAAAACCAAAAATATTGGGCACCCAGTGAGAATCGACCTCACTATCAACAATCTATGAACTTGTTTCAGTTTATCATAAAGCCAGAAACTTGGGCCACCCAGTGAGAATCGAACTCACTAGCAGTTATCTTACTTGTTTTAGTTTAGCATAAAGCCAGAAATATTGGACTCCCAGTGAGAATCGACCTTACTATCAACAATCTACGAACTTGCTTCAGTTTAGCATAAAGCCAGAAACATGGGTCACCCAGTGAGAATCGAACTCCCAAGCAATAGTCTCTAAATTTGTTTTAGTTTAGCATAAAACCAGAAATATTGGGCACCCAGTGAGAATCGACCTCACTATCAATAATTTACAAACTTGTTTTAATTTAACACAAAGCCAGAAACTTGGGCCACCCAGTGAGAATCGCACTCCCTAGCAATAGTCTCTGTTTTAGTTTAGCATAAAACCAGAAATATTGGTCACCAAGTGAGAATCAAACTCCCAGCGATTTTCTGCTAACTTGTTCTGTTTAGCATAAGGTTAGAAATAATGGACACCCAGTGAGAATCGAGTTCAATAGCACTTGTATAAATTGTTAAAACCATTGTTTAAACCAAAGCCAGAAGTTTGGGCCACTCAGTGAGAATCGCACTCTCAAGCAATAGTCTCTGTTTTAGTTTAGCATAAAACCAAAAATATTGGGCACCCAGTGAGAATCGACCTCCCTATCAACAATCTGCTAGTCTAGCTTGCTCACCATTACAATAGGTGAACTACTCCGTCGACAGTACGGCTAGTAAGTTATTTTTGGCGTACCTGTCTACCCACCCGAGGGATCAAATTTAGTTGTGAATGCTAAGAAAGTGTTAAGTAGCGCTTTCTCGTGAAAATGTGTTGAGATTTTCGGGGGGAGTGTCGGTATTTAGAATAGACTGGTGTTATGAACGTCAATGGCCTACATTATTTATATATTATACGCGTGTTCTTTAATTGTACGACCGTTATTATCTTGCAACACACTCTTGGTTAAAAATGAGACTCTCCAAATCGTCCAAGATAAAATGCAACCTTCTATATTTTTAGGGAGTGGCAAACAGAGCCCCAAAGTAATTTTTGACAAAATGACTTTAGCCCCCCCGACAGAAAATAATTTACCAAAAATCAAGGAATTATCGGATTTTAATGAAATTTTCAGTGTTTATTTATCAATGAATGATCTTTATAATGCATTATTCATTTTATTTCAAAACTTTCTCATTTTTTTCAGGTCACTTAATTTTGACCCTCCCCCCCTTATGTTGGGGGCGTAAAATGTTTTGCAAGTTGATCATTTTTGATACTAATTACAGTATAAATAATGAGATAAAAGACCGAACTTATGAATAGAAAAAAAAAATTACGGTTACGCTTCTATGAGAAAATAAGTACCGAAAATCGAAAAATAAAATGTAAAAAAAATATAAATAATTAATTTTTTGGAGATTTCTTTTTTACTCATTTCGATGATTATTTAATTGGCTATTATTTTATAAAAGAAAAAATTATACATCGATGTTTTTTCTACTTAAAAAGGGGAGGGGGTACATTTTCAATCGAGTTTTTCTTCAAAACTTATTACTTTTATCTAAAAAAATAAGGTTTGCATTAAGTAGATATTCATTTCTAGAATCTAAAAATATAACATTTTAAAATTAACATCGGGATTTTCATATTTTAAATGAATTTTATATATTAATTTTTCATAGCAAAAATACTAAATTAAAGTTTTGAAATAAAATAACTAATGTATTATAAAATTAATTATTTGATAAATCAATACTGAAAATTTCATTAAAATCGGATAATTACCTGATTTTTCGTCGAACATGAAATGCAACTTGTATATACTCGTGTTCCTTAATTATATGGCTGTTATCATCTTGCAACACCCTCAGGTTAAAAATGAGACCGTCCAAATAATCCAAGATGAAATGCAATTTATATATCAATATTCGTGTTCCTTAAAAGTACGATTGTTATCATCTTGCAATACCTTCTGATTAAAAATGAGACCGTCCAAATAATCCAAGATGAAACGCAATTTATATATCAATATTCGTGTTCCTTAATTGTACGACCATTATCATCTTGGAACACCATCTGGTTAAAAATGAGACAGTCCAAACCGTCTGCCATGAAATGCAATCTATATATTAATACTCATGTTCCTTAAAACTACGACCGTTATCATTTTGCAACACCCTCTGTTAAAAATGAGACCGTCCAAATCATCCAAGATAAAATACAATCTATGTATTAATAATCATGTTCCTTAATTGTATGACCGTTATGATCTTGCAACACCCTCTGTTAAAAATGAGACCGTCCAAATCATCCAAGATAAAATACAATCTATGTATTAATAATCATGTTCCTTAATTGTATGACCGTTATCATCTTGCAACACCCTCTGGTTAAAAATGAGACCGTCCAAATCATCCAAGATAAAATACAATCTATGTATTAATAATCATGTTCCTTAATTGTATGACCGTTATCATTTTGTAACACCCTCTGGTTAATAATGAGACCATCCAAATCCTCTAAGATGAAATGTAATCTTCTATATATTAATACTCTTGTTCCTTAATTGTACGACTGTTATCGTCTTGAAACACCCCCTGGTTAAAAATGAGACCGCCCAAATCGTTCTCCATGAAATGCAATCTATAAATTAATACTCTTTTTTCTATCCATAGAAGGGACACTAACTGCTACTACCACTCCGGGAAAGGGTTGATCTGGGAGTAATGGCGATGAAGTGGTACTATTGTCGGTATCAGCCGTACACGGAAAGAGTCTATCCACTTTACGCTAACACTAGACCAGGGATTTTTTTCTGGGGTGGAGCGCCACACATTACCGTCAACTACCCAGGTGATTTACCGCACAGATCAAATAACCCAATCTTTGCTACTCATGCACTGAATTAGGGTAGGACTGGAATCGAACCAGGAAACTTGCGATTCCTAGGCGAATGTTCTACCGACTGAGCTAACCCCCCACCACTCTTAGATGAGAACAGGGAAATTCAGATTCATGCCTTTTCCACAAAAGAACGCAAAGTATCCTAGACTGAATATACACTTTGTTCCTCGATTTTATTAACCACTCCCCTAACCATTGTGCTGATCCAGTCTCCAGTTGAAAGTGGATTTACTCGAAATAAATTGACTTTCTCTCCAGTTGGAGGCGCGTGGTCAAATGGTTAGAGTCGTAGGAAATTGAACCCGAGTTCAAATCCTGGACGAAGCGACAGTTCACATAGCGCTAATACCATTGGGAAAGGTATGAATCCAACTAATCTCCCTCCGGCAATGGGTAAATAGTAGGGCAGACTGGACTCTTTGGCTAAACTTGCAAATTGGTCGGAAAATTAAAACGAAAAGTTTTATGGTGGTCCCCATGACAGTTTAACTACAGTCTATGAATGAACTTTTTGCTAATTGGGTTACGGTTTAGGGGTTTGGGGATTAAGGTTGTTTTTAATTACGTATTGCTTAAAAAACAACAAAGAAAACCCCAAATTACTATACATTTAATATTGAAAAATATTTTTTTGAAACAAAGTTTAATTGAAATTATTTATTGCAATACTAACACAAACAACTGAGACTAATGTGTCTACCATTGGATTCAATAATTAATTTCAATGGTTAATCAAATGTATAGTAATTTTGAGGGTTTTTTTTAAGCAATACGTAATTAAAAACAACCTTAATCGGTAAAGAATAACAATTTCCTCGTAAATTCCTACCATAAAATAAACTGAACCCCCATTTTATGTCCGTGTTTTTGCAATAAATGTTTTATTTTTCTTGCACCCGTTATTTTACAATACTAAATATATTTTCTTGATTCTTTATTCTTTAACAAATAAAGAGAATATATTTAGTATTGTAAAATAACGGGTGCAAGAAAAATAAAACATTTATTACAAAAACACGAGCATAAAATGAGGGTTCAGTTTATTTTATGGTAGGAATTTACGAGGAAATTGTCCTTTTTACCCCTTAATCCCAAGACCCCTAAACCGTAACCCAATTCGCAAAAAGTCCATTCATAGACTGTAGTTAAACAGCCATGGGGGACCACCAAAAAACTTTCCGTTTTAATTTTCCGACCAATTTGCAAGTTTAGCCACAAGAATATACACTCTGTTCCTCGATTTCATTCACCACGCCCCTAACCATTGCGCTGATCTCGTCCCCAGTTAAAAGTGGATGTGCCCGAAATAAATTCACTTTAATAGAGAAATTCAACCTCGTTAATATGAATCCATATGTGCTTCATTATTGGTTGTTTTTGTTTTTTTCAGCCATTTTTAGACGCTAAACATTTTTTTTTCTTTTGGCCTACCTATTTTGGTAATTTTAAAATTCTTGTGAACCCCTCCCTACATTCCTGTCTGCCACGCAAACCCAATTT
>CM042182.1:23118599-23188599 GCA_023376005.1 Doryteuthis pealeii
TTGACGTTAGGGGACAAGGAGGTAATTATCTATCATAATTTTGTTTTGTACAGAGAATGCATTCCATATACGCTAATTGTAGGGGTTACATTCCTAACTCGCCACGGTTCTCCTATTTGACGTTGGGGGACAAGAGAGGTAATTACCTCTCATAATTTTGTTTTGACAGAGAACGTATTTCTAGAGACATATATGTATGCTATTGCAGGGATTACATTCCTAACTCGCCACGGTTCTCATATTTGATGTTAGGGGACAAGAGAGGTAATTACCTCTTTTAAGCTTTTTTTGTACAGAGAATGCATTTCTTGAGACAGATATGTATGCTATTGTAGGGATTACATTCCTTACTCACTACAGTTCTCCTATTTGACCTTAGGGGACAAGAGAGGTAATTATATCTCGTAAGTTTGTTTCATACAGTGAATGCATGTCTAGAGACATATATGTATGATATTGTAGGGATTACATTCATTACTTACCACAGATCTTCTATTTGACGGTAGGGGGTAAGAAAGGGTATAATCTCCCGGTCGGTAGGCGCTAAGTGGCATGGTGTGCAGTTGTATAAAAATGGGGGCATCAAATTTAAAGGTCCCTTTTGTCTTCTATCTACAAGAGAAGAATACGCACCGGGACAGGACTGCTTTGAGTCCCCACAGCAAATCATGTCACATACACACAGGTCTTTACAATTTCCTTTTCTACCAGCTTCATATCAAGGACACCAAGACTACCTAAGGACTCTCCCTTTCACATTAAATAATGATAATAATGAAATTTATTGTGTACAGTTCTCAGGTGCACCACAACTCATCAGTCTCATGTCTAGGACACAGAATAATGTATTAGTGTCAGGAACATGAATAGTGTACAGTAATAATATACATGTATGTGTACAGTGCTAAGGTGCACCACAACTCATCAAAGTTTCATGTCAAGTACACAGAATAATGTATTAGTGTCAGGAACATGAATAGCATACAGTAATAATATACATGTATGTGTACAGTGCTCAGGTGCACCACAACTCATCAAAGTCTCATGTCTAGTACACAGAATAATGTATTAGTATCAGGAACATGAACAGTTTACTGTAGTAATATACATGTATGTGTACAGTGCTCAGGTTCACCACAACTCATCAAAGTTTCATGTCAAGTACACAGAATAATGTATTAGTGTCAGGAACATGAATAGCATACAGTAATAATATACATGTATGTGTACAGTGCTCAGGTGCACCACAACTCATCAAAGTCTCATGTCTAGTACACAGAATAATGTATTAGTATCAGGAACATGAACAGTTTACTGTAGTAATATACATGTATGTGTACAGTGCTCAGGTTCACCACAACTCATCAAAGTTTCATGTCAAGTACACAGAATAATGTATTAGTGTCAGGAACATGAATAGCGTACAGTAATAATATACATGTATGTGTACAGTGCTCAGGTGCACCACAATTCATCAAAGTCTCATGTCTAGTACACAGAATAATGTATTAGTGTCAGGAACATGAATAGCATACAGTAATGATATATATATATGTATGTGTGCGTGTACGTAGATGGGGGTGTTAGGTATAGTGTTGGCGGCCTACAGGAAGCATGGAGATTTTGAAAGATGCAGTGTTTCGGCAGCCCACAACGAACACAGGCAGCTTATTTCATGTCTCGACACAGGCATGTTAAACTGAGTATCCCCCTAGGGCCACATGGATTACATATGTATGTCATGAGGGCCGCACAAGACAACTAGTTAAGCATAATACAAATGAAGTATTTTAAACTTGAGCACCTTTTTCATCTCCATCTTTCTAACATATGTGGGCATGCCTACAAAGTTAGAAAACAGCACTGCTCACGTGACTTTCGGAAACATTTCTTCACGCTGAGAATTGTGGAGACATGGAATAAACTGCCCGCGTCTGTTGTAGGCTGCCGAAACACTGAATCTTTCAAAGCCTCCATGCTTCCTGTGGTCCGCCGATACTATACCTGATGCCACTCTTCACATACATATGCACACACACGCACACATACATGCATATTACTACTGTAAACTGTTCATGTTCCTGACACTAATACATTATTCTGTGTACTTGACATGAAACTTTGATGAGTTGTGGTGCACCTGAGCACTGTACACAATAAATTTAATTATTTAATAAAGTTTATATCACAATTTTTTATTGCTTAAAATGTTCAAACGGATATTTTACCAGCATTCATTAAGTTAATCATCATCATCATGTCGCGCAATTAGCACGGATATCCATGACAATCTCTCGCCAACCTTCCCTATCATTCATTGTCTCAGGGAGGTCCTATGCGCAGCATCCAGCATCCTCGTATAGTTGGTCAATGTATGTCCTTAGTGGGTGGCCCACATTAGCATGCCCGTGTGTTGGCTTCCACTGGAGAATGTCACTTACGAGCTCGTCCTTGCTTCTCCAGCAGTGCCCAGGATGCCTTGTCCGTCTCACTCTGATGGTTTGTGAGATGGGGAGCAGGTGGCCATACAGCTGCTTCCTTGTGGGGTGCTGTTTCCACGGCTTGTTCAGGACTGCAAGCAACATTCTTGTGCAGGTCCCATCCAGCTTATTCTCAAAGCGCTTCGTTAGGGTCCAAGTGGTGCAGCCATACAGCAGTACTGACACAACCACAGCCTGGAAGAATTGTCGCTTTAACTTGTCAGTGAGATTGGATTTCCATATGACTGATTATCTGTTTGTGGCCAACCATGCCTTTCCTATTCGTGTATTAACATTGCTTTCTGTAGATGAGATATTACTGCCTAGGTATGTGAACTGTTCTACTGGTTTTAGAGGCTTACCGTTGAGTGTGGAGATGTCTCCTTTCTTTTTGAAGCACATGAACTCAGGTTTATCGGAGTTCAAGTTGTTATGGACAAGTGAATGGACAAAAAAATGTTTAAGATAATATTAACCTTTATACAAGTTTAATTGTGTTAAATATAGTGTGCGTGTGTGTGTGTGTGTGGGGTTAAATTTCACAGAAAAATTGGTGGTACCTGCTAAATATATATCGTTATACCTAATTTCTAATTGAAGTAAAATTCAAACTTATACCTAAAAAGCTACCCTCATAAAGCCATACCCAACTAAGAAGAAATAAGACATAAAGGTTTTCAGTTTAAAATAACCCAGTGGGTTGACATACTGTAAAATCCAACCAACCAACCAAAGAATGAATGAAACAAATAAAATAACCCAACAAGGGTTGACATGCCGTAAAATCCAACCAACCAACCAAAGAATGAATGAAACAAATAAAATAACCCAACAAGGGTTGACATGCCGTAAAATCCAACCAACCAACCAACCAACCAACCAACCAACCAAAAAATGAATGAAACAAATAAAATAACCAACAAGGGTTGACATGCCGTAAAATCCAACCAACCAAAAAAATGAATGAAACAAATAAAAATAACCCAACAAGGGTTGACATGCCGTAAAATCCAACCAACCAACCAACCAGCCAACCAACCAACCGAAAGTGTAATAATAAAAAAAGACAAAACAAAACAAAAACCCCAAAAAACATTCAATTGATAAACACAAGACGGAGCAAGGGAGATAACTCTCATATTTTTAATTTTTACCTCCCTTGTTACGCAATTATGATGCGAGACGTACATCTGACTATGTCCCACTGAATAAGTTCAGTTTGCTTACACTAGAAGTGGCTACCCGGCGTCGCCTGGGTAGAGGGGGATTTGAAAGAAGTTACCGCAGTCTCGCAGATCCATCATTACTTATCGCGAGTGACATCCTCGCTGGTTGCCCCCATAAAAATCCCCACGGAAATATATAACAATATAGTTAAGAAATTTCCATTCAATGATTTACAATTTAAAAAAAAAAAAAGATATAAATGATGCAATTAATTCAATCAATCAATATTAGATTTCAATGCGAAAAAGAAACATACAAAAAAAAAAAAGATAAACAAAATAACATGCAAATGACTTTCCCTTTAATTTTCAAATTTGAATTTTTAAATATCTTCCCATATATAACTCAAATCTTCATTATTTCTGCCCAAAAACCAAGCCCTGGAGATATTTAATGTGTATATATATTTACTTTGTCATTAATTGTTTTATTTTCGAAGTTTCCCCCGGACATACAGATTCACACAACTGCCCTTTATATATGTATAAATGTCCGCTATCAATAGCAATAAGAAATACTAGTGGATATACCACAGTATGATAATTTGATTATTACAAATTTTTATATGTTTACTTAAGAGCTATTGAAAAATAGTTCAATATGTAAAAAGTATAATAATCTTGATTTAACTATTTCTCTCACCTTCTTTTTCTTTCTTTCCTTCTTTTCATCTTTTCAGTATGTTCAATTGAAACATATTAGCGTTATTGCTTCTGCGCACTCACAACTTCTCTCTATCTTCCCCCTTCTTTCTTTCTTTCTTTCTTTCTTTCTTATATTTCTTCTGTGTAGCATGTCCTTTTTCTTCCCATTTTTTCTTTATGATAAAAACGGAATGGTCCATTATTTAGCTGAGGTGACGACACTCATAAGAAAGAAGAATTCAGTGGATAAGCAACACCAGATAATCAGGATTTACATTTTTGCATTTCATCTTGGGTGATTTAGACAGTCTCATTTTTAACTAGAGTGTGTTGCAAGATGATAACGGTCGGACAAATTAGGAACGCGAGTACTAATATAAAGATAAATAAGACCACATGACCTTTAGGCACCCCTTTTTGATCTCGATTAAGAAAGGACATGTTTTTCATTTACACCGTCAATATCCAGTTGTTTTAAAAGACGATTTTTAGATTTAAAAAAAAATTATAAAACTAAATTCTAATCCTAATCCTAACCCCTAACCCTAACCCCTAACTCTAGCCCCTAATAAACAACCGGATATTGACGGTGTAAATGAAAAATATGTCCTTTCTTAATCGAGATCAAAAAGGGGTGCTTAAAGGTCATATGGTCTGTTTTTTAAGGGATCCTAATATAAAAAAAGGGGAACCACTCTTGACTGATAAATTATTTATTTATTGATCTACTCATAAATAAGAAGACGGGGTTAGAGTTTAGGGTTAGTTTAATGGGAAAATAAATAAATAATTTATCAGTCAAGAGTGGTTCCCCTTTGTTCGATAAATAAATAAAATTCAAACAGTGGAACTACTTCCTTTTCAAGTGTAATAGTGCAAACCATACACATTGATTATATATATATATATATTTAAATATAAAATCATTGTCCAATGCATTTTTATAGTAAAAATCATTGTCCAATGCATTTTTATAGTAAAAATCATTGTCCAATGCATTTTTATAGTAAAAATCATTTCCAATGGATTTTTATAGTAAAAATCATTTCCAATGGATTTTTATAGTAAAATTCATTGTCCAATGCATTTTTATAGTAAAATATAATTTCTAATGTATTTTTATAATAAAAATAATTTCTAATGCAGTTTTATAGCAAAGATAAATGTATCCCATCTCTTCAGTGTGGGTAGACATAGCCGGATACCTCATCATCATTAAAATTCATCGTTGGCTGGTTTAGAAATAATATACAAAGGGATGTTTTGTTAAAGAAAATGACATTCTAATTTATTTCTGTATAAATGATTAGTGTGTTATTAATTTGATTCCCAGTTCCCATTGGGGGGGGAGGGCACTCCCTCAGTCTTCATTAACATTGGCCCATTATGTAGGGATTCTATCTATCTATCTATCTATCTATCTATCTATCTAGTAAGAGAACTGAATCCTTCTCTCTCTCTCTCACTCTCTCTCTCCCCCCTCGCTCTCTCTCTCTATATATAAATATATATATATTTGTGTGTGTGTTAAGATGAGTCTTCATTAAAATTGGCCCATTATATAGAGAGTATATCTATCTCTCTCTCTCTCTCTATATATATATATATATAGAGAGAGAGAGAGAGAGAGAGCGAGAGAGAGATTTTATGTGTGCGTGTGTTAAGATGATATTATTCATTAAAATTGGCTCATTATGTAGGGAGTATATCTATCTATCTATCTATCTATCTATCTATCTATCTAGAGAACTGAACCCTTCTTACTATCTATCTATTTCCCCTCCGTCTGTCTGTCTGTCTGTCTTTCTCTCTCTCTCTCTCTCTCTCTCTCTCTATATATATATATATATATATATATATATATATATATATAGATTTGTGTGTGTGTTAAGATGACAGTCTTCATAAAAATTGGCCCATTATGTAGAGAGTATATCTATCTATCTATCTATCTCTCTCTACACACAACACACACACACACACACACACACACACACACACATATATATATTGTAGGCAGGTGTTATTAAACAACAAGGAACATTTCTTTTTCATGATCTTGATTTGTATCTTTTCCAGTCTTCTGGTGATTTTTCTAATGTTAGGATCCAGTTGAAATAGGATTCTTCCCATACTATCAACCCGAGCGCTTTCGACTGGTTCTTCAGTCATCATCAGGAGAGTATATGATTTAGTGTTAGTTCTTTTTTTCGTTTTTCTTGTTCTTTTATCTATTTTGTTTTTAAATTAGAAGAGTCCATTATTTTTAGAGGGTTGCGTGATTAGTGTATTAGTTATTAAAGATAGCTAATATATTTATGCATAAAAAATAAAAACCTAACATTAATAAAATAGCATTCAACATCGGTCATAATATATTAGCACAACTATTGTTTTCTAAAAAAAATTACTTATTTACTATAAAAAAAAAATTTAAATTAGAGAACAAAGGGGAAAAAAAAAGAAAAAAAAAGAAAAAGAAGAGAAATAACACAAAAAAAAAGAAAGAGAGGGAGAAAGAATAAGAAAGGAAAGGTGAAAGCGAAACAAAAGCTAAGTATGTAAAAAATTTTCTATTAACGGTTTTTATTTATTTGTTCATTTTTGTTTTCAAAAAATTTTTGACATCTACATACGGTCGCAACACATTGCAACATCTTACCGGATGTCAGCCTTGTTCTCAACAAACTTTTAAAAGAGAAAAGAAAAAGGAGAGAAATAAGAAATTACAGTTATTCGCCCATTCATAAAGGAGGAGAAGAAGAAAGAGAGGAAAAAAAAGGAGAGGAAAAGGAAATAAGAAGAGAAATTATAACCACACAAATAAAAAAAACATAAGCACGTCATTTCTGAAAATACACTCTGATGATAAAGCTTTGCTTTGAAATCGATTAGACATATAAAACATCTTTTTGTCTTTATTTTTTACGCATTGTATTGCCTTCGAATTTTATTATTTTATAAAAAAAATAAGATTAGTGAAATAGATCACTAATTAGGACTGAGCCTATTCTAGTAGTGACCACCCCAAGTGGAGTTTAACAGGTTTGAATTCAGAGATTTCCTTCTCCTAGACTGGTTGCTAAACAAAGGTTAAGGATCTCTGCGGAATGTGGAGTACCCCTTCATCACCATTACTCCCAGGTCCATTCTGATCCGGAGTGGTAGTACCTGTTAGGGTCTCATCTATGAGTTGAATAGAAAAAATGTCCAATTGGACACCTAGTGTAGTGGATAAAGGCATGGTTAAGACAGTTTTAAGTGACAGTTATCTCTAGACTGTAGGTTCAATCCTGGTCAAGGGCGACTGTAACATAGAATAATAATTAACACAGCTTAACACCTATACCCCGGCTATGGTTAGCGGAATGAGAACAGGATACTCCCATGGATTGAATAAAGGGTTGGGTTCAAAGTTCTGTGATGGTTCCTGATTACCACAAAAAGGTTCCTGAGTTCAAAGGGAAGGTTCCTGAGTTCCAGAAGGTTCTGGAGTCCAATAAGAAATACCTGAAGAAGGCCGAAACGTTGTACTGATAACAATAAAGATGAGGACAATAGTCTGAATAATCCAAATAATACTGAAATGTCTTTAGCATAAAATAACCAACAAGGGTTAACATCCCATATATTGGTTTGTTTTGTTTTGTTTTATGGCATATCAACATTAGTGGGTCATTTAATGCCGATAAAGTTTTGAAATAAATCAATTCTTAATGGATACACAATTTTTTTTTTTACAAATACAATTTTCTATTTAACCCATAGATGGGACCCTAACAGGTACTACCACTCCGGGTCAGAGTGGACCAGGGAGCAATGGTGATAAAGGGGTGCTCCACATTCCCCAAACCTCCAAAACTGGAACCTCACCATCAGATAGAGTTTAACATCATTCCCAGGACATGTAGACCCGCAGCCACCACCTTCTAGCACCCATATGATAAAAAGGGGTTGGGGCTTGCCATAAGGGCAATAGGGTTGGGGCAATCATATAGGTGCTACGGCTTGACATGACCATCCGAAAGATCGGAGGGGGCTTCTCCGACCGCTTGTCTAGCCTAAGTAAGGGCCTAAGAGGAGTGTTGAAGGTCATGGATTGCTCATCCACCAAGATTCCGTCCTTAAGCATCATGGGTCGCCACCCCAGCCAACAGGTGGCTCCTTTGAGGGAGTCTTACCTCTCTGCAGAGATACAGTCGGTGCATTCTAACGCCCCAACCGAAAGGGCGTCATGCCGTAACATCCAACCAACCAACTAACCATCCATATTTGTTGGCACCAGATGTGAATATGTCACGTAAGGGAAGTAAGAACCAGATGTGATTTGAACTTACCAGATCTGATGTATATATAGGTAGACCACAAAAGACTGAAACATTAAAAAAATTGCACGTCTTTGTACAGTTTCTTTCTTTCTTTCTCTTTTTCTTCTTTCTTTCTTTCCTTCCTTTTTATTCTTTCTTTCTTTGCTTCTTTATTTTTTTATTTTTTTATTTCCTTCTTTTTTTATTTTTTATTTCCTTCTTTCTTTTTTCTTTTTTTTCTTTCTTTTTTCTTTCTTAATTCTTTCCTTCCTTTCTTTTTTTCCTTCTTTCTTTTTTTCTTTCTTTCTTTCTTTTTTTCTTTTTTCTTTCTTTCTTTTTTTTTTTCTTTCTTTCTTTCTTTTTTCTTTCTTTCTTTTTTCTTTTTTCTTTCTTTTTCCCTTTCTTTCTTTTCTTTCTTTCTTCATTCTTTCCTTCCTTTTTCTTTCCTTCTTTCTTTTTTCTTTCTTTCTTTCATTGTTTCCTTCTTTCTTCATTCTTTCCTTCCTTTCTTTTTCATTCTTTCTTTTTCTTTCCTTCTTTCTTTCTTTCTTTTTCTTTCTTCTTTCTTTCTTTGTTTCCTTCTTTCTTTTTATTTCCTTCTTTCTTCTTTTCCTTCTTTCTTTCTTTTTCTTTCTTTCTTTTCCTTCTTTCTTTCTTTCCTTCTTCTTTTTCTCTTTTTCTTTCTTTCTTTTTTTCCTTTTTTCTTTCTTCTTTTCCTTCTTTCTTTTTTCTTTCCTTCCTTCTTTCTTTCCTTCTTTCTTTTTTCTTTTTTTTCTTTCTTTCTTCATTCTTTCCTTCCTTTCTTTTTTCCTTCTTACTTTTTTTCTTTCCTTCTTTTTTTCTTTCCTTCTTTCTTTCTTTCCATCTTTCTTTTTTCTTTCTTTCCATATTTTTTCTTTTTTCCTTCTTTCTTTCTTTCCTTTTTTCTTTCTTTCCTTCTTTCCTTCTTTCTTTTTTCTTTCCTTCTTTCTTTCTTTCATTCCTTCTTTCTTTCATTTTTCTTTTTTTCTTTTTTCTTTCCTTCTTTCTTCTCTTTCTTTCTTTCTTTTTTGTCTATTTGAATCCATAGAAAATTGTTGATCCCTAAATAAATGTTTGAATGATCTCATAATTTTTCCTAGGAAACAATCCAAGCGTAAAGATGGGATCCCTTTAAAAATAATGTCTCATATCAGTTTTCCCACAGAAACTACAAAAAAAATACTGGGAACACAACAATACCCCCCTTAGATGGGGCACATTTTCAGCGACAATGCACAAATTTTTCATAACCTGTCAGTTGGGGGCTTAGAATAAGCTGACTGTAACCCCGGCAGTAGGAATGTAAGACCCCACCCCCATCTCCACAAAAAAGGAGTGTCTTGGATAAGTTTTTACATATTCGCTACGGCTAAGATGTGACACAATATAATGTAATTAATTAATATCACATTTTTTTTTTTTTTTTTTACTGATGCTCATTATGTTACTACTTTTTGACTTAGACAAATATTTAACCTTAGATAATCGATTTAATTAATTTCAATTGTTTTTTTAAACTGAAAAGCAGACGACATTTTGACAGACCCTAATTTAATGTTATTTATATGTAATATTCTTTTTTCATTTTTCTTTTACTGATGCTCATTATGTTACTACTTTTCAACTAAAAAAAAAATGTGACCTTAGATAATCGATTTAGTTAATCTTAATTCGTTTTTAAAATGATAATGAGCGAAGAATAAGTTACTTACTTTAAAATGTATTAAAAATAAATGACATATGTAATATTTTTTGTTTTGTTTTTATTTTACTGATGCTCATTATGTTACTACTTTTCGACTTAGACAAAAATTTGACTTTAGATAATCGATTTAATTAATTTTAATTCGTTTTTAAAATGAAAATGAGCGAAGAAATTGGCAGTGCCTAGTATATTATAAGTAAAAACTGTAAAATCAGTGACATTTGGAGAGGAGTGATTAAATTTAAATTAAATTTCTTTGTTATTGGAAATCCTTTTAAATTAAATCAACTTTTTTTTAATAATATAAAATGATTGTCATTTTAAACAATATAAATTTTGGCAGACCCAAACAAATCAGGAGCTGGAGTCCCTAAAGGTGGAGTGATGCTGAAATCCAGTGCTACCCATCAACTCCTGCGACGGTTATTTCCTATAAGTCTAACAAACAAAGGGGAACCACTCTTGACTGATAAATTATTTATTTATTTATTGATCTACTAGGAAAAAAGAAGACGGGGTTATGGTTAGGGTTAGGGTTTAGGGGCTGACTTCTGATTTAGGTAGGAAAATTAAAACGGAAAGTTTTTTGGTAGTCCCCAATGACAGTTTAACTACAGTCTATGAATTAACATTTTGTGAATTGGGTTACAGTTTTAGGGGATTAAGGTTGTTTTTAATTACGTATTGCTTAAAAAAAATAAACAAAAACCCAAATTACTATACATTTAATGTTGAAAAATATTTTTTTAAACTAAGTTTAATTGAAATTATACATTGCAATACTAACACAAACAACTGTCTCAATAATAGATTCAATAATTAATTTCAATGGTTAATTAAATGTATAGTAATTAAAAAAAAAAAATTTTTAAGCAATATGTAATTAAAAACAACCTTAATCCCCTAAAATTAGGATTAGAGCTAGGGTTAGTGTTTAGGGTTTAGGGTTAGTTTAATGGGAAAATAAATAAATAATTTATCAGTCAAGAGTGGTTCCCCTTTGATCATGTTAGACGACTTATAGGAAATAACCCCTGCGACACTATCGTTGCCAAACTGCATTGGTTCGTTACCTTTCCTTTGGATCACCGTGACAGTGTGTAGAGGGGGGATTAGCTGCATGGGCAACAGCTCATCCTCCATATGAATCCGCCCAGTTAAAAAAAAAAAAAAACACACCAAAAACAACACTTTGACACTACTCCATCGTCTCTCGTAGACGGAAGGCTGCCAACAACTAGTATATACACAGAACCCGATTTCTTTGAAAGCAATACAAAATATCCGGTCCCAAAATTCCGGGTGGATTATTTGATGCGTCACCGGAAAAACATCGAATGAAGACTTGAAAGAATCGTTAGTTGTTTTTCTTTTTTTCAAGCACCTGTGGCGGCTGAGACAAGAAGAACGAAATTATTTTTATTTAATTTTTCTGGGATGAATAAAACGGTAAGTATATTAATTATCAATTATGTATTTGCTTGTTTCTTTGCTAAAACGAACGGGGTTGCTTTTTTTTTCTTGGATCGTATTTAAAATCAATTTTTAAAAAAGGGGGTCAAGTGTTATTGTTTTTTTTCTTTATTTTTATTTTTCGTTTTTTTAAAAAAAAATCATATTAATCAAATTTTTGCATTTATTTTCGAAATTAAAATTAATTTAAAAAAACATTTTAAAATTGTCCTAAAAGTGAATTAAAAACTCTTTTATTTATTATTATTTTATTTTAATTTGATCATACTACAGCGATATATATATCGCTGTCGTATGATAGGTACTGGCAAACTGAGCCTAAAATGCGTTTTTGACAAAATGACTTTAGCCTCCCTACAGAAAATAATTTACCAAAAATCAGGGAAATATCGGATTTTAATGAAATTTTCAGTGTTTATTTATCAATGAATGATCTTTACAAACTGCATATGTAATGACATTTTTCTTTTTTTTAATAATGGTTATTATGTTACTACTTATCGTTTTAGACAAAGTTTGACCTTAAATAATAGATTTAATTATTTTTAATTCGCTTTTAAACCTCGTAGCAGACGACAAAAATGCCAGTCCCTATATTTAATATATACCACTGTCGTTTTAAAATGATTTCCAATATATACATTGGAAATCATTTTTAAAATGTTCATTTTTATTTTAACGGAATCACTTTCAACAGTGAAAAATACATATTTTATTCTTTATTTTCCTGAAATGTAAGATGTTTGCATTTTTTAAATCAAGTAAAAAATACTAAAATATATTGTTCTGTTTTTGTTTTTTTTTTAATTAAAAATTTTTTTTTTGTTAAATTTAATCAATATTTAATCATCTTAATACTATCAAATCTTAAAATAAACCCCTTCTAAAAGATTAGTATAAATTAATTAATAATTAATTAATAGATTTTTAACGGTACCGTTCTACGATCTAATAAGAAAAGCCTCACCTTTCTTTTGTTTTAACACCTGTGTGTGTCGTAACAATCAACCACCTGTCTCTTGCTCTATCTTTCTTTATTATCTAACTGTTCGGTGTTAGAAGGAGAATAACAAGAATAAAAAAAATCCCTTCAGGGTCAGTCTGCCCCTTGGGCGAAAATGAAAGTGCATCCCTACCCGAAAAGGGTCGCCCCCCTCCTCCCACTTCTATTGTTTCTCTCTCCCTTTCTTTCTTTATACTGATTTGAGTGTCAGGTGTGCGTTTTCAGGGGTCTTCTTTGTTATAATAAAGGTGAGACGGAATAGTCGTCTTTTTACCCTATCATTTAAAACCGCCCTTTCACATATTTATTGCTTTAGCCCTCACATTTAGAAATTAATGAATGAATATTTATTTACTATTTATTATTGTTTATTTATTCAATGAAAAAATAATAGTAATAAATAATAATGATAATAATAATAATTTTATATCAGAGATTATTTCTATTCTACTCCAATCTTTTTTTAAATTTAATTTCTCCCTTCATTCATTAATATCAGACCTACTTATCTACTGTATTTTTGTTTTCTTAACACACACACACACACACACACACACACACACACAAATTAAATCCTACTTCAATTACGCGGCAAAAAATAACGCGGTTTAAATTTTAAAAATACAGGTCGTATTTGCCACATGGATAGAATTATAATCAATAATAATAATAGATTATGAGGATGATTATTAATCATCCTCATAATCTATTATTATTATTATTATTATTATTAAAATAATAATAATTTATATATCACTTATTATTATTATTTAAATAATAATTTATATTTCACTTATTATTATTATTATTAAAATAATAATAATTTATATTTCACTTATTATCATTATTATTAAAATAATAATAATTTATATTTCACTTATTATTATTATTTAAATAATAATTTATATTTCACTTATTATTATTATTATTATTTGAATAATAATAATTATATTTCACTTATTATTATTATTATTATTATTATTATTATTATTATTATTATTTAAATAATAATAATTATATATTTCACTTAATTATTATTTAAATAATAATAATTTATATTTATATTCTTCTTCTTCTTATTATTATATTATTATTATTGTTATCTAAATAAAAATAATAATTTATATTTCAATTATTGTAAGTATTATTATTATTTAAATAAAAATAATTAATTTATATTTCAATTATTGTAATTATTATTATTATTTAAATAAAAATAATAATTTATATTTCAATTATTGTAATATTATTATTATCTAAATAAAAAATAATAATTTATATTTCAATTATTGTAATTATTATTATTATCTAAATAAAAATAATAATTTATATTTCAATTATTGTAATTATATTATCTAAATAAAAATAATAATTATATTTCAATTATTGTAATTATTATTATTATCTAAATAAATAATAATTTATATTTCAATTATGATAATTATTATTACTTAAATAATAATGATAATTAATATATTCAATCATTATTATTATCATCATTATTATTACTTAATAATAATAATAATTTATATTTCAATTATTATCATTATTACTTAAATAATAATAATAATAATTCATTATTATTATTATTATTATTATTATTATTATTATTACTTAAATAATAATAACAATTTATATTTCAAATATTATTATTTAAATAATAATAATTTATATTTTACTTAATATCATTATTATTTAGATTATAATGATTTATATTTCACTTATTATTATTAGTTTTTTACACCTGCGGTAGCTGGTTATTCACTGGAGGCTGAGTAACAGCAAGTCTCCTCAGGTCTCCAGGACTCTTCTGAGTATTCTGGCAGATTGCAGCAGTGCAGTGTTCTGAATGGTTTCAATCTCCATTATAATAGATTATTATTAAAATCTCCATTATTAATAGATTATAAGTTTTCCACACCTGACATAGCTGGTGGTTCACTGGAGGCTGAGTGACAGCAAATCCCCTCAGGTCTCCAGGACTCTGAGTATTATAGCCGATCCCAACAGTGCTGTAGTTTGGATGGTCTCGATTCTTCCTCTGATTTCCAGTTCACCTAAATTCTTTTCCAGATCTTAGGGGCTCGTTCCAAGGGCACCAATTACGATTGGTACTACCTTCCCCTTCATATTCCACAGTTTCCTCAGTTCTCTGGCAAGGTTTAAGTATTTGTCAATCTTTTCACTTTCTTTCATTTTCACTCGGTGGTTGGTCAGTACGGCAAAATCCACCAGATTGTTAATCAGTACTAGGTCTGGTCTCCTGGCCAGAATAAGGTGATCCATCTGTACCCCGAAGTCCCAGAGAATTTTATGCGTCTCGTTCTCTATGACAGGTTTAGGTTTGTGCATATACCATATGGTTGTATAATGAAAATTGAATTTCTTGCACAGTTCCCAGTGGATCACCTTTCATTGTCATGCTGAAAGCATTGGTTCTTGCTAGATCACTGAAGAAGTTAAGCAGTGATGAGCCTGTTCAATACTTGAATTGAGTGACCATTTAAGCAACAGCAGGTACTGTAAGCAACCTGAGTCTTTGTTTATCAAAATGACTTGATCCGGCATTAAATAACCCGAAAAGGGTTGACATGCCATAAAACATAACAACCAACCTGTTTAACAAATAAACCAACCCAAACCAGATACTTCAACTGTTTTAAGATATTTTGTTTCTGGATATGAATTGAGGGATCATTTTGGTATTATAAGTAAATTGTAAATTGATCCCCCATTTCTTGACCACAATAGATTCTTAAGGAGCACTCCTGTTCAATAAATTATGGTAAAGTCATGCTGAAAGCATCGGTTCTTGCTAGATCACTGAAGTTAAGCAGTGATGAGCCTGTTCAATACTTAAATTGGGTGACCACGTAAGCAACCAGTCCTTTGTTTATCAAAATGACTTGATTTGGCATTAAATAACCCGAAAAGGGTTGATATGCCATAAAACAAAACCAACCAACCTGTTCAACAAATAAACAACCCAAACCAGATACCAAAACTGTTGGGTGTAAAGTGAGAGATCATTTTGATATTACAACAAACATGTAAATTGAACCCCCATTTCTTGACCACATTAGATTCCTAAGTCTTCAAATCACGCTGAAAGCATCGGTTCCTACTAGATCACTGAAGTTAAGCAGTGATGAGCCTGTTCAATACTTAAATTGGGTGACCACATAAGCAACAGCAGGTACTGTAACCAATCTGAGTCCTTTGTTTATCAAAATGACTTGATTCGGCATTAAATGACCCAAAAAGGGTTGTATGCCATAGAACATAACAACCAACCTGCTTAACAAATAAACCAACCCAAACTAGATACTTCAACTGTTTTAAAGCATTTTGTTTCTGGATATGAATTGAGGGATTATTTCAGTATTATAAGTAAATTGTAAATTGATCCCCGATTTCTTGACCACAATAGATTCTTAAGGAGCACTCCTGTTCAATAAATTATGGTCAAGCATCGGTCTTGCTAGATCACTGAAGTTAAGCAGTGATGAGCCTGTTCAATACTTAAGTGAGTGACCACTCAAGCAACAGCAGTTACTGTAAGAAACCCGAGTCCTTTGTTTATCAAAATGACTTGATTCGGCATTAAATGACCCAAAAAGGGTTGATATGCCATAAAACAAAACAACCAACCAATCTGAGTCCTTTGTTTATCAAAAGGACTTGATTCGGCGTTAAATGACCCAAAAAGGGTTGACATGTCGTAAAACAAAAAATAACCAACTGAAAAAACTAAATAATACATGAGATAAATTTAATCTAAAACAATATAAAATTTCATATAAAGTGATAACATTACAACATTTTAAAAACAAAATACCGATGTAAAAATGACAAACCCTCACCAGGAATTCTGGCCACCCGGGTAGATGTACTTGTAGATAACGTAAATACCAGGTTAATCAGCATTTCTGAGTCATCTCCAGAATGAGGAATCATTGTCTGCCCAAGGTCACATTGTCCGGCAAAATCTTCACGAGACATCAAAACTGAAGGATACTAAGAAAATGATAGAAAGGACAACTCAAGGAGTAAGAACAAACACATGTACAACGTTGTTACGGTTCAACTTGCCATTGGTCAGTATTCCTTGCAGTAGAAAGATGTATTATCAGATTTAATCCTTGTCTGTTGATCCAGAGCATTTCTTGTAGTAGAAAGATGTATCAGATTTAATCCTTGTCTTTTTATCCAGTGTGTTCCTTGCAGCAGAAAGATGTGGTATCGGATTTAATCCTTGTCTGTTGATCCAGTGTGTTCCTTGAAGTAGAAAGATGTGGTATCAGATATAATCCTTGTCTGTTGATCCAGAGTATTCTTTGCAGTAGAAAGATGTAGTATCAGATTTAATCCTTGTCTGTTGATCCAGTGTGTTCCTTGAAGTAGAAAGATGTGGTATCAGATATAATCCTTGTCTGTTGATCCAGAGCATTCCTTGTAGTAGAAAGATGTATCAGACTTAATCCTTGTCTGTTGATTTAGAATATTCCTTTGCAGTAGAAAGATGTATCAGATTTAATCCTTGTCTGTTGATCCAGAGTATTTCTTGCAGTAGAAAGATGTATCAGATTTAATCCTTGTCTGTTGATCCAGAGTATTTCTTCCAGTAGAAAGATGTATCAGATTTAATCCTTGTCTGTTGATCCAGAGTATTTCTTGCAGTAGAAAGATGTATCAGACTTAATCCTTTTTCTGTTGATCCAGAATATTTCTTTGCAGTAGAAAGATGTATCAGACTTAATCCTTGTCTGTTGATCCAGAGCATTCCATGCAGTAGAAAGATGTATCAGATTTAATCCTTGTCTGTTGATCCAGTGTATTTCTTGTAGAAAGATGTATCAGATTTAATCCTTGTCTGTTGATCCAGAGTATTTCTTGCAGTAGAAAGATGTATCAGACTTAATCCTTTTCTGTTGATCCAGAATATTTCTTTGCAGTAGAAAGATGTATCAGATTTAATCCTTGTCTGTTGATCCAGAGCATTCCATGCAGTAGAAAGATGTATCAGACTTAATCCTTTTCTGTTGATCCAGAATATTTTGCAGTAGAAAGAATGTATCAGATTTAATCCTTGTCTGTTGATCCAGAGCATTCCATGCAGTAGAAAGATGTATCAGATTTAATCCTTGTCTGTTGATCCAGAGCATTCCTTGCAGTATAAAGATGTATCGGATTTAATCCTTGTCTGTTGATCCAGAGTATTTCTTGCAGTAGAAAGATGTATCAGATTTAATCCTTTTCTGTTGATCCAGAATATTCCTTTTTGTAGTAGAATGATATAGTATCAGATTTAATCCTTGTCTGTTGATCCAGAGCATTCCTTGCAGTATAAAGATGTATCGGATTTAATCCCTGTTGATCCAGAGCATTCCTTGCAGTATAAAGATGTATCAGATTTAATCCTTGTCTGTTGATCCAGAGTATTTCTTGCAGTAGAAAGATGTATCAGATTTAATCCTTTTCTGTTGATCCAGAATATTCCTTTGCAGTAGAAAGATGTATCAGATTTAATCCTTGTCTGTTGATCCAGTGTGTTCCTTTCGATTTCAAAAACTGAGCCCTAGTGATATTTAATGTGTATATATATTTACATTGTCGAAAATTGTTTTATTTTCGAAGTTTCCTCCAGACATACAGATTCACAGAATTGCCCTTTATATATGGATAGATAGATAGATAGATTAAAGTTCTGTTATTTTAGGTCATGTAGATTATCTTATTATAATGGAGATTGTGTGTTTTTCTGTCTGTAACCGAAACTATATTACTACTCATATCACATTCCCAATGATTTTATTTTTATTTAAACCTTAATTATTAATAAAATTATCTTACATTATCAATACTGTTAACCATATCTACATTCTAACAACATGCAATTATATTTATATATACAACAAAATAACGGTTTACAGTGTGAATGGGAAGGTTAATTTGCATATTGATATTAAAAATGTGATTTTATTAAATATGTGCTTAGTATTATTGGTTTCTAACTGTTTGGTTTTATCTTAATGGATATAATAAAAAATCTCTTCAATGAATCTTAAATTAACAAGAAACAAGAACTGTTATTTTATTATTTACTTCCTCTTTTAACTAAATACTTAAATTAGAAAAAATAACAATGAAAGACGACAGTGATGGAAGAGTAAGTTTCAGTTGTTCTATTTTTTATTATACTCCCTCTGTTTCAAATCTTTTTATCTGCATTTCCCATTTAGTTTCATTAGCCTTTCTAATTAAATATAATATTCTATTACATTAAACTTAAATACTTGCACCCGGAGGGTGCATATATTTGCTAGTATATATAAAGAATGTTGAGATTTCTTTTTGGACTCAGGTAAATATGCTGATCTACCCCAGCTGGGAAAGTAATCACGGTTAGCTTCAAGAAGCCGTCCCCCTATCCCAACCCCAAACAACATTAACCCCATAGCATTAAAAGGCTGTAAGGTCAAGGTCACTCTCTGATCACAGAGGCACCCCATAAAGAGAAATACCTATGAAACTAAATGATTTACCATCCACTCCCACATAAAATCTCTGATTACTGCCCCTCCCAATCCCCCCCACTATGTTTCTGTTAAAACACAAAATGTTTGGAACAACCAGTAATAATACAGATCATTTATATTCAACATATGAATAATTTTGATATTTCGGACTTTTGTCAACTCTTTATTGATTGGCATCCGTCTGTCTACTAAAGACGATGGCGTACTGTCCATTATTTTTTTTTTTTAATATATTTATCTCTAGCTGCGTTAGTGGCTGAACAGACCAATTTTTGAATGGCAATCTCTGGTGCAGTGACTGCAAACAAACAGTGATGCTTGCTGGAGTTGCTGTTGTCTCTCCTTCCTTTTGGATCTCTTTTCTTTTTTATCTGCAACTGCGTGAGTGGCTGAACAGACCAATTTTTGAATGGCAATCTCTGGTGCAGTGATTGCAAACAAACAGTGATGCTTGCTGGAGATGCTGTTGCCTCTCCTTCCTTATGACTCTCTTTTCCGTGGCGGCTTCTTTCCTCTCTTTCTCACCCCTTCTCGTTCCTTGTTTGACAAGGAGTCGCCAGGTCGCACAGTCTTTTGCACAAGTCTCCTATGTGTTGGTGTCGATGTGGCATGTCTTCATGTCCCTCTTGCAGACATCTTTGAAGCACAGGCGTAGTCTCCCTACCGGTCGGGTACCCTCTACTAATTCCCTATACGGTAGGTCTTTGGGGATGTGGCCTTTGTCCATCTTCTTGACTTGACCAAGCCAACGCAGGCATCTCTCGCAGATGATGGCAGGCATGCTGTTCATGTTTGCTCGTTCCAGGACATCTGTGTTGGGCTCTTTATTATGGTATGTATAAACAGAATGTTTCGGGCTGCTCTATCCTCCTGTTATATACTCTCTTATTACATAGGCAGCATATAGCCCTGCTGGCTGGGGCTTTAGAATACACCGACTGCACCTCTGCAGAAGGGGTAAGATAACCCCCCCCCTCAGTAGGGTCACCTATTGCCCATGATGCATAATAATAATAAAAGATATAATGCACCAGTTATTCTATTTAAAAGCTTTTACATTTTTTTCAGGTCAGTTAACTTTGAACTGCGTAACTTTTAGAATCTGTGTTATGCCTCAAAGATATGTGGTTCAAAGTTAACTGACTTGAAAAAATGTAAAAGATTTTCAAATAAAATAACTGGTGCATTATATCTTTTATTCATTAATAGATCAACACTGGAAATTTCATTAAATTTGGTTAATTCTCTGATTTTAAGTATTTTTTTCTTTGGAGGGTTGACATACAATGATGGAATTTAAGTCTGTTAAGTTCAATTTAACCCACTTTGTATATGTAAATTGAGCCTTTTTTTCTTTCCTTTTCTTTTTTTTTTAGTCACTAGAAATCAAGACTTAAAAACAATAATGATTTATTTAGTAAAAGCAGTGGCCACTAGGTGGCTATAAATCTTTATCTATACATATATAAAGGGCAGTTGTGTGAATCTGTATGTCCGGAGGAAACTTTGAAAATAAAACAATTAACGATAAATTAAATATATATACACATTAAATATCATCAAGGCTGGGTTTTTGAGCAAAATAGTGAAGATTTGATTGATATTATTGAATACATTTAAAAATTAGATAGTATTACAAAATTACAAAATTAATTTGAAATTTAGCAAATCGCGTCATTTATAATTTATTTAAAAAATATAGTTAATCATTGAATTAAAATTTCTTACTATATCATTATGTGATGTCATTTCCTTTACACTGATGAAAAAAATTAATTCCCTGACCTCCCACCAGGCCAGATTAAATTAAGATCTTTTTTATGTGGTGATTTTTATGGGTCATCCTGTGAGGATCAAACTCGCTATTCAGTAGTAATAGATCTGCAAACGATTATTAACCAGGTTTTTTTCTCCTTTACCTGGGTTTTGCTGGGTAGCCGCTTCTAGTCTAGAGGATAGTAAATAACAGACAAAGTCATAATACAATATTATGTCTGTTCTGGGCTGAACTTGCACAACTGTCGGAAAATTTAAACGAAAAGTTTTTTGGTGGTCCCCAATGACAGTTTAACTACAGTCTATGAATGAACTTTTTACGAATTGGGTTATGGTTTGGGGATTAAGATTTTTTTTTTTTTTAGTATTGCTTAAAAAAAAAGAATAAAAAAATCCAAATTACTATACATTTAATGTTGAAAAATATTTTTTTAAACCAAGTTTAATTGAAATTGTACATTGCAATACTAACACAAACAACTGAGACTAATATGTCTACAGTTGGATTCAATAATTAATTTCAATGGTTAATTAAATGTATAGTAATTTGGGGTTTTTTTTTGTTGTTTTTTTTTAGCAATACCTAATTAAAAACAACCTTAATCCCCAAACCCCTAAATCGTAACCCAATTCACAAGAAGTTCATTCATAGACTGTAATTAAACTGTCATGGGGGACCACTAAAAAAAACTTTCCGTTTTAATTTTCAGACCGTTGTACAAGTTCAGCCCTGTTCTGTCTTTTTTTATTTTTATTGCTACAATAAAATGTCAGATGAATAAATTTATGATTAGTTTATATAACTTAAAATCTGGTTCTGGCCAGTTTAAACTAGTTTTTTTTCTTTTTATATATATTTTTTTTTAAATTGAAAAGAAAAAAAAAAAGAAGCAAACTAGAGATGTTTGTCTCAGTGTCTACTTTGACTACGGATGATTTCACATATTTGAAGGGTGGGGAAGAGACACCTTTTGAATTTGAGACAATTTTATCAGTAGGGAGTGGGGGGTCACTTTGTTGTTCACTTGAGACTATGTGTAAGGGAATAGAAATTTAACTTTTAGATGATAGAACTCAGACAAAAATGGGTGTTGTTTATTTATCTGAATGTGAAAACTTTGGGTGATAATTTGCTGAGTTCATTGAAAGAGAAAATTTCCTTTTTATTGTTTGATAATAAAGAAAGTTTTTAAAATTGCATTCTTAGCTGTTTTTTTTTCTTTAGATTAAAAATGTTGAAGAAAAAGAAAATGTTAAAAAATTCTTTAACAACCTTTTTTCAGACCTTTTACTCCAGTCTCTAACTGAGACCTTTGTGTTCAAGTCTCTAACCTTTTGTCCAGTCTCTAACCAAGACCCTTTACTCCAGTCGCCTAACCAAGACCCCTTTGTCCAGTCTCTAACCAAGACCCTTTGTCCAGTCTCTAAACCAAGACCCCTTTGTCCAGTCTCTAACCAAGCCCTTTTGTCAGTCCCTAATCCAGACCCCTTTGTCCAGTCTCTAACCAAGACCCTTTGTCCAGTCTCTAACCAAGACCCCTTTGTCCAGTCTCTAACCAAGCCCTTTTGTCCAGTCCCTAACCAAGACCCCTTTGTCCAGTCTCTACCTAGACCATTTAGTCCAGTCTCTAACTGACACCCTTGTCCAGTCCCTAACAGAACCCCTTTGTCCAGTCCCTAACTAGACCTTTTACTCCAGTCTTAACTTAGACGCATTTACTCCAGTCCTAACCAAGACCCCTTTGTCCAGCCTAACCATAACCCTTTTGTCAGTCCCCTAACCAAGACCCTTTGTCCAGTCCCTAACTTAGACCTTTTACTCCAGTCTCTAACTTAGACCCTTTCTACCAGTTCCTAACCAAGACCCTTTGTCCCAGTCTCTAACCATACCCTTTTGTCCAGTCCCTAACCAAGACCCCTTTGTCCAGTCCCTAACTTAGACCTTTTACTCCAGTCTCTAACTTAGACCCTTTACTCCAGTCCCTAACCAAGACCCCTTTGTCCAGTCCTAAACCATACCCTTTTGTCCAGTCCCTAAACCAAGACCCCTTTGTCCAGTCCCTCAACTTAGACCTTTTACTCCAGTCTCTAACTAGAACCCTTTACTCCAGTCCCTAACCAAGGACCCCTTTGTCCAGTCCCTAACCATCCCTTTTGTCCAGTCCCTAACCAAGACCCCTTTGTCCAGTCCCTAACTTAGACCTTTTACTCCAGTCTCTAACTTAGACCCTTTACTCCAGTCCCTAACCAAGACCCCTTTGTCCAGTCCCTAACCATACCCTTTTGTCCAGTCCCCTAACCAAGAACCCCCTTTGTCCAGTCCCTAACTTTAGACCCTTTTACTCCAGTCTCTAACCAAACCCTTTTTGTCCAGTCCCTAACCAAACCCTATTTTGTCAGTCCCTAACCAAGGACCCTTTTTGTCCAGTCCCTAACCAGACCTTTTGTCCAGTCTCTAACCAAGACCCCTTTGTCCAGTCCCTAACTTAGACCCTTTACTCCAGTCCTAACCAAGGACCCATTTGTCCAGTCTCTAACCAAACCCTTTTGTCCAGTCCCTAACCAAGACCCTTTTGTCCAGTCCCCTAACCAGACCCTTTTTGTCCAGAGTCTCTAACCAGACCCTTTTTGTCGCCAGTCCTCTAACCAAACCCTTTGTCCAGTCCCTAACCAAGACCCCTTTGTCCAGTCTCTAACCAAGACCCCTTTGTCCGTCTCTAACGCAAACCCTTTTGTCCAGTCCCTCAAGACCCCTTTTGTCCAGTCTCTAACCTAGACCCATTTAGTCCAGTCTCTAAACTGACACCCTTTTGTCCAGTCCCTAACGCAAGACCCCTTTGGGTCCAGTCCCTAACTTAGACCTTTTTACTCCAGTCTCTAACTTAGACCTTTACTCGCAGTCCCCTAACGCAAGCACCCTTTGTCCAAGTCCCTAAACCATACCCTTTGTCCAGTTCCCTAACCAAAGACCCCTTTGTCCAGTCCCTAACTTAGACCTTTACTCCAGTCTCTAACTTAGACCCCTTTACTCCCAGTCGCTAACCAGACCCCTTTTGTCCAGTCTCTAACCATACCTTTTGTCCAGTCCCTAACCAAGAACCCTTTGTCCAGTCCCTAACTTATGAGACCTTTTTACCTCCAGTCTCTAACTAGACGCCTTTACTCCAGTCCCTAACCAGACCCCTTTGTCCAGTCCCTAACCATACCTTTTGTCGCAGTGCCCTTAACCAGAGACCCTTTGTCCGTCCCTAACTTAGACCTTTTACATCCAGTCTCTAACTTAGACCCTTTACTGCCAGTCCCTAACCAGGACCCCCTAGTCCCTACCCTTTGTCCAAGTCCCTAACCAAGACCCCCCTTTGTCCAGTCCCTAACTTAGACCTTTTACTCCAGTCTCTAACTTAGACCCTTTATACTCCAGTCCCTAACAAGACACCTTTGTCCGCAGTCCCTAACCATAGCCCTTTTTCCAGTCGCCTAACCAAGAACCTTTGTCCAGTTCCCTACTTAGACCCTTTACTCCAGTCCCTAAAACCAAGACCCCTTTGTCCAGTTCCTCTAACCAAACCCTGTCCCTCTTTTGTCCAGTCCTAACCAAGACCCTTTTGTCCAGTCCCTAACCAGAAACCCTTTTGTCCCAGTCTCATACCAAGACCCTTTGTTCGCAGTTCCTAACTTAGAACCTTTACTCCAGTCCCTAACCAGACCCTTTTGTCCAGTCTCTAACCAAACCTTTTGTAACAGTCCCTAAACCAAACCCTTTTGTCCAGTCCCTAACCAAGCACCTTTGTCCAGTCCCTAACCAGACCCTTTTGTCCATCTCTAACCAAGACCCTTTTGTCCAGTCCTCTAACCAAAACCCTTTTGTCTCCAGTCCGCTAACAAAGAGCCCCTTTGTCCAGTCCTCTAACCAAGACCCCCTTTGTCCAGTCTCTAACCAATACCTTTTGTCCAGTCCCCTAACCAGACCCCTTTGTCCAGTCTCTAACCAAACGCCTTTTTGTCCAGTCCCTAACCAAACCCCTTTTTGTCCAGTCCTTACCAACGACCCTTTTGTCCAGTCCCTAACCAGACCCTTTTGTCCAGTTCTCTAACCAAGACCCCTTTGTCCAGTCCCTAACTTAGACCCTTTACTCCAGTCCCTAACCAAGACCCCTTTGTCCAGTCTCTAACCAAACCCTTTTGTCGCAGTCCCTAACCAAACCCTTTTGGTCCAGTCCCCTAACCAAGACCCTTTTGTCCAGTCCCTAACCCAGACCTTTTGTCCAGTCTCTAACCAAGACCCTTTTGTCCAGTCTCTAACCCAAAACCTTTTGTCCAGTCCCTAACCAAGACCCCTTTGTCCAGTCTCTAACCAAGACCCCTTTGTCCAGTCTCTAACCATACCCTTTGTTCCAGTCCTAACACAAGACCCCCTTTGTCCAGTCCTCTAAACCAAGACCCTTTTGTCCAGTCCCTAACCAAGACCCTTTGTCCAGTCCCTAACCAGACCCTTTTGTCCAGTCTCTAACCCAAGACCCCTTTGTCCAGTCTCCTAACCATACCCTTTTGTCCAGTCCCTAAACCAGACCCCCTTTGTCCAGTCTCTAACCAAGACCCTTTTGTCCAGTCCTAACCAAGACCCTTTGGTCAGTCCCTAACCAGACCCTTTTGTAAGCAGTCTCTAACCAAGACCCCTTTGTCCAGTCCCTAACTTAGACCGCCTTTACTCCAGTCCCTAACCAAGACGCCCTTTGTCATCTCTAACGCAAACCCTTTTGTCCAGTCCCTAACTAAACCCTTTTGTCCAGTCCAACCAGACGCCTTTTGTCCAAGTCCTAACCAGACCCTTTTGTCCCCAGTCTCTAAACCAAGACCCCTTTTGTCCAGTCTCTAACCAAACCCTTTTGTCGCAGTCCCTAACCAAGACCAATTTGTCCAGTCTCTACCATAGACCCTTTTGTCCAGGTCCTACTTAGACCTTTACTCCAGTCCCTAACCAACGACCCCTTTGTCCATCTCTAACCAAAACCTTTTTGTTCACAGTCCCTAACCAAACCCTTTTGTCCAGTCCTAACCAAGACCCTTTTGTCCAGTCTAACCAGACCCTATTTGTCCAGTCTCTAACCAAGACCCTTTTTGTCAGGTTCTAACCAAACCCCTTTTGTCCAGTCCCTAACCAAGAAGCATTTAGTCCAGTCCCTAACCAAGAACCCCTTGTCCCAGTCTCTAACCAAATCCCTTTATCCAGTCCCTAACAGCAAGACGCCACTTGTGTCCGCAGTCGTACCAACCCTTTTGTCCAGTCTTTCCTAACCAACGCCTTTTGTCAGTCCGCTAATACCAAGACCGCCTTTTTTGTCTCGCAGTTCCCTGAAACCAGACCTTTTTGTCCGTCTCAACCAAGACCCTTTTGTCCATCTCTAACCAAACGCCCTTTTTGTCCAGTCCCTAACCAAGACCATTTAGTCCAGTCCCTAACCAAAGACCTTTGTCCAGTCCTCTAACCAAACCCTTACTCCAGTCCCTAACCAAGACCCCTTTGTGCCCAGTCTCGTAACTATCACCCTTTCTGTCCAGTCCTAACCAAACCCTTTTGTCCAGTCCCTAACCAAGACCCTTTTGTCAGTCCCTAAGCCATGACCCTTTTGTCCGTCTCTAAACCAAGACCCTTTGTCCAGTCTCTGAACCAAAATCCCTTTTTGTCAGTCCCTAACCAAGACCATTTAAGTCCAGTCCCTAACAGACCCCTTTTGTCCAGTCTCTAACCAAACCCTTTGTACTCCAGTCCCTTACCAAGACCCCTTTGTCCAGTCTCTAAACCAAACCCTTTTGTCCAGTCCTAACCAAACCCTTTTGTCCAGTCCCTAACCAGACCCTTTTGTCCAGTTCCCTAACCAGACCCTTTTGTCCAGTCTGCTAACCAAGACCCCTTTTGTCCAGTCTCTAACCAAACTTTTTGTCCAGTTTCCGCCCTAACCAAGACCATTTAGTCCAGTCCCTAACAAGACCCCTTGTCCCGTCTCTCCACCCTTTACTCCAGTCCCTAACCAAGACCCTTTGATGTTACATAACCAAACCCTTTTGTCCAGTCCCTACCAAACCCTTTTGTCCAAGTCCTAACCAAGACGCCTTTTGTCAGTCCTAAACCAGACCCTTTTGTCCAGGTCTCGTAACCAAGACCCTTTGTCCAGTCTTCTAACCAATACCCTTTTGTCAGTCCCCTAACCAAGACCATTTAGTCCAGTCCGCTAACGCAAGACCCTTTTTGTCCAGTCTCTAAACCAAACCCTTTACTCAGTCCTAACCAAGACCCCTTTGTCCAGTCTCTAACCAAACCTTTTGTCCAGTCCCTAACCAAACCCTTTGTCGCAGTCCCTAACCAAGACCCTTTTGTCCAGTCCGCTAACAGACCTTTTGTTCCAGTCTCTACCCCTTTTGTCCAGTCTCTACGAAACCCTTTTGTCGCAGTCCCTAACCAAGACCATTTAGTCCAGTCCCTAACCAGACCCCTTTGTGCCAGTCTCTAACCAAACCCTTTACTCCAGTCCCTAACAAGACCCCTTTGTCCAGTCCTCTAACCAAACCCTTGTCCAGTCCCTAACCAAAACCTTTTGTCAGTCCGCTAACCAAGACCCTTTTGTCCAGTCCCTAACCAGACCCTTTTGTCCAGTCTCTAACCAAGACCCTTTTTGTCCAGTCTCTAACGCAAACCCTTTTGTCCAGTCCCTAACCAAGACCATTTAGTCCAGTCCCTAACCAAGAAACCCCTTTGTCCAGTCTCTAACCAACCCTTTACTCCAGTACCCGTAACCAAGACCCCTTTGTTTCCAGTTCTAACCAAACCCTTTTGTCCAGTCCCTAACCAAACCCTTTTGTCCAGTCCCTAACCAAGACCCTTTTGTCCAGTCCCTAACCAAACCCTTTTGTCCAGTCTCTAACCAAGACCTTTTGGTCCAGTCCCTAACCAAACCTTTACTCCAGTCCTAAACCAAACGCCTTTTGTCCAGTCTCTAACAAACCCTTTACTCCCGTCCCTAACAACCCTTTTGGTCGCAGTCTCTAACCAAGACCCTTTTGTCAGTCCCTAAACCAAACCTTTACTCCAGTCCTACCAGACCCTTTTTGTCCAGTCCCTAACCAAACCCTTTACTCCAGTCCTAACCAAACCCTTTTGTCCAGTCCCTAACCAGACCCCTTTACTCCAGTCTCTAACAAGACCCTTTTGTCCCAGTCACCCTAACCAAACCCTTTTACTCCAGTCCCCTAACCAAGACCCCTTTTGTCCAGTCCCTAAACCAACCCTTTACTCCAGTCCCTAACCAAACCCTTTTGTCCAGTCCCTACCAACTTTTGTCCAGTCCCTAACCAAACCCTTTTTGTCCAGTCTCTAACCAAGACCCTTTTGTCCCTAACCAACCCTTTACTCCAGTCCCCTAACCAAACCCTTTTGTCCAGTTCCAGTCCCTAAACCAAACCCTTTTGTCCAGTCCCTAACCAACCTTTACTTCCAGATCCCTAACCAAGAACCCTTTGTCCCAGTCCCTAACCAAACCCTTTACTCCAGTCGCGCTAACCAACCCTTTTGTCCAGTCCCCTAACCAAACCCTTTTGTCCAGTCCCTAAACCAACCCTTTTGTCCAGTCCTAAGCCAAGACCCTTTGTCCAGTCTCTAACCAAACCCTTTTGTCCAGTCCCTAACCATAACCTTTTGTTCCAGTCCTGCAAACCTTTTGTCCAGTCCCTAACCAAACCCTTTACTCCAGTCCCTAACCAAACCCTTTTGTCCAGTCCCTAACCAAACCCCTTTGTCCAGTCTCTAACCAGAAGTCCCTAACCAGACCCTTTGTCCAGTCCCTAACCAGACCCTTTGTCAGTCCTAACCAGAACCCCCTTTGTCCAGTCTCCTAACCAAACCCTTACTCAGTCCATCCCTAACCAGACCCTTTACTGCCAGTCCCTAACCAAAACCCTTTTGTGTCCCTAACCAAACCCTTTACTCAGTCCCTAACCAAACCCTTTGTCCAGTCCCTAACCAGACCCTTTACTCCGTCCCTAACCAAACCCCTTTTGTCAGTCCTAACCAAAACCCTTTTTGTCCAGTCCCTAACCCAAACCCTTTTGTCCAGTCTCTAACCAGCTTTGTCCAGTCTCTAACCAAACCCTTTTGTCCAGTCCCTAACCAAACCCTTTTGTCCAGTCCCTAACCAAACCCTTTTGTCCAGTCCCTAACCAAACCCTTTACTTCCAGTCCCTAACCAAACCCTTTTTGTCCAGTCCCTAACCAAACCCTTTACTCCAGTCCCTAACCAAACCCTTTTGTCCAGTCCCTAACCAGACCCCTTTGTCCAGTCCCTAACCCCTTTGTCCAGTCTAACCAGACCCCTTTGTCCAGTCCCTAACCAGACCCCTTGTCCAGTCCCTAACCAGACCCTTTGTCCACTAACCAAGACCCCTTTGTCCAGTCCCTAACCAAGACCCCTTTGTCCGTCTCTAACCAAGACCCTTTGTCCAGTCCCTAACCAAGACCCCTTTGTCCAGTCTCTAACCAAGACCCTTTGTCCAGTCCCTAACCAAGACCCTTTGTCCAGTCCCTAACCAGACCCTTTGTCCAGTCCCTAACCAGACCCCTTTGTCCAGTCCCTAACCAAGACCCTTTGTCCAGTCCCTAACAAGACCCCTTTTGTCCAGTCTCTAACCAAACCCTTTTGTCCAGTCCTAACCAAACCCTTTTGTCCAGTCCCTAACCAAACCCTTTACTCCAGTCCCTAACCAAACCCTTTGTCCAGTCCCTTTTGTCCAGTCCCTAACCAGACCCCTTTTGTCCAGTTCCAGCCTTTGTCCAGTCCTAACCAGACCCCTTTGTCCAGTCCCTAACCAGACCCTTTGTCCAGTCCCTAACCAGACCCCTTTGTCCAGTCCCTAACCAAGACCCCTTTGTCCAGTCCCCTTTGTCCAGTCCCTAACCAAGACCCCTTTGTCCAGTCTCTAACCAAGACCCCTTTGTCCAGTCCCTAACCAAGACCCCTTTGTCCAGTCCCTAACCAGAGTCCCTACCAAGACCCCTTTGTCCAGTCCCTAACCAGACCCCTTTGTCCAGTCCCTAACCAAGACCCCTTTGTCCAGTCCCTAACCAAGACCCCTTTGTCCAGTCCAGTCCCTAACCAAACCCTTTTCCAGTCCAGTAACCAAACCCTTTTGTCAGTCCCTAACCAAACCCTTTACTCCAGTTCCCTAACCAACCCTTTTGTCCAGTCCCTAACCAACCCTTTGTCCAGTCCCTAACCAAGACCCTTTGTCCAGTCCCTAACCAAGACCCTTTGTCCAGTCCTAACCAGACCCCTTTTGTCCAGTCCCTAACCAAGACCCCTTTGTCCAGTCCCTAACCAGACCCCTTTGTCCAGTCCCTAACCAAGACCCTTTGTCCAGTCCCTAACCAAGACCCCTTTGTCCAGTCCCTAACCAGACCCCTTTGTCCAGTCCCTAACCAGACCCCTTTGTCCAGTCCCTAACCAAGACCCCTTTTGTCCAGTCCCTAACCAAGACCCCTTTGTCCAGTCCCTAACCAAGACCCTTTGTCCAGTCCCTAACCAGACCCCTTTGTCCAGTCCCCTAACCAGACCCTTTGTCCAGTCCCTAACCAAGACCCCTTTGTCCAGTCCTAACCAGACCCCTTTGTCCAGTCTAACCAGACCCCTTTGTCCAGTCCCTAACCAGAACCCTTTGTCCAGTCCCTAACCAAGACCCTTTGTCCAGTCCCTAACCAGACCCTTTGTCCAGTCCTAACCAAGACCCCTTTGTCCAGTCCCTAACCAGACCCCTTTGTCCAGTCCCTAACCAGACCCCTTTGTCCAGCCCTACCAGACCAGACCCCTTTGTCCAGTCCCTAACCAAACCAAACCAAGACCCTTTTGTCCAGTCCCTAACCAAGACCCTTTTGTCCAGTCCCTCCAGACCCCTTTGTCCAGTCCCTAACCAGACCCCTTTGTCCAGTCCCTAACCAAGACCATTTAGTCCAGTCTCTAACTGACACCCTTTTGTCCAGTTCCTAAACAAGACCTTTTTGTCCAGTCTCCAACCAAGATTCTTTTACCCTGTTCAAACTCAAGTCCCACTTGTCTGGTCCCTAACCCAAATCCTTTTACCTGCTCCCTAACTGTGAGCTTTTTGTTCTGTCCCTAAACACAACCTTTTTACCTGGTCCCTAACCAAAATCCTTTGGTCCAATCTCAAACTAAGTTCCTTTAACCTGCTCCCTAACTGAGATCCTTTTGTCCGGACCTTGAGATATTTTTACCTGGTTCTTAAAAGATCTCCTTTTACCTGGTCCTTAATTTTGTCCAGTCCCTAATAGAGACCTTCTTTTTCAGCTCTCCATCCAAGATTGTCCAGTCTTTAACAAAAATACTCTTGTCTGTTCTTTTTCCAACATCCTCCTTTCCAATCCCTAACATGGAGCTTTTTTGTCTTGTCTCTTTCTTAAATCCCATTCTATAATCTCCACCTCAAACCTTTCTAAAAATCCTTTTTGTTGATTTTCTTTCATTTTATTCTTTCATTTTTTCCTTCATTTTTTTCTTCATATTTTTCCTTTATTTTCTTTCATTTTTTCCTTCATTTTTCTTTTCTTTTTCCTTCCTTTTTCCTTCATTTTATGATCATTTTTCTTTCATAATTTTCCATCATTTTTTCCTTCATAATTGTCCATAATTTTTTTCTTCTTTATTTTTTCATTTATTTTTTCTTTAATTTTCCTTCATTTTTTTCTTTCATTAATTCCTTAATTTTTTATTTCATTTTTTTCCTTCCTTTTTTCTTTCATAATTTTCCTTTATTTTTTTCCTTCATTTTTTCCATTACTTTTGCCTTCATTTTTTTCCTTCCTTTTTTTCTTTCATAATTTTCCTTTATTTTTTTCCTTCATTTTTTTCCTTCATTTTTTCCATTACTTTTTCCTTTATTTTTTTCCTTCATTTTTTCCATTACTTTTTCCTTCATTTTTTTCCTTCATTTTTTCTTTCATAATTTTCCTTTATTTTTTTCCTTCATTTTTTCCATTACTTTTTCCTTCATTTTTTCCTTCATTTTTTCCATTACTTTTCCTTCATTTTTTTCTTCCTGTTTTCTTTCATAATTTTCGTTTATTTTTTTTTCCTTCATTTTTTCCTTTATTTTTTCTTTCATTTTTTTTCTTTCATTTTTCTTTCTTTTTTTTCCATTTTTTTTTCCTTCATTTTTTCCTTTATTTTTCATTCCAGTTGTGTTTCAAGAAAAGATGTTATCTTCTTCGAGTGTTCCTCTTCTTCGGATTTGCCATCGTCCTTTTCTTTTACGTCGTCTTCAATCAGATGCTTAATAAATCGGATATCCAAACGGATTGGGATCTCCTCTTTCCACAGCCAAGACTTCATGAGGTCAGTCTCACTTCAATAAAAAAAAAAAAAAGAGGGAAAGAAAAAAGAAATATCAAAAATCAGGGAATTAACCAAATTTAATGAAATTTTCAGTGTTGATATATTAATAAATAACAGATATAATACACCAGTTATTTTATTTAAAAATTTATCCATTTTTTCAGGTCAGTTAACTTTGAAGCACATGTCTTTGAGAATCTGTGTTACGCCTCAAATATACAGAGGCAGACTGGGCTCTTTAACCTTGGCTACGTAACCAGACTGGGAGAAGGAAAACTCTGAATTCAAACCTGTTAAACTCCGATTAAGAAATTATTTTATTTAAAAACTTTTAACTTTTTGCAGGTCAGTTAACTTTGAATCACGTACCTTTGAGAATCTGTATTACGCCTCAAAGATACATGGTTCAAAGTTAACTGACCTGAAAAAATGTAAAAGTTTTATAAACAAAAAAACTGGTGTATTATATTGTTTATTCATTAATATATCAACACTGAAAATTTCATTAAATTCGGTTAATTCCCTGATTTTTGATATTTTTTTCTTTCGGCGGGGTGACATACGATGGTGGAATTTATGTCCGTTAAGTAGGATTTTACATACCATACAATAAAGATGTGGACAACAGTCCGAAATATCAAAATTATTTATATCAAGTCCCATCTCATAAATAAAATACATACAATTTTTGTTCAGTAGAATTTTACATACCATACAATAAAGATATGGACAACAGTCCGAAATATCAAAATTATTCATATCAAGTCCCATCTCATAAATAAAATACATACAATTTTTGTTAAGTAGGATTTTACATACCATACAATAAAGATATGGACAACAGTCCGAAATATCAAAATTATTCATATCAAGTCCCATCTCATAAATAAAATACATACAATTTTTGTTAAGTAGGATTTTACATACCATACAATAAAGATATGGACAACAGTCCGAAATATCAAAATTATTCATATCAAGTCCCATCTCATAAATAAAATACTTATAATTTTTGTTCAGTAGGATTTTACATACCATACAATAAAGATATGGACAACAGTCCGAAATATCAAAAAATATTCATATCAAGTCCCATCTCATAAATAAAATACTTACAATTTTTGTTCAGTAGGATTTTACATACCATACAATAAAGATATGGACAACAGTCCGAAATATCAAAATTATTCATATCAAGTCCCATCTCATAAATAAAATACATACAATTTTTGTTAAGTAGGATTTTACATACCATACAATTAAGATATGGACAAATAGTCCGAAAATAGCAAAATTATTCATATCAAGTCCCATCTCATAAATAAAATACATACAATTTTGTTAAGTAGGATTTTACATACCATACAATAAAGATATGGACAACAGTCCGAAATATCAAAATTATTCATATCAAGTCCCATCTCATAAATAAAATACTTATAATTTTTGTTCAGTAGGATTTTACATACCATACAATAAAGATATGGACAACAGTCCGAAATATCAAAATTATTCATATCAAGTCCCATCTCATAAATAAAATACTTACAATTTTTGTTCAGTAGGATTTTACATACCATACAATAAAGATATGGACAACAGTCCGAAATATCAAAATTATTCATATCAAGTCCCATCTCATAAATAAAATACATACAATTTTTGTTAAGTAGGATTTTACATACCATACAATTAAGATATGGACAATAGTCCAAAATAGCAAAATTATTCATATCAAGTCCCATCTCATAAATAAAATACATACAATTTTTGTTCAGTAGGATTTTACATACCATACAATAAAGATATGGACAATAGTCCGAAATATCAAAATTATTCATATCAAGTCCCATCTCATAAATAAAATACATACAATTTTTGTGTTTGAAAAATATTTTTCAATGTCAAACCCAATACTTATAAAAGAATTTTTCAAAAATCAATTAATCAAATAAATAAATAAATTAAATTCATTGAAATCGATAAATAAATTTGGGTAAATACTGTTATATACTTGTCTTTTCACAGTACCAAATCTATATAACGTTATATACCTTTCTTACTTCTTATTCTGGTCGTCTATTCTTCTGGCCGGCTTTGCTTCTAATCGTCTATCATCTATCTTGGTCTGGTATATCTTCTAAGGTCTCGTCTGGTCTTCTATTGAGGATTCCGGGTCTGGTTTCTCTTGGGGATCTCTCCTTATCAGAATCCCTGTGTCATTGTTAGTTTTTAGTAATAAACACAAGACTTCGATTTATGTTGATGTTACTTTATTTCAAATCCCCACCCAGACATTCTGCGCAGATGAGGCTTACATGTTGCTAGCTCGGCTTCTAAGTTCTAACTGCCTTAAACTGACTATATCCTTAAACCAGAAGAGGGCCTTCTATGGGGTTCCAGTTCTCACAATTCATCCCCAGAACGCAAGGTGAGATCGAGGTCAAGCGCCGTCACGCACCCTCAAGGCCATCAGCTGTACTAATCGCCATAATGATTTCTACACTACCTTAAAAATGTATTAGGGATCCAATAATTATGTAACAATACTTTCATATTAAAAATTCGTTAGATTATAAACAATTTTAAGTATTTTGTTTCATTTTTAAACTTTTAACTTCGTATTTAACAAGGAGGTCCAAAAGTCTTGTCAGGCTCTACATATTTTTTTTTTAGAGGTTAAGTTCGATTTAACCAAAATTTCTTATCTTAGTTTTGTCTTTTAATTTTTTCTTCTTTTTTAGGAGGGTTATGAAGAAACCGAAGTTCCTCTGCCAAACATTATGTATATAAACACCAGTGTAATCCCAATTCATGCAGAATTAACCGAGGCAGAACTCGAAGAGAATTTTTTTGAGTAAGTACGCTTTGAGAATTATAATATTGGTTGGTTGGCTGGTTGGCAGCCTTCTGTCTACAAGAGACGATGGAGTAGTGTCAATTTTTTATTTTTTTTATTTTTTATTTTTCACTTGAACTACATAGTCTGGGCGGGTTTATATGGAGGATGAGCTGTTGCCCATGCAGCAAATCCCCCCTCTCCACACTGCCGCTGAGATCCAAAAGAAAGGTAAGGTGCCAATGCGGTTTGGCAATGGTAGTGTCACAGGAGTTGATGGGTAGCACTGGATTTCAGCATCACACCACCTTTAGGGACTCCAGCTCCTGATTTATTTTCAGGGTTTACTGTTGAGTATCTGGCCGCCATCCTTAGTTCCAGATGTAGTAAATAAGTAAGCAAGCCAATAAGAATCCGGTGTTATAGTATTCTTTGTTAGTCCGATGTCCAAGATAATCCAAATAGCAATGAGCCAAGATTAAGAATCAGACCTCTATAAATACAACAACAGCAGCAGCAGCACTGTCAGTGATTGGGGGATAGGAATCCTTCTCAGGTCACGTGCCCATAGGCGAGTCTATAAATAGAAGTGACCATTTGCCCCATGCCTTATATCCCAAAAAAGGAAGCGCGTGGTGTAAGGAAGCGCGTGGTGTAATGGTTAAAGTCATGGGAAATGGACTCGTCGCCCCGAGTTCAAATCCTGGACGTGGTAATTGCATTTCACTTAGCGCTAATACCCTTGGGAAAGGTATGAATCCTACTCTCCCTCCAGCTATGGGTAAATAGCAGGGCAGACTGGGTTCTTTAACCATGGCTAGGTAACCAGTATAGGAGAAGGAAAACTCTGAATTCAAACCTGTTAAACTCCGCTTAAGAAATTGACCTTGTGTCGTATCCTGCTCGTGCGGAGGAGTTGGTAAATATATATATCCCAAAAATTCCAACAGCCTAGCCTTCCATTGAAAGACAGCAGAGGTTTTGTGTCGGACTTTTCCTTGACTTTGATGGGTTGCCAACCAAGGCTAAGGAGCCCCGTCAAACCCATTTGGGGATTTATGCAAGTAGTAAGTACCCCAGTCCTACTACTATCGGTGTTCCTTAGAAATAAAATGAGGATATGGTATATTATCACCTACCTTGTCACTTCTACGTATATTTTTCCTTTTTTTAAAAAAAGTTCTCTTAATTTTTTTTGTAATGTTCATTAATTCCGTCGTTTCTTCTTTTTTTTTTTTTTTAAATTCACACGTGACGTATATTTTTTTCTCCACGTGGGTTTCTCCTTCTTCTTTTATAAGTCATTTTCTTCTTCTTTAATTGTTCGCTGCTGCTGTTGTTTTTTGTCTCTTTTTTTTTTTTTCTTTAATTATTTTTGTTTTCTTCACACGTGGGTCCTTTTTTTTTTAATTCTTTTTGTTTTCTTCACACGTGGGTCCTTTGTTTTTTTAAGTTCTCAATTGTCTGTTGAGTTGTTGTTGTCGTTCATCTCCTTTAATAGGATTTTAAAAGAGAGACAGCCGACGAGAACGTACTTGACCGTGGTCACGCACCATCGCTGCCAGCGGGCAGTGAGGTTCATTCACCCCTCTGTGCCTGAGATCCCAGCAGTAGTAGTTCCCATTGTCAACGCCACCACTCGCCATCCACCACGTACAGCCGAGATGAGAGAAATAAAGTCAAATCTCCTACTACATAGAGCATGCCTTGTGATTTCATTTAAGCGACCACTAGATACATCGTCTAGGGGTTAGAAACGATCTCCGCTGTATACCAGCAACATATACGATTCAGAGTAGCGAAGAAGGGCTATGCAACATTGCCAACCAAGGCTAAGGAGCCCCGTCAAACCCATTTGGGGATTTATGCAAGTAGTAAGTACCCCAGTCCTACTACTATTAGTGTTCCTTAGAAATAAAATGAGGATATGGTATATTTTGCATTTGTGTATCAGATAAGCAACGGTACCTTCGGGTCAGTTTTTTTTTGGGGGGGTGTAGAGTAAGTCCACTAGAGGCAACAGGATGGTTTTGATGTTCACTGTGTTTATACACACATATACATTATGATAGAATATACATTATAGAATATAAATCTGAATATATTAATATATATATAAGTTGTATATATATTTTATATTGTATATATATATTAATATGGAAATACGATGAGGAAATTAATCCGACAATATGAAAAGAAAATATTTTAAAAATATAACAAACACAGGATGTTACGATCAGGGAACAATTTTTAGTGTCAATACTTAAGCATTTTGGTATTTTATACCATCTTCAGGACACTGTTAGGTGATGTTTATGTGAGGGACAAAATGAAAGATGTTAAGTGTATAGTGGTTGTGTGAATCTGATGCTATTAACTGTTAATTTTTATATGCGCATTTGTTTATAAAAAGCAAATGACGTGATCAATGCATGTGTAAAAATGGAAGGTGAAGAACATATAATGACGCATGCTTTAACGTGAATAAGCGGAGAATGAAAAGTTAATAAAGATATGTCATATTTCATATGGAATATTAATGTTAGAAAAATAAGAAGATTAAAATAATATATAAATATATATAATCCATATATACGCATATCCACATATAATCATACATAGACATATACATACATATATATATATTTATATATACATACACATACACATACACATACATATATGTACATACGTGCATACATATACATACATATACATACGCACACATATATAAATATACAAAATGTATACATTTACCTTCAGGTCATTTTATTTTTGGAGTGGGGGGGCGCAGAGTAAGTCCACTAGAGGCATCAGGATGGTTTTGATGTTCACTGTGTTTATACACACATATACATTATGATAGAATATACATTATAGAATATAAATCTGAATATATAAATATATATAAGTTGTATATATATTTTATATTGTATATATATATTAATATATATAAGTTGTATATCTTATTATAATGGAGATTGTGGGTTTGTCTGTCTGTAACCGAAACTATGTTACTATACAAGTCACAATCTCCTTAGTTATTTACATCACATTCTCTATGATTTTATTTTTATTTAAACCTCAATTATTAATAAAATTGTTTTACATTATTAAGACTGTTGACCATATCTACATACTAATAACATGCAATTGTATTTATATATATACAATAAAATAGTGGATTACAGTGTGAATGGCATATTGATTGTAAAAAATTTGATTTTAATAAATATATGCTAGGTATTATTGATTTCTAATTGTTAGGTTTTATCTTATTGAATATGAGCAAAAATCTTGGGGATAAATCTTAAAAGAAATCCCTTAACAAGAAGAAATAACTGTAATATTATTCTTTACTTCCTATTTTAACTAAATAGTTAAATTAGGAAAATTTACCAATGAAAGACGGGAGTAATGGAAAATGATGGAAGAGTTAGTTTCAAAGTTGTTCTATTTTTCAATCATACCCCCTCTGTTCCAAATCTTTTTATCTGCATTCTTATTCAGTTTCATTAGCCTTTCTAATTTAATATGATATTTTATTATATTAAAACTTAAATACTTGCACCCGGAGGGTGCATATATTTGCTAGTATATTTAATATGTATATTGAAATCAGAGTCAGTTTTTTCTCATATGAAATCACGCTGCATTCTGTGTCACCACCGACCGAGCAAATATACTGACAACAGCTGTGAATGGATTTTTAAAAAATCTAAGATGAAACCCGATGTTCATCCAAGCGTGGTGACGTATGTGAATCAAATGAAATAAGGGGTGAAAATAATCTCACCTGTTGGAGATTTAAAGGTAGATGACCTGGTTTTTGTTTGATTTCTTTGTTTAATGGCATATCAATCTTCATGGGTTATTTAATGCCAAAGCCATACTAGTACAAAGAAGAATAGTTGTGGTAATGTTTAACTCTTAACGTCCTATACCACCTCATTCCACCCAGCTGCTGCCCTGTCGGCTGGGGCGTTAGAATGCATCGACTGCACCTCTTCAGAGAGGTAAGACTCTTCCAATGGGGCCACCTGTTGGCCGTGGGTGGCGACCCGTGATGCTTAAGGATGGATGAGCAGTTCATGACATGGAATACTCCACTTTGGCCCTATCTTGGGCTAGACGGGCGGTTGGAGAGGCCTCCTCCGATCAATCGGCTGGTCACGTCAAGCCCTAGCACCTATATGATTTTCCCAACCCTATTGCCCTTATGGCAAGCCCCAACCCCTTTTTATCATATGGGTGCTAGAAGGCGGTGGCTGGGTCTACATGTCCTGGGAATGACGTTAAACTCTATCTGATGGTGAGGTTCAGTTTTGGAGGTTTGGGGAATGTGGAGCACCCCTTCATCACCATTACTCCTTGGTCCACTCTGACCCGGAGTGGTAGTACCTGTTAGGGTCCCATCTATGGGTTAAATAGAAAAATGTATTTATAAAAAAATTGTACTATCCATTAAAAATTGATTTATTTCAAAAACTTTATCGGCATTAAATGACCCACTGAGGTTGATATGCCGTAAAACAAAACAAACAAAACAATCCACCCGGCTGGAAGTCACATTTGTTTTCCTAATCCACCCCAAACGATAGCCTTTGTTTAAATGTAATATTAAACATATTTAGGAGTTTTTGATTTAAGGGAAATAACAGGTAACTTTAAATGAAAAGGCCATTTTTAGCCATTTATTGATAAATCTTTATAGGAATGGGGCTCTGTCTAGAATGAAAAAAATAGAGGGGAAAAAATAAATATTCGACTTGTTGAGGGGGGTGGGTGCAAAAAGAAGCAAGTCAAACGCCTTCTCAATAATGTCGTCGCCGTCAAAAAATCTTTAGCAGCTGAAAATCCGTCGTCGTCGTAAAATCTTTAGCAACTCAAAAATCTTCCGCAGCTGAAAAATCCATCGTCATAGAATCTTCAGCAACTAAAAATCGCAACTCCACTCCTGCCATCACCCTACTTCTACTTATACTACTGATTCTACAGTCCTACATGCCAGGCAACGCCTAGCCTGCTTCCTTTGAGAATACGGCAGGCCTTGATATTCGCCACTCACCTCGTGTTCTCTGTCACACTCTGGACTTAGAAAATTCTCAGCAGGATGTTAAGAGTTAATCCATAAGGGTTTAGTCTGAAAAAAAGGAAATGTTTTTAAATAAAATAACTGGTGCATTATATCTTTTATTCATTAATATATCAACACTGAAAATTTCATTAAATTCGGTTTATTCCCTGATTTTTTTATATATTTTTTCCGGTAATATTCGCGGAGTTCCGTCCCGGGCTCCTGCCTCAAAAACTGCTAGCCGGTGGCTGCTGAAAAAAACACCAGCTACGATTGAAGTTCGTAGGCGAAATGGTGTCACTAGAAAAAAAAACCTCCCCCAACCAATTTAGGACGTTTTTCTCCAACCAACTTAGGAGGTTCTGTTTTTTTTCATCCTGTATACAGGGTGACCCAGAAAAAACAGAGCCCAAATTATTTATTTTCCATTAAACTAACCCTAAGCCCCAACCCTAACCCTAACCCCTAAACCCTAACCCTAGTTTTTTTTCAAGTGACACCACTTCGGCTATGGACTTCAATTGTAGCTGGTGTTTTTTTTTCAGCAGCCACCGCTAGCGTTTTTGAGGCAGGAGGCCAGGACAGAAATCTGTGAATATACCCCTTTTTTTTTTTTTGGCGGGGTGACATACAATGGTGGAATTTAGGTCCGTTAAGTTCGATTTAACCTAAAATCGTTTATGTTGGGTTAATCTATAATCAGTTATCTCCCTTTAATTTAAGAGTAAAATTCTTTAGAAATCAAGTTTTAATTAACGTATGTAGATTTTTAAAAAAAACTTTGTTATTTTTGGTATTTCCTTTGTATATGTTATATTAATAAAAAATATTTTTGCTACCATTTATTTATGCAAATAACTATTTCCCTATGTTTCTATAAATCAATAGATTGAAATACTGAATTAATTAAAATAAAAATCATTGATTTGTAATTATTTCAGATTATTATTTATTTATGTTAGGAAAGCAATTACAATGCGTATAAAATAAAAATATATGGAATGTGTATTTTAATTAATTATATATTCTGTGTTTAATTCTAACCTATTGTTTATACTAGGACCTAATTTAGCTATTAATAAACTGTGGCAGACCGGAAGTTCTTACTTCAACAAACAAAAATCAAATGACAAAAATAAATAGTCTGCGCATGGGATTGCGCACCTTAGTAAAAGAAAAGAAATTTAAAATAAAAATTTGTACAATTCAACCCAATGGAAGACGTTTCGCGCCTAAAAGAAATCTATCAAATAGACCCCTTTTTGGAGCCTACCCTGGACTATAAAAAAGCCAACTTTTTCATATTCCAACAGAAAGATCTAACTTGCCTAAGGGAATTCACGTCACCTTTTTAAGAAATTTTCTCACACATGCTGAAGGTATGAACTATCTCTCTCTATAAATAACCTACGCTTTCTGAGATAAACATAGATTCATTCAACTTATGCCTGACTTAGAGATTTCTTGGTACGAAAAAGAAAAAGAAAATAGAGGGGAAAAATAAATTCTTGTTGAAGAGAAGGGGGTGGGGGGGTCAACAATGTCGTCGCTGTCACAAAATCTACAGCACAAGAAAAAAATCCGTCGTCGTGTCGTACAATCACCAACTCTATTATCATCAGAAGCTGAAAAATCGCAACTGCTTGCTGTCGTCACCCCACCTCTACTTATACGAGATTTTCTCTTCAACATCCGGGTGTCTGCACCCCAACGCACGAGATTCCGGGCCAATCCTAGCTGCCGGAATCTTGTAGCCATCATCCGGGCACCTGGCGCTTACATCCGGGACAGTAGTATTGTGAATTCGGTGCCAATGTGTCGCCCGTTCGCATTCCGAAGGACGCAGGTTCGATTCCACATGCCAGGCAAAGCCTAGCCCGCTTCCTTCGAGAATACGGCGGGCCACTCACCTCGTGTCTCTTGTCACAAGATTTATAACATCTCTGCTTATATTTTACGTTGAACTTTTCAAAAAGCACCTTTTTACAGAACTTGCCAAGTATCTGTATTACCTTTTGTAAACTTCATGTTAATACAATGTTGTTTGTTTTAATTGTGAGTTCTTGTCTTTTATGTCATGTGCTTATATAAATATTATTCTTATAGTGTGATGAGTACTTTGACTAAATAACCTACAAGGCTTTTGGAAAACCCTAACCACTATGAATTAGTTACCCTACACGACCATCCTCTATAAAACTTTCTCTTAATTCTGAGATTACCAATGTTGCATATTATATACATTATAAACATTTATTTATTGCAATTTTCCACCTCATATTTATGTGAACTGGGATTTTCAACCCTCGCAACAATTAAGTGTAAAAAAAAGAGGAACTCTTCAATGCATTGATGAGGAAATGAGAATTTGTCTCTCAAACATAAGACCAAACATTGAAGAAATCGCAAGGTCTCATCAAGTTCATGTTTTCTCATTAACACAGGAATGAATAAACTTCATAGAGGTATGTTAAGTTTGCTTTTGTTAAATGTGTTATTTTTTTTATATAATTTAACAGTTAACTTAATAACATATTAGTCCTATTTTTGTATACAGTGCGCTATTCAAGTATCTGTAGTACTATAAGTGCGGCCCAGACTATATAAAGTTTGAGAACCACTGAGTTAACTTAATAACATATTAGTCCTATTTTGTATACAGTGCGCTATCAAGTATCTGTAGTACTAATAAGTGCGCCTAGACTATATAAAGTTTGAGAACCACTACTCTAACTCTCGTCCCTATATAAGAAATCTGTATATTATCACCCAATGAGGGTAATATAGCAGGTAACAATAAAGCGAAGGTTCTCAAATGGACTCCTACACATGGACACATACCATATTGTACAACCAGCAAAACTTATGGTCATCAGCTGTGCAGCACTCAATGCCATCTAGAGGACTTCCAAGAGTGAAGACTGATGGGATCGATAGTTGAGAGAGTATCAAGGGAATCATTCTGTCAGCAAAGCCATGAATGTATTTTTGATTCCGTTATTAATGAAACCTTTTTTTTTTTAATTTCAGATTTTAATTCCAGAAAGAAATCTGGTGCAAAAAAAAAGAAAGACTTGGTCATACCGGTGAGGGTGGCTGGAATGTTTGTCTCCCCCCGCCGTACGGTTTACGAAAACCTGCATTGTTTATTGTTTTCAGTAAGTAAAAAAATTTATTTATTGTATGTTTGTTATTTCGCCACCATTTCATTCATAACATGAGGAAAAAAGAAAAGGAGGAGGATAAAAAAGAAAAAAAAAAAGGAGAGGAAAAAGAAATAAGAAGAGAAATTATAACCCCACAAAGAAAAATGTAAGCACGTCTATTTCTGATATGCACTCTGATGATGAAGTTTATACTTCAAATCGATAAGACAAAAATATCTTTTTTGTTTTTATTTTTTTATATGCATTGTAATTGCCTTCAAATCATTAATATATTATAACATACGTTAAGTATGCTTCAAGCAAATTACCAATTGCTTTTATTGTATAAGAATTAAATGTGGTTTTAACATTCATGGCTAAAACACTTCTTATAATGCGTTAGGAGGCCTTGAAAAGCACCCAATGTAGGTGAATATATACACAACTTCCAACAAAAAGGTACATAACAAATTACAGACTTTACAAAAACCTTGCATTGTTTATGTAAGTAGAAAAATTCTTGGTTTAATCCTACTCGACTGCCAAGCTGGTTTCGAGTCACACACGAGCAGTCTCCCATGTCTAAAAACTTGCTGATGAGACCTAATAGGTCGAAATGTACATTCAGGGATTGACATTTTCTCAATCTGTTTAGCCTTACATTTGAACATATATGCCCGCCTAAATTCATTAATTATTAACTAATTAATTTTCAAAAATTAGGTAATTAGGTAATTTAATACAATATTTTATTACATTAAAACTTGAATACTTGTACCCGATGGAGGGTGCTTATGTTTGCTAGTCTTGTTAATGTGTAGAATTGATTTTCAGAACGGATCAAAACTGGGAATTTGTTGATGCTGTTTCCTTCATTTATGGATGCCATGTCTATGCCTATGATCCAAGGTAAGAAAAGATTTTTATTTACAAAAGAATTCTTTACAAAATTCATTTTCCTTGCTTAAATAGAAAAAAGGGATTTTCTAAGAATGAGGGATAGACTTATCCAATAATCTGGTTTAATCAGGATTAAAAAGAATTTAGTCTTTAAAAAAAATCCATTGGTTAAAAAAATTCATTAAAAAGAATTAAGAATTTAAGATTTAAGAATTAAAAAAGATTAAAAACAAAATTTGTTAAAAAAAGATTGATTAAGAAAAAATAGTTAAGGAAAACATTGGGTTTAAAAAAATTTGATTAAAAATGAATTTGTTTAAAAGAATTTGATTAAAAATTGAATTTGGTTAAAAAAATTTGGTTAAAAAAGAAAATTGATTAAAATGAATTTGGTTAAAAAAAGAAATTGATTAAAAATGAATTTGTTTAAAAAAAGAAATTCATAAAAAATGAATTTGTTTTAAAAAAATTTGATTAAAAATGAATTTGGTTAAAAGGAAATTTGATTTAAAAAAAATTTGGTTAAAAAAGAAATTCATTAAAAATGAATTTGATTTAAAAATTTGTTTAAAAAAGAAATTCATTAAAAATGAATTTGAATTAAAAAAATTTGGTTAAAAAAGAAATTCATTAAAAATGAATTTGATTAAAAAAATTTGGTTAAAAAAAGAAATTCATTAAAAATGAATTTTGATTAAAAAAATTTGGTTAAAAAAAAGAAATTTTAAAATGAATTTTGATTAAAAAATAAAATTTGGTTAAAAAGAAATTGATTAAAAGGAATTTTGTTAAAAAAATTTGAATAGAAAATGAATTTGGTTAAAAAATTTGGTTAAAAAGGAATTTGATTAAAAAAATTTTGATTAAAATGAATTTGATTTTAAAAAATTGGTTAAAAATGAATTTGATTAAAAACATTTGGTTAAAAATGAAGCTTAATTTAAAAAAAATTTGGTTAAAAATGAATTTGGTTAAAAAAAAATTTTGGTTAAAAAAAAATTATTTCTCTGAATTTTTTAGTATTTATTCGGATTATTGTCCTCATCTTTATTGTTATCTGTACAATGTTTTGCCGATGTGCCCTCTGGCTCTCTTCCTCGGCCAAAACATTGTACAGATAACAATAAAGATGAGGACAATAGTCCAAATAAAAAAAATTAGTTAAAAAAAAATGGTTAAAAAATGTTGTGTGTTCATTTCTTATTACAATTGTGTTTGTTGGGTTTTATTTCATTATGTAGGAATACTTTTTTAAAACAATAGAGAAAAGACTTAGCAGCTCCATTTTCCCAGCCATAAAACTTGTAACTCACTGACCTTTTCTGATGTCTTTTTTTCTCTTTAGTCTAAAAGATGATAAGATGAACAGATCGAATTTGGTTCATATTTCCAAAACTGGACTTGGTTCCCAAGATGGTTACAATTTACAAGGCATCAAACTGAATACTTTCAAGACTTTGCTAAAGAATAATGGTCATTCCAAGGTAAGAATTCAACACACATAAATCCCCCCTACCTCCCCACACACAAAATTGTGTGGGTGTGGTAGTGTGTGGCAAAAGTTACTGAATGGAAGATTTTCTTCTTGGATTCATTTGAGATCACAAACAAATAAATCAAACAATAAATTTGCACCTTTGCAGAGGGGTAAGACTCCCCCAATGGGGCCACCTGTTGGCCATGGGTTGCGACCCATGATGCTTAAGGATAGAACCAGGTGGATGAGCAGTTCATGACCTGCATACTCCACTTTGGCCCTTTCTTGGGCTAGACGGGTTGGTTGGGAGAGGTCCCTCCCGATCAATCGGCTGGTCACGTCAAGCCCTAGCACTTATATGATTGCCCCAACCCTATGCCCTTATGAAAGCCCCCACCTTTTTATATCAAAATATGTGCCAAGAAGGCGGTGACTGAGGGTCTACATGTGCCTGGTAATGACGTTAAACATCTATCTGATGGGTGAGGTTCCAGTTTTTGGAGGTTTGGGGAATGTGGAAGCACCCCTTATCACACATTCTCCCTGGTCACTCTGACCTGGAGTGTAGTACCTGTTAGGGTCCCATCTATGGGTTAAATAGAAAAACATGAGTTTATAAACAAAATTGTATTATGCACTAAGATAAATTTTATTTTTCACAACTCTGTCGGCATTAATGACCCACTGAGGTGATAATGTCCGTAAACAAAACAAAACAAACGAACCCAAACCATACCAAACCAAACTGGTCCAGGCTTTGATGTCAAAGTCAGAGAACTACTTCTAAGAGTAGTTCACTAACATGAGTTTTTGTTTGTTTTGTCCTTGTTTGGGTGGAGTTCATTTCATCTTAGAATATTCTGTTGAATAAAAAATACAATAAATAATCCGAATGCTGTACGTGAGTCCACATCTTTCTTACGCACTGTTCACGGTGCTACGGAAACCCCCTGCTAACAAGATGGCATCAAAACAAGATGCAATTGAATGAAATGGTTAATAGTTTTTGGTGTTCCTTTTTGGTCACATTTCTAGGAATATTCTGGTGTTGATTGTGACAAGGGAAATGGCCTGTCGCACCACTAATACGATTAGATTCAATTTGGTGTTTGAAGATAAAAAATGGAAACTTGTGTGTACATGTATATGTGTCGAAAGTGAAATACTACATTAAACCATCTTATGAACAACAATCCTTGAAGCATAAACACGGGTGAGAATCACACTCCGTCACCTAATGGAAGATCAGCTTTTATATCTTTTTCTTCTAAATAACCCAACAAGGGTTGACATGCATCCATAAATCCAACCAAAAAATAAATCCAAGAAATGAAAATGAAACAATTAAAAATAACCCAACAAGAGTTGACATGCCATAAAATCGCAACCAAATAATCCAAGAATGAATGAATCATATGAAATAACCCAACAGGGTTGACCATGCATAAAATCCAACCAACTATAACACGCCTGTTTATAATTTAAGTTTTAAATGTTTTTTGTTTTTTTTTTTTTTTTATAGATGTTTTTCAGTCTGTGAATTACCTGCTACGTCANAGAGAAGAGTAGAAAAAGGTAAGAACCAAGATGGAAGGTTACATTTGAATTTTTGGATGAAAAATGGAAACCCTATTGGTAGTGGGCTTGGTGGTAGGGGACAGGGTATTTAGTGGAGTCCTCACTCAACAAGGGCTAATATTAGCATTAGTATATCCATGATATACTAACACTGAACACAACGGAAGGAAAACCCAAATAAGATCATTTGTACATAAACCAAAACCTTGTTATTTTAGATCTGAATTTGTGCTGTTATTACCAGGTTTATGTGTATGTGTGTGTGTGTGTATGTATGTGTATATATATTATATATATATATATATATATTTTTATTTTTTTATTAAATTAGTTTATAACTAATACACTAAACACGCAACCCTTTAAAAAACAAAATAGATAAAAGAACTAAAAAAACGAACTAACACCAAATCATACACCCCATGATGACGACTGAAGAACCAGTCGAAAGCGCTCGGGTTGATAGTATGGGAAGAATCCTATTTCAACTGGATCCTAACATCAGAAAGATCACCAGAAGACTGGAAAAAATACAAATCCAGATAATGAAGTAGAAATGTTCCGTGTTGTTTAATAACACCTGCTTAAAATATATATATATATATTATGGACTTTCCCGTCGATTTTCGACGTATGAGGGTTCATTACACACAATGAACACCCACACAGTGATTTGTTTATAGTGGTGAAGGCTTGTGTTGGACCATCCACACTTTTTGGCACAGTCGATAGGAAAGAATTGGTGCATCAAGGGTTGCCACAAACCCAATCAATGACTGACCTCAGGAATTTTGAATTCAGAGTTATCCCTCTCCTAGACTGGTTACCTACCCAAGGCTGAAGGGCCCAGTCTGCCCTACTATTTAACCCATAGCTGGAAGGAATTTTGAATTCAGAGTTATCCCTCTCCTAGACTGGTTACCTACCCAAGACTGAAGGGCCCAGTCTGCCCTACTATTTAACCCATAGCTGAAGGGAGAATATATGGATTCATACCTTTCCCAAGGGTATTAGCGCTATGTGAAATGCTAACAGCTTCGTCTAGGAATTGAACTCGAATCGATGAGTCCATTTTCCATGACTCTAACCACTAGCATATATATATATATATATATATATATATATATATAGATGGGTTACCAAGTAAGTTGGTATTAGGATGATTCTAAGTTGGCCCTTTCTTCCAACAGCGTAATGTTAGAGTTGTTCAGGTCCAAGTTGAGAGCTCAATGTTCAATATTATTAAACAGAGCAATATGATTGGTAAAGAAAAGGACTTAAAAACTGGCCATTTTGCGGTTATAGATCTATTTCTACCCCCAGGTATCTGTGTATACCTATCAGTTTTTATGACTAGAGAATTTCTGTTTCTCTCTTTATGAGTCCAGATTAAAAACATTTACATCTAAAAACAGACCTAATTATCATTATGCTCTGATGATGATTTTTTTATAAATCGAAATATTGTCATTAGCAATGAAAATGATATAAAAATATATTCATTTTAACAACATTGTGTGTTTTCATACCCTTTTATCTATACACACACACACACACATATATATATATATATATATATATATATATATATATACTTTGGTGCGGTACCAAGTTTCTTGGTACAAGGTGATTCTAGGTGGGTCGTAATTCTCTACCAGTAGTTTGTTGTAGAGTTCAGGTTCCGTATGAGAGCTCAATGTTTAATTATTGTAAACAGAGCAAAGTTATTTGGGAATAAAAAGGCCTTAAATAGCATGGGTATCATGGTTATGGACCATTTCCACTCGCGAGTATGACCACGAGCTTCTTCAGACCACTGGTCCATAACCACGATACCCATGGTATTTAAGGCCTTTTTATTCCCAAATATATATATATATATATATATATATATATAGATTTTTTGGATGTTTGTTTATTTTTTTAGAAGCATTGGTGAATAAAGTATATATTAATATTTATATTTTTTGCTTGAAGGCAATTACAATGCGCATATCGCATAAAATTCGATAATTATAGAAGATAAATAATATTGACAAGTGAATCTCGCAAAGAATTACTCGGTGTGTAGAACATCGTACAGCAGCTGTTTTGACTTTATTAAGTCTCATCAGCGATGTATACTAACGATCTCCCTCCGACAGAAATCGAAACCGGGACTTCAGCAGGATAGTCAGAAACTATACTGCCTCGACCACCGATACAGCACCGAGAAATTCCTGTGAAATTAACTTGTCATACTGGGATGTCTCTACCATATGAGGCAAGGGAACGTTAAGTAAACAACATATATATATATATATATATATATATATATGCTGATGAGGCCTAATAGGCCGAAATGTACATACAGAGATTGATTTTTCTCGATTTGTTTAGCCATACATTTAAATAGGCATTCCCGCCTAATTCATTATTAATTAATTAATTTTCAAAATTAGGTACGACTCCAATTAAGCACATATTCTCCCAAAAATTGTCGGCAAAAAAGCCATTCCAAACATACTGTGTTTACTTATCATAATATATATATATATATATATATATATATATATATATATGAAATAAATATTTTAGAAAAAACAAACACATGATGTTAAAATTCGCTGACAGAAATCTGTTTCGACCCTTTATTGAAGTGGTCTTCATCAAGAGCGAGTTGTGTATGATAGAGAGAACGGTGTGAGTGGACTGTTATAAGACGAAAGTGGTGTAGCTGAAACGTTCAATATTATAGCCGGAATTTTAAAAAAAAAAATTTTTTATTTTTTAAATTTTTAAATTTTGAAAATGCGTATTCTGTTTTGAAAATAAAATAAAATAACTGTTGGATTCACTTCCATTCATTTTTCATATATATATATATATATATATATATAACACTGAAAAGTGCTGATTTAATAGGAAGACGGAAGATGACTGGTTTATTTTCACACAATATAAACAATGTCACAAAAACATAATGCTGATTGTTGTAGTAATGTGTGAAGGATGATCACTAATTAGGAATTAAAATTTTTTTCTTTACATATTTTGAAAGTTGATTATTGTGATCGCGGGATTGGACCTAGATAGATAGATAGATAGGAACAGGCTGAGATAGATAGATAGATAGATAGATAGGAACGGACTGAGATAGATAGATAGATAGATAAATAGGAACAGGCTGAGATAGATAGATAGATAGATAGATAGATAGGAACGGACTGAGATAGATAGATAGATATAGATAGATAGATAAATAGATAGATAGATAGGAACAGGCTGAGATAGATAGATAGATAGATAGATAAATAGGAACAGGCTGAGATAGATAGATAGATAGATAGATAAATAGGAACAGGCTGAGATAGATAGATAGATAGATAGGAACAGGCTGAGATAGATAGATAGATAGGAACAGACTGAGATAGATAGATAGATAGATAGATAACAGGCTGAGATAGATAGATAGATAGATAGGAACAGGCTGAGATAGATAGATAGATAGATAGACAGGAACGGACTGAGATAGATAAATAGATAGATAGATAGGAACAGACTGAGATAGATAGAAATGAACTGAGATAGATAGATAGATAAATATATATATATATATATATATATGAAAGTTGATTATTGTGATCGCGTGTTATAAGAGTTTATTTATACATATTAAATGTGTGGAGGATGATCAGTAATTTGGACCAAGCTTATTCTAATAGTGACCTCCTAATTTTTCAAATATTTTTTTTACATAGTTTGAAAGTTGATTATTGTGATCGCATATTATAAGAGTTTATTCCTACATATTAAATAGTTTTTTAGTAAATTCTCCTGGTCCGATTAAAATTTATATTGCAATAATTACTGAAGCGTGAACAAATTTGAGACACAGGCCTTCTCGCATTTCTAGAAATCAACTCAAGCGGATGACCTATATATATATATATATATATATATATATATGTGTGTGTGTGTAGACAGGTAGTGTTACTTTGGCAGCCATGGGACCGGTTCGTATTTAACATATTACAGATTGACTATTTGGAGGGCATTATCCCTGGGGTGGCGACTGCAATAGATTTTTCTCAAGCAAAAATTGATTTTAACAGCCATTTGACAACTGCCATAAAGGGCTGGTGTTTAAACTATTAAATACATACATTTGTTTATATATTTTACGATCACCAGAGAGATCCAGTCTGTAAACAGACTATAAGAGGTTCACAAAGTATTAACTCTGGTTCTTATAAAACATTGGGTTACTTAAAGGATAAGTACCCAATGTGGAACACTTCAGTTAGGTAAACGACAAACACGTTAGTTACATTTATATGACTTTATTACAACATGTATAGGGTAACGAAGTTCCCCAGACTATAGAATTTCACAAGTGTCCAAACATACACAGTAGTATTCATAGACAAAATAGGTGGCAACCACTTACTGTGAGCAGTGTCGTGTCTGTGGCGTCATCCACTGACACTGTGTTTCAACATTTTATGCCTCTTCAGTGTGGCTAGACACAGCAACTACCGCTGACCAGGAGCGAAATCCGACTGACTTTTTGTTAGCCCTATTCGTTAACCTCTGGGCCATTTGACAACTGCCATAAAGGGCTCGTGTTTAAACTATTAAATACATACATTTGTTTATATATTTTACGATCACCAGAGAGATCCAGTCTGTAAACAGACTATAAGAGGTTCACAAAGTATTAACTCTGGTTCTTATAAAACATTGGGTTACTTAAAGGATAAGTACCCAATGTGGAACACTTCAGTTAGGTAAACGACAAACACGTTAGTTACGTTTATAAGACTTTATTACAACATGTGTAGGGGAACGAATGTCACAAGTGTCCAAACATACACAGTAGTATTCATAGACAAAATAGGTGGAAACCACTTACTGTGAGGAGTGTCGTGTCTGTGGCGTCTGGCATGCACCATAGGTGTCTGCTGGAGAGAGGTGACAAGCACGTCCAGGCTTGTTCAGTGGCATCTGAAGAAGAGGGTTCCCTCCTTGGGTTCCTGTGTCATGTGACCAAAAAGGGTCTCCAGACACAGGAGATTTACCAAAACCCTCAGACAAGAGAGACTGCCCTTACAAGACGATCATTGCTTTATGCTGGCAGTGAAAGTTAATTTAAGTCACCCCGAGAGAGCTCTACCGGGTTTTGGGAGCATATAATAATCGAAATCCGAAATATATATATAAAGGATTGGAATGAATCCGACAGAATGTGGGGTGGAGATGTGAGGAACAAAAGAACAAAACTCAGACAAAAGTGTGTAGGATATATTTCGCTAGAGCTTTGAGCTCGGAATCATCAGTCATTTTAATGAATTATCAGGTTATCATACAGCTCAAAGCTCTAGCGAAATATATCCTACACACTTTTGTCTGAGTTTTGTTCTTTTGTTCCTCACATCTCCACCACATATATATATATATATATATATATATATATATACATATATATGTGTGCGTGTATAGACAGGTAGTGTTACTTTGGCAGCCATGGGACTGGTCGGCATTTAACATATTACAGATTGATTGTTCAGATCAGAAAGACGGAGGGCATTATCCCTGGGGTGGCGACTGCGATAGATTTTTCTCAAGCAAAAATTGATTTTAACAGCCATTTGACAACTGCCATAAAGGGCTGGTGTTTAAACTATTAAATACATAGGTTTGTTTATATATTTTACGATCACCGGAGAGATCTAGTCTGCAAGCAGATGATCGTTGTTTATATATGCTTGGTAGTGAAAGATAATTTAAATCACCCCTTAGAGAGCTCTACCAAATTTTTGGGAGCCTAGACGAACTGTTCACCAGGCGGAAATGTATATATATACAGCTCTTACACCTGTAATTGAGCACCTTATTTTCATTTCTCCAATACTAAATATCTACACACACACTCACATTCACACACACACTGACACACACACTCACACACACTCATACACACTCATATACACTCACACTCACACACACTGACACACTGACACACATACACTCACTCACACACACTCACTCACTCACACACACACACTCACTCACACACTCACTCACACTCATGCTCACACACTCACTCACACTCATACACACGCACACTCACACACACACTCATAAATACACACACACTCATACACACACTCATACACACACTCACACTCACACACACACTCACTTTCACACACACTCACACATTCACTCTCACACACACTCACACTCACACATACTCATACACACACTCACACTCATACACACGCACACTCACACACACTCACTCTCACACCCACACACTCATACACGCACTCACACTCACTCACACACACACACTCACACACATACACACACACACTCACACTCACACTCACATTCACACACACACACTCACACACACACACTCACACTCACACTCACTCACTCACACACACACACACACATATAATCGAGATGCGTGGTGTAAATGTTTACTCTTTGGAAATTCTAGTCGGAAAGACAACGAATTGTTTTCATCTTTATTCTTCTTAAACATGTTTAACGTGTGTTGTCATTAAACATGTTTAAAGTAAATTATCATTGACTGAAAAGAGTCGCATCTCAATTATGAAATTTAAAAAAAACAAAAGTGTTATTTTCAAATCAAAAATGATCAGGAAAACAAAAAACACTGCTGTTTGCATTTCACATAGTGTTAATACCCTTGGGAAAGGTATGAATCCAAATGTTCTCCCTCCAGCTATGGGTAAATAATAGGGCAGATTGGGCTCCATAATGTTGCTATGGCAACCAGTTTGGGAGAAGGGAAATTCTGAATTCAAACGAAAGGGGCTCTCTTCTTGTTCGTCAAAACTACTAGAAAGAAAGCTGAGTGATAGGAAGTGATAGCACTTATTGTCTGTTTCAATGAAATAGAAAAAAAGTAGAAAAGAAAGAAAGAAAAAATAAATATTGTAGCTTTTTTTTTTTTGTACTATTTTCGCAGATCAAAACTTTTCTCTTTCTATCTCTCTCACTCTCTCACCTTTTCTCTCTCTCTCTCTCTCTCTCTCTCTCACCTTTTCTCTCTCACCTTTTCTCTCTCTTTCTCTCTCACTTTTTCTCTCTCTCATTCTCCTCTCTCTCTCTCATTCTCCTCTCTCTCTCTCTCACTTTTTTCTCTCTCTCTTTTTCACTCACCGTTTCTCTCTCTCACCTTTTCTCTCTCTCTTTCTCTCACTTTTTCTCTCTCTCATTCTCCTCTCTCTCTCTCTCATTCTCCTCTTTCTCTCTCTCACCTTTTCTCTCTCTCTTTTCTCTCACCGTTTCTCTCTCTCTCTCACCTTTTCTCTCTCTCTTTCTCTCTCACTTTTCTCTCTCTCATTCTCCTCTCTCTCTCTCATTCTCCTCTCTCTCTCTCTCTCTCTCTCTCTCTCACTTTTTCTCTCTTTCTCTCTCTTTTTCTCTCTTTCTCTCTCTCTTTTTCTCTCACCGTTTCTCTCTCTCTCTCACCTTTTCTCTCTTTCTCTCTCTCACTTTTTCTCTCTTTCTCTCTCATTCTCCTCTCTCTCTCTCTCTCTTGTGACAACAGTTTTTTTTAAAAACTTTTTAATCCCGGACTAAAAACAGAACAACTAAAAACCGGTGACAATTATTTAAGATGTGTCAAAATTTTAAATTTAAATATTAATTTGAATCTTTACTTGAGTGAAGTCCGGTGATGTCGAGATTTTTCATTGTATTATATAGATTTTTTAGACAGTTGTCCTCATCTTTATTGTTATCATTAAATTGTTAATTTAAATGCCCCTTAGGAGATTGTTTCTCTAAAAATGAAAGCACCTACATTGGTCTCACTACTACAACCTTGTCAGGCTGCTTGATACTACATCTATCCGATGCCAGCACCATCTCACAATACTTAAACTCACATGTATGCCCGCCCTCTAATTACCGGAAAATTCTAACCGAAAACACATATCTTTATTGTTATATGTTGAAAGGATAAATAAATAAAGGAAGGAAAATGTTGAATGGATAAAATTGATTTAATGAATTACCAACATGTGTTTCAGCTAGGAATTTGTTCATGTACACATTATATTGTATTTATTACTATTTTAAATATAAAATGAAATAATAATAGTAGAAAATTATAAAATATTTAAGCATCGAAATTTGGCATCAAAACCCTACTAGCCAAGATTCAACTTAGGTGGGCTGGTCACGTTGTCCGTATGAATAAGAACAGGCTTCCAAAGAAGTTTTTATACGGGCAACTACCAAATGCTAAGCGTTCCATTGGATGTCCTCTCTTACAATTTGAAACGCCTCGATATTGACCTGAGTGCTTGGGAAGATCTAGCATCGGATCGGAAGGAATGGCGTAAGACCTGTTTCGCCAGACTAAAGAGCTTTGAACAAAATAGACTGAAGCATAGAGATCAGCTCTGCATAACTTTAAAAGAAAAACATTTAACTCCTGCCTTGGATCATTTCGTTTGTCAGTGTGGCTTCATGGCTCGCAGCAGGGCTGGGCTACTGTCACACTCGAGGAAACATAAAATGTCTTCTTGACAGCATGCACAACATGGGAGGAATCAAATCACTCACTGCTGACCCTCATCTATCGTTCTCGATAGGATTTTGTTCATGTACACATTGTATTCTATTTACAAATACTGTAAACCCAAGCAGAGAGGTTAGGGAATCACGTTCATTGTATGTTGATATTTTTTTTTGATCAATGCAAGGTCTATTTTTTCTACATAGGGATTTAAATCGGGCAACCCATGAGGATTCAACTCACGATTCAGTAATAATGGTTCTGTGGGACTAACTTTAAAAATCCCCCCTAGACTGAAGCATAGAGATCGGCTCCGCATAACTTTAAAAGAAAAACATTTAACTCCTGCCTTGGATCATTTCGTTTGTCAGTGTGGCTTCATGGCTCGCAGCAGTATTATTTTTTACCATAAAATGAAATAATAATAGTAGAAAATTATAAAATATTTAAGTATACAAAGAAAAATGGCCTTCTTCAGGGTAAAATGTTTGATATATTAAGTTAAAACGGTCAAAATACAGAGAATTTTGAAGTGTTCGTAAAAAAATAAATTTTTTTGACAAAGTAGTGCTGACAAACCCCTAAGTTCTCTTAATCAAAAACTGTCCCTTTGCATTCAATTGGTGTGTGTGTGTGGGGGGGGGGTCAGGAACTGTTTGACGGAAAATTTTACACTTTGCAGATTGGTACAGCACAATGACATTAACGGGCACCCGGTGAGAATCACACTCACTACTAATGGTCCTGGAAGATCAGCTTTCATATCTTTCTTATAAAGATATCTTTAATTTTTTTTTTTTTTTTTTTTTTTCAAGGCTGCATTTACCGGAGTGTGACTATGAAAACTGTTGACAGTGATTCAAGGGTCATTGAATTTTTACGTTATGTTTTACATCTCTGTTCAGAAGGCAATAATGTTTTACAAAAACATGTTTTTTAAAAAAGCAATGTATCATTCATGTATTCTTTTGGTGGGATCATATTTGCCGGCATATTTGCCCCTGCCCCACAATTTGATATAACAGTATTATTAGGGGGTGTGGGTGTCGTAATTGTTATTAAAGTAGGTTGGGGATATGAAGAGGATAATTATGTGGGTATAAAGTGGGGGATCGGTTTGGTATTATAATCAAGTTGTAAATTGATCCCCCATTTCTGTTACCTATTAGATTAAACCAAACCAGATACTGCAACTGTTTTTAACCATTTGTTTCTGGGTGTAAAGTGAGGGATCAATTTGGTATTATAATCAAGTTGTAAACCGATCCCCCATTTCTTTTACCTATTAGATTAAACCAAACCAGATTACTGCAACTGTTTTTAACCATTTGTTTCTGGTTGTAAAGTAAGGGATCAGTTTGGTGTTATAATCAAGTTGTAAATTGATCCCCCATTTCTTTTACCTATTAGATTAAACCAAACCAGATTACTGCAACAAAAACAGTTGCAGTAATCTGGTTTGGTTTACTGGTTTACTGATTTACTGTTTGAAAACTGATCCCCCATTTCTTGATGGGTGTAGGTGTCAATGGTTATTTAGGGTAGGTGCTTCATATACCTGTTGAGGTCTGGACATGAATTGAGGGATCAGTTTGGTGTTATAACAAGTTGTAAACTGATCCCCCATCTTTTGACCATGAGACAATCCAAAAAAGTTTTAACTATATACAACTATTGATGGCATGCAAGAACCCCCCTACCCCCACCATCACCCCCGACCCTGACCCCCCACTATCACCCTTTATATCTAATATTACAGTATTATCACATGAAGCTGATAGGGAACAACATCTGGGTAAACTATCAGATACCTCACCTTTGCAATATAAGACCCAGGGAGGGGGGGTCATTTTGAAAGTCAACAAGATTGGGGGTGGGGGCTCTTATATCCCATCAAAGAGGATAATTATGATGTGGGTATAAAGTGAGGGATCAGTTTGGTATTATAATCAAGTTGTAAACTGATCCCCCATTTCTTTTACCTATTAGATTAAACTAAACCAGGTACTACACCTGTCTTTAACCATTTGTTTCTGGATATAAAGTGAGGGATCAGTCTGGTATTATAAAAAGTTGTAAACTGATCCCCCATATTTTGATCAAATTTGATTAAACCAAACCAGATACTGCAACTGATTTTTAACCATGTTTCTGAATGTAAAGTGGGGGATCATTTGGGTATTGTAACCAAGTTGTAAACTGATCCCCCATATTTTGATCACATTAGATCAAACCAAACCACATATTGCAACTTTTTAACAATTTGTGTTTCTGGATGTAAAAAGAGGGATCGGTCTGGTATTGTAACCAAGTTGTAAATTGATCCCCCATTTTTTGATCACATTAGATAAAACCAAACCAGATACAACTGTTTTTAACCATGTTTCTGGATGTAAAGTGAGGGATCAGTCTGGTATTGTAACCAAGTTATAAACTGATCCCCCATTTTTAAATCAGATTATATTCAAGCCAAACCAGATACTGGAACTTTTTAACCATTTGTGTTTCTGGATGTAAAGTGAGGGATCAGTCTGGTATTGTAACCAAGTTGTAAACTGATCCCCCATTTCTTTTACCACTATAGGTCTGATCAGTATTGGAAATCTTCGAATTTGAACTTTTTGAATGTTACTTGTAAATTTTCCGGAAACCTATCACTTTAAAAAAAAAAAATTATTTAAAAATTAAAAAAAAATTAATTATGAAATATTCAACGGTTTGTATTTTTCTATTCAGTTAGTATGAAAATAATTCTCTTTTTTTATTATCAATGTGAAAATTGTATTTATCATTTGTTGGGTTTTAATATTATTTTTTAATTCTGTGTAAATATTGAGCAAGTATTTCACAACCTATCAAGTTCGTTTTCATAGGTCTACTTACTTAAAAAAAAAAGATAGATTTTTAAAATTTAAATTAAAAAAAAAAAATCAGAAAAAAAATATTTTTGCAGATTAATTCGAAGTTTTTTTCTTTTCTAATTAAAAAAGAAATTAATCTGTAAAACATTTTTTTCTAATTATTTACAAATTAATTTTTTTTTTTTTTTTTTGGACCAAGTAACCAATAAGCACCCCAAATCATCAACTTAATGAAAGGTTCATATTTTAACTCATCACCGGTAACATCCGCTTCTAATTTTTTGTAAACAAATGATTTTAATCAGAAGTTTATTGAGATGTTGAACTCATAATAAATTAAATAGATGGTTGGTATACGTAATCAAATTAAAATTCAATAGCAAAATCTTTTTTTAAATAAATACTTTTTAATCAGAAATTTATGAATATTTTTCAACACTTTACAATGATTTAAAAAAGACGAAAGACATTTTTATACTAAAATAGTTTTTACTTAACCAGAAGAGAAATGCAATTATGTTTATTTAAATAAAAATACAGTTTTTATTTACAAAATATTTTATGCTTATTTAAATAAAAGAATGTTGTTCAGAAATAGTATCACACAATTTGTAAAATTAGTTTTTGTCAGATACAATATGATTGCAAAAATCGTCTGTTTGTTTATTTTCAAATATTTGAAAGTGAAACTTACCGGTGATGAGTTAAAATATGAACCTTTTATTAAGTTGATGATTTTGGGGTGCCTATTGGATACTTGGTCCTTTTTTTTTTTTTTAAATCAAATGCACCCATAGAAATTAACAAGTTTATTTTCATTAGCAGGACCTGTGGATATATCACAGTATGATAATTTATCTATTACAACATTTGATGTGTTTACTAAAAGAGCTATTGTTAAATAGTTCAATATGCAAAAAGTATAATAATCTTGATTTAACTCTCTCTCACTCTTTTTCTTCCTTTCTTTCCTTCTTTTCAATATGTTCGATTGAAACAGATTAGCATTATTTGGATTTTTCGGACTAGTGTTGTTATCTTTATTGTTATATACACGTTTTGGCCAATGTGTTGTATACCCTTCTCATTACTTCTTTCTTCTTCTATTCTTCTGACATCTTAGGTTCTTCTAGGTCTCTTCTAACATCTCTTCTTCGTCTGGAATCTTCTAAGGTCTGGTCTTCTATTGGGGACTTCGGGTCTGGTCTTCTATTGGGGATTTCTCTTTATCAGAAGCCCTGTGTCATTGTTAGTTTTTAGAGGTAATAACACAAGACTCCGATTTGCTTTGATCTTACTTTATTTTTAAATCCCCAACCAGACATCTGCGCAGATTAACACGAGTTACCCTTCCATTGAGCTTGGCTGCTAGTCTCTAACTGACTGAAACTTACTTACTATCTAAACCGGATTCTCACGGTATCCACCGGAAGGAAGGATCAGGACAGGTCAAGCCTTGTCATTCAAATCCTTCAAGGCCATGGGCTGCAGCTTATAACGGCTATTTTGATTTCTACACTATTGCACATAAATATTAGGTATCTAATAATTATGTAACAAATGTACCCTCCAACCTTCTTTTCAATATGTTCGATTGAAACAGATTAGTATTATTTGGATTTTTCGGACTAGTGTCGTTATCTTTATTGTTATATACACAACATTTTGGCCAATGTGCTCTCCAACCTTCTTCAGGTGTTTCTTGTTGAATTCTGAAACTTTTTTTAAAACTTGAAAACCTTCTTGTCAAAATTGGGAGCATACACAATAATCCAAAAAATCAAAATTTTCAAGCTTCACCTAAAAAATTCAGACAAATAGTGTTAGGTAGTCCTAACAAAAAATAGAGTTGCTCCCATTTGATCAGTAAGGGACTGACAGGAACCCGGATATGGGAATTCTGCCCTGTTACTTTGGACTGGGGTTTTGGACTGTACAGACGTGCGTCAGCACGCTTGAACTAGTGAACACGTATGTCAGCACAGTTGGGCTAGTTAAGTCATTTTTAGGGTAGAAGCATTTTCTACCCTGTGTTAAATAAAGACTGACAAGCAGAGAGTCAGCAGACAAGGCCACTGGTCTCATGTGTGACCACACACATGACAACACAAAGGACGGCCCCATGTGATGAACATGCACATGATACACACAGTTGAATTCTATCCAAAAACCATCCGACTGTATTCTCTATCAGTGAGAATAAATAAAACAAATATTGTTATATGTTAAACATATTTCACTGTTTTTATTATCAATTTGTTATTCCTACATCTCGGGATATAACAAATAATAAACTAAATCTTTTTTTTTAAATCTAAAACTTAAAAAATTTTGTTAATTAAATTTTAAAAAAAATGAAGTTGGTCCATGAAAATAAACTTGAAAGGTTGTTCATTTTAATGAAATTGATTTTTTTATTATCTAATTTTTAAAAACTTTTAAAGATTAGAAAAATATTTTGTACAAATTAATTTTGGGAAATTTCTATCACTATTTATGTTAGGGGAGAAGACGGATGTCGGACCCAGGTTATGTCGGGGGACAAGACGGATGTCGGACCCTCCCAGGTTATGTCGGGGGACAAGACGGATGTCGGACCCAGGTTATGTCGGGGGACAAGACGGATGTCGGACCCTCCCAGGTTATGTCGGGGGACAAGACGGATGTCGGACCCTCCAGGTTATGTCGGGGGACAAGACGGATGTCGGACCCTCCCAGGTTATGTCGGGGGAGAAGACGGATGTTGGACCCTCCCAGGTTAAATATATAGTTGCAGTCTTTGTGAAATTTTATAAAATGTACTTTTTTTCTCTTCTTGTCATCACATTTTATTAAAAAGAAATGTTTTTATTATAATACAATATCGGTTATTTCATATAAGTCTAACATGATCAAAGGGGAACCACTCTTGACTGATAAATTATTTATTTATTTTCCCATTAAACTAACCCTAACCCTAAACCCTAACCCCGTCTTTTTTTTTCCTAGTAGATCAATAAATGATTTATAAGTCAAGAGTGGTTCCCCTTTGAACATGTTAGGATATAACCACAATATCTTTCTTTCACTGACAAAATTTATTCAAAATGTGGTTATTTCCTATAACTCCAACATAAAAAAGGGAAACCACTCCGATTGACTGATAAATTATTTATTTATTTTCCCATTAAACTAACCCTAAACCCTAACCCTAACCCGTCTTCTTTTTTCCTAGTAGATTAATAAATAAATAAATAATTTATCAGTCAATCAGAGTGGTTCCCCTTTGTTTATGTTGGAGTTATAGGAAATAACCCGAAATGTTATATATCGTTCGATATAAGTCTGTACTATTTTTTTTAGATACTTTGTAAATTCCTTTGCATTAGAAACAACGTCCTGTGAGATAAACATCTATTAACTTTTTTTCAGAACAACATTTTCAAATTTAATGAGAATTTTTAAATATATATATTTTATTATGGACTCTCTCGTCGATTTCCGACGCATGAGGGTTCACACACACAATGAACACCCACACAGGGATTTGTTTATAGTGGTGAAGGCTTGTGTTTGACCATCCACACTTTTTGGCACCGTCGATAGGAAAGAATTGGTGCATCAAGGGTTGCCACAAACCCAATCAATGACCGACCTCAGGAATTTTGAATTCAGAGTTATCCCTCTCCTAGACTGGTTACCTACCCAAGGTTGAAGGGCCCAGTCTGCCCTACTATTTAACCCATAGCTGGAGGGAGAATATATGGATTCATACCTTTCCCAAGGGCATTAGCGCTATGTGAAATGCCAACAGCTTCGTCTAGGAATTGAACTCGAATTGACGAGTCCATTTTCCACGACTCTAACCACTAGCCCACGTGCCTCCATATATTTTATTTATATATATATATAAATATATACTTGTGGATAGGTTGCACCAGTTGATAGGTTGCACCCCCAATTTTTGGTTGTCAAAATCGGTATTTGCGTCATTGCAATCATTGATCATTGCAACTTAATGATGAATAAAATTTAAAGTAGTGTGGTTTTACATTTATGTTGAATGGATCGGTTACACCACTTATTTTTGGAGGAAATTTTGGTTTAAAAAAACCCAGTAATTATTGTATTTGACGGCATATAGGACACACTTTTTTTCCAAAATTTTGGCTCAAAAAATTGCCCTGCATTTTATACATCGTAGGTGAAGTTTGAGACCTCCCGTAGGCGTAGGCTAATCTTCTCTATGATGCTCACTAACCCAGCTCACACTCAGTACTTTTACCTACCCTAAACTCCATGTATCCTTATTTTATTGCTGGTATTGTTATAATGAAGGTTAATAATTTTATTATTATTATTATTATTATTATTATTATTATTATTTCCTGCTATTGAGATGTCTTGTGTATGCTTATTGCTTGCCTATAATGCCAAATTGCTTTTATACAGCTATGTTTCTGCTTGTGTAATTCACAGCTAGACTGTTTTCAACAATATATGCTTAAATACACTTAAAAACCTTTTTCCTGAATTTGACCTGCTGAAATGGAGGTGCGTCTTATATGCCATCAAATACAGTATTATTAAATAGCAATAATTAATTCCCTTTATCTCTTTGTAATTCCTCAACAATCCAGGTGGCGCTACCAGTTATATCCCAACAAAAGGAAATAGCAGCTATGTTTCTGCTTGTATAATGCACAGATAGACTGTTTTCAACAATATATGCTTAAATACACTAAAAAACTTTTTTTTTCCTGAATCTGACCTGCTGAAATGGTGGTGCGTCTTATATGCCGTCAAATACGGTATCCAATATTCTCTCTGAATTCTGATCTTCACATGTGACACCTGTGTGACTCTTTCTCGATAATCGATAATCTTTGCTTACCATGGAATTAGAAAAGAAAACAACTGAACTTTGCTTTTTTACTGACTGACGAATTTTGTCAATTTGGCTAGACACCCCCCCCCAAAAAAAAAACAACGATTTTTGGAACACCTATTTAGTTCTTAAAAATATTCTCCCTGCATAATGTATATAACCACATTTCAAATTGTATATGAAAATGCGACTTTTTTTCAAAATTGATGATGATGATGGGAATAAACATCGAAATATCATTAAAATCCCCATCTCTTATTTGTTAATTAGATATAATATATCTAATATACTGATATAATGAATATTCATATACCTAGGTACCTCCCTCACAGTAATCTGATTGGTTAGTGTCCACCATAAATACTTAACACTGTAGTAGTACAAACGCCTGTTACTACTAACCTACTACCACGCCGACTACTCTGACGTACTACTATTACTGCGACGTACCAGCTTTATACATACCTGTGAGAATACCTACCTACAACTTTTACTAATATATCCCTTACCCCACTACATCAACTACAAAATAAAATAACAATAATAGAAAACTATAAAAAATTTTTAGTATACATGTAATAAAGGCCTTCGTCAGAGTTAAAACTTTGGTGTTTTAAATCAAAGCAGTTAAAAATACAGAGGATGAAAGGCCGTTATTCCTTGTATACTAAAAATTTTTAATAGTTTTCTATTATTGTTATCTTATTTTGTATTTAAAATAATAATAGATAGAGTACATATGTAGATGGATAAACTCCTGGCCAAAACACGTGTCAGTAAAATAAAATAAAGATAAAATCTATTTTATCCATTCAGCATTTTCTTTCCTTTATTTTTCATTTCAACATATCGTCAGATTCGCTTCCATTTTTCAACTTGCACACACACACACACACACACACACACACACACACACACATTATATATGTTTTATAATTTGCTTGAAGCATTGTGTATATATTGGTTTGGTGGTTGGTTTAAAAGGCTATCACAATACAATATATATATATATATATATATAGTTAAGAATTAATGTAAAAATGAATGGAATGAATGAAAGAATCTTTTCCAAAGGACCTCTCTTAAAAGAAAAAAATAATTTTTAAGAGAGGTCCCTAATGGAAAAGGCTTCTTCACCTCCACCGGAATCTTTATTGAAGCATTGAATTATATATATATATATATATATATATATATATATATATATATTTATGTCATCCACAGACACATGTTTCAGCATTTCACGCCTCTTCAGTGTGGCTAGACACAACAACTACCTCTGGCTAGGAGCGAACTCCGACTGACTTTTTGTCTGCCAGATTTCTTATATATATATATATATATATATATATTATATTTTAGTTTCACCAGACTGCACATTTTAAGGAATTATATATTAGAAAAAATGTAGTGCCAACCTTATTTGAAAATTGAACATTAATAAAAAAAAGAATTTGTTTTCTTGTTGTAAAAAATGTTTTCTTGAACAATTCCTACAAATTGTCAGGAACCAAAAAATGGTTTTACGTTTTTTTTTCTCCTTTTATCTACAAAATTAAATGTTAAATTCTTTCCTTGTTGGAATCGTCTTTGTCCGTTTCCAAAACATTCCAAGAAGATTTTAAAGAAATATCAGTAGAAATTCTTCATTTTTTTGTTGTTTTTTTTTGTTTTTTGTTTTTTGTTCGTTATTTTTCACCCCCACCCCAAACTCACCTGCTTTTTTTTTGTCTTTTTTGACAATGAAATGTATTTATATTTTTAATAAAGAAAATATTCAAGTAAATTTAACTTTTCTTTGTCTTTTCTTAACACATCACACCCGAGCAACAGATTGTGGGAAACACGTATTCAGATGTGTGCATCTTTGAGTGTGTGTGTACGAGTTTGTGCATGTGTGTACAACGGACTGAGATAGATAGATAGATAGATAGAATAAAATGATAGATAGATAGATAGTGACAGAGACAGATAAATATAGACAAGCTAAGTTAAATGACGGTTTGTTAAGTTTTTCTTTGAAAATTATATATATTTTCCACACATTGTGGAAATTAGGGGTTTAGGGTTAGTTTAATGGGAAAATAAATAATATCAGTCCATTCCTATCTATCTATCTATCTATCTATCTCAGTCTGTCCCTATCTATCTATCTATCTATCTATCTATCTATCTCAGTCCGTTCCTATCTATCTATCTCAGTCCATTCTTATCTATCTATCTATCTATCTATCTATCTATCTCAGTCTGTCTCTATCTATCTATCTATCTATCTATCTATCTCAGTCCATTCCTATCTATTTATCTATCTATCTATCTATCTCAGTCCGTTCCTAACTATCTATCTATCTATCTATCTATTTCAGTCCATTCCTATCTATCTATCTATCTGTCTATCTATCTCAGTCCATTCCTATCTATCTATCTATCTATCTATCTATCTCAGTCCGTTCCTGTCTATTTATCTATCTCAGTCCGTTCCTGTCTATCTATCTATCTATCTATCTCAGTCCGTTCCTGTCTATCTATCTATCTCAGTCCATTCTTATCTATCTATCTATCTATCTATCTATCTATCTCAGTCAGTCCATTCCTATCTATCTATCTATGTCAGTCCATTCCTATCTATCTATCTATCTCAGTCCATTCCTATCTATCTATCTATCTATCTATCTCAGTCTATCCCTATCTATCTATCTATCTATCTAGCTATCAATCTCAGTCTGTCCCTATCTATCTATCTATCTATCTCAGTCTATCTCTATCTATCTATCTATCTATCTATCTCAGTATGTCCCTTTCTATCTATCTATCTATCTCAGTCCATCCCTATCTATCTATCTATCTATCTATCTCAGTCTATCCCTATCTATCTATCTATCTATCTAGCTATCAATCTCAGTCTGTCCCTATCTATCTATCTATCTCAGTCTATCTCTATCTATCTATCTATCTATCTATCTCAGTATGTCCCTTTCTATCTATCTATCTATCTTAGTCCATCCCTATCTATCTATCTATCTATCTATTTCAGTCTGTCCCTTTCTATCTATCTATCTATCTCAGTCTATCCCTATCTATCTATCTATCTATCTATCTATCTATCTCAATCCCTATCTATCTATCTATCTATCTATCTATCTATCTATCTATCTCAGTCCGTTCCTATATATCTATCTGTCCATTCTTATCTATCTATCTCAATCCCTATCTATCTATCTATCTATCTATCTCAGTCCGTTCCTATATATCTATCTGTCCATTCTTATCTATCTATCTCATCCCTATCTATCTATCTATCTATCTATCTCAGTCCGTTCCTATATATCTATCTGTCCATTCTTATCTATCTATCTCAATCCCTATCTATCTATCTATCTATCTATCTCAGTCCGTTCCTATATATCTATCTGTCCATTCTTATCTATCTATCTCAATCCTATCTATCTATCTATCTATCTATCTCAGTCCGTTCCTATCTATCTATCTATCTATCTATCTACCTATCTATCTCTGTCTGTTGTTGGTGATTGATGGCCCAAATGAGTTGTAATAAAAATGAGCAACATGCAATTAAGATAAAATAAAACCGATTAAAATTAATTACCTCCCCCCTCCCTCATCAGCCTGACATTTTTTTTAAGTTGAAGTTTTTTGGGTGGGTTGGTGGGGGGGGAGTATGGACATCCGGGTATTTTGTGTCGTTTTTAACTTAAGAAATGTTTATCACTTTCACCTTTTAAAGGTGTGGGAGAGAAATATGTTTTATTCAAAGGAACAAAAATGTGTACGTGTATGAACGTGTTTGAGTATATGTGTGGGTGGGTGTGTGTGTGTGTGTGTGTGTTAGAGAGATAGAATTTGAGAGAGAGAGTGTGAGAGAGAGTTTGTGTGAGAGAGAGAGAGAGAGTGAGTGAGTGAGTGAGAAAGTTTGTATGTGTGTGAAGAGAGAGAGAGAAAGAGAGGGAGGGATGTATGAGTGTGTGTGCTGAAGGAAGAGAGTGTGTGGGTACAAGAGAGGGGGAGAGAAAATGTGTGTGTGGGTGTGTGTGAGAGAGAGACAGAGAGATAGAGAGAATGAGTGTGTTTGTGAAAGAGACAGAGAGAGGAGGAGAGAGGGGCTGAGAAAGAATGTGTCTGTATATTTGTGTGTGTGTGTGAAAAAGAGAGAGAGAGGAGAGAGAGAAGAAAGTGTGAGAGAGAGAGAGAAAAGAGAGAGAGAGAGAGAAGAGTGTGTGTGTGTGTGTGTGTGTGTGCATGTATATATGTGTGTGTGCTTGAGAGTGTGAGAGAGAGACAGGCAGGCAGACGGAGAGAGAGAGAGGAGAGAGAGAGAGAGAGAGAGACGAAGAGAAAGTGTATGTATATGAGAGAGAGAGAAGAGACTAGAAATTGTGTTAGGTGGTGTGTGTGACATAGATAGATAGATAGATAGAGAGAGAGAGAGAGAGAGAGAGAGAGAGAGAGAGAGAGAGAGAGACTAGAAATTGTGTTGGGGGGTGAGATAGAAAGAGAAAGAGTGAAAAGAAAGTGTGTAAGTGTATGTGTGCGTATGAGATAGATAGATAGAGAGAGAGAGAGAGAGAGAGAGAGAGAGAGAGAACAAAGAGAAAGTGTATGTGTATATGAGAGAGAGAAGAGACTAGAAATTGTGTTAGGTGGTGTGTGTAACATAGAGAGAGAGAGAGAGACAGAGAGAGAGAGAGAGACAGAGAGAGTGTGTGTGTGTGTGTGTGTGTGTGTGTGTATGTGTGTTATAAGCAGTATATAGAGTCAGTGATCTGTAAATTTTGCTAGACCGTAGCAGTGATAGAACCTGTAAACATTCAAGGTGGCACTATATCAGTGCTACCTTGAATTACGAGTTTAATTCGCTCCACTCGTAACTCAATTTCCTCGTATAGCAAATCAGTTTCCCCCATTGAAATAAACTGAAATGCCATTAATCCGTTCCACCCCCCCCCAACAACAAAAAAAGCACGTTACTTTTTTTTTCTTTTTTTTAAATAAGAAAAATAACACTGTATTGTATAAAAACAATAGATTAGTTTAGTAAAATAGATCACTAATCAGGACTGAGTCCATTCTAGTAGTGACCACCCCAAGCGGAGTTTAACAGGTTTGAATCCAGAGTTTTCCTTCTCCTAGACTGGTTGCCTAACCAAGGTTAAAGAGACCAGTCTGTCTTACTATTTATAGATCACTAATTGGGACTGAGCCTATTCTAGTAGTGACCACCCCAAGCAGAGTTTAACAGGTGTGAATTCAGTTTTCCTTCTCCTAGACTGGTTGCCTAACCAAGGTTAAACAGTCCACTCTGCCCTACTATTTACGAATAACTGGAGGGGGAATAGTTGAATTCATACCTTTCCCAAGGGTATTAGCGCTATGTGAAGAATTTACCACGTACCCCACGTGTATGGGTTAGGCATAAGGCCCTATTAATGTGGAACCACCCACGAACCGAAGCTCATAGGTGACGGGTACAAAAAATGCGTTGATCCCGTCGGCATTCCCCCTCAAGTAGGGATGTGCAAAACACGGTCTTTTAATACGCGCGAAGATTGTTAAAAGATATTTTAAAACGTCAATAAAAAATTTGAAAATTAACTTTTTGATGTTTCTTTTACGTTTAATATAAAGAACAATTCCAAGTTTTTGCATTTTAAAGTAAATTCCCGTAAAATCCCGCCATTTCTTAATCTTTGTTGACTCAGTTATCGCATCTTGACGTGTGCACTATTTTTTATATGGATGATCGTAAGTATAATAATTTCTTTTCTAAAGCAAAAACAAATTACTAATTTAGCATTTCCTTGATGTCTCACGATTTAACTTATGTACCTCAACAACCCAGCGCTGCAACAAAAACAACAATAACAACAACAACAACAACTACAAGAGTTTTCCTCAAAAACCAAAGCGGATATTATTTCCGTTAGATCCATCCATTAATAAGAATGACGACAATTTGTAATTCAAACATTATTTTCAAATTAAAAAAAAATAAAAACCGAAATATGTTATGTCATTATTTTTAGCTAGATATTTTTTATACAATATTTTCTTTGATTAATAAATACGATTTTAATATCCGCTAAAGAAAAGTATTTATTTTACATTTTATAAAAAAAATCCCTGA
>CM042182.1:23193599-23203599 GCA_023376005.1 Doryteuthis pealeii
CCTTTTAGAAGAACAGTAGTGGTACTATTTAACCCAGCTGGGGATGAGGTAATGTCAGTATCATGGGGTTTTCTTTTTAAATTTTTTATCATCTTTATTCTATTGTATGTCCCCACATAGCTTCTTTCGTTTTTGTAATCATTTAAACAATTTTGAAGTAAAAATTCATCTTCACTTGTGTTGAGAATACGAACCTTTCACTAATAAGAATTCATAATGGACAGTTTAAGCGACACCAATTGCTATCATGACTTTCAGCAAGAGCAACAGCTGCTAAAAGTCAAACATCCTCACACCCCCCCCCCGAGCAAAAAACTCAGCCCCTTGCCCCTTTTAAAACAAGAGCAGGGAAGTATAATTATTATATATCTCCCTCACCTTGTGGTGTGAGAATACAAACCTCTCACAAATAGGAATTATAATAGACAGTTAGCGACACCAATTGATGTCATGAAAAGAAGATGAAGAACAAAAACAGCTGCCTCACCCCCAAATAAAGCAAGAAAACTCAGCCCCTTGTCCCTTTTAAACAAGAAAGATTGGGAGTTAAAATTTTATCTTCACACTTTGTGTGAGGATACAAACCTCTCACAAATAGGAAATTATAATAGTTTAGAGAATACCAGTTGCTATCGTGACTTTCAGTTAAAGTCAAACTTCAACCCGAGCAAAAAAACACAGCCTCTTGTCCCTTTAAACAAGAGCTGGAAGTATAATTAATTATACTAGCAAATATATGCACCTCCGGGTCAAGTATTAAGTTTTAATGAATAAAATTATTTATAAATTTGAGAAAGGCTAATGAAACTAAATAAGAATACAGATAAAAAGATTTGAAACAGAGGAGTAATAAAAGATTTGAAACAGAGGAGTATATAAAAAAATGGAACAACTGAAAACTTACTCTTCCATCACTCTCGTCTTTCATTGTTATTTTTTCTAATTTAAGCATTTAGTTAAAAGAGAAATAAAGAATAAAATGACAGTTATTTTTCTGTTAATGGATTTCATTTAAGATTCATTAAGAGATTTTTGCTTATATTCATTAAAATAAAACCAAACAGTTAGAAATCAATAATACTAAGCACATATTTATTAAATTCAATTTTAAATATTGATATGCAAATTAGCCTTCCCGTTCACTCTGTAAAACCGCTATTTTTTGTATATATAAATATAATTGCATATTGTCAAGTATGTAGACATAGTTAACAGTATTAATAATGTAAGACCATTTATTTAATAATTGAGTTTAGATAAAAAAAAATCATGGAGAATGTGATGCTAATAACTAAGAGAATTGTGACTTGAGTAGGAATATAGTTTCGGTTACAGACAGAAAAACACACAATCTCCATTAATAGGATATCTTCCTCACCTTGTGGTGTGAGATACAAACCTCTCACAAATAAGAAATTATAAATAGACAGTTTAGAGACACCATTGCAATCATAAGAACAACATCCGTTACAAGTCAAACTTCCTCACCCCAAATAAAGCAAAAACTCACCCCTTTGCCTCTTTAAACAAACGTTGGTTAAGTAAAATTATATATCTTCACTTGTGGTGTAAGGATACAAACCTCTTCACAAATAGAAATTATAAATAGACAGTTTAGAGACACCAATTGATATCATGATTTCCGCACCCTCAGATAAAGAAAGCAAACCTGGATTAGAGAAAAAACACCACCAAACATAAACTACTTTGAGGTCACGTAGGTCACGGCCTCATACTAACGTTTTAACAGCAGCAAACTCATACTCACTACTCAGCAAGAAATATGCCCCTCCGTCGGGTACTATTTAACCCATAGTGGGAGATAGATTAGTTGTAGTATCATGGGATTATTTAAAAAAATATTTTTACCATCTTTTATTCTAACTCATTTCCCCACATAGCTACTTTCTGTTTTTATAACCTATATCCTTTGAATTAATTGGGAAGTAAGAATTGTATCTTCACCTTGTGGTGTGAGGGAACAAACCTCTTCAAATAGGAGATTAGTGTTAGAGACACCATTAACTATCCATGATTTGCTACAAGTCAAATTCCTTACCCCGCAAAAAGCCCTTGCCTTTTAAACAGGTTGGGAAGTAGAATTTCATTCTTCACCTTGTGTTAGAAGATACAAAACCCTATAAATTGGAAATTATAATCTTCGTGGTTATTAATGGCAAAGCCATCCTTTTAGAAGAACAGTAGTGGTACTTATTTAACCTATTGCTGGGTATGAGGGTAAGTGGTAGTATCATGGATTTTCTTTTAAATTCTTTTATCATCTTTTATATCATTGTATCCCCCCCACCTATGCTTCTTTTCTGTTTTTGTAAATCATTTGGACAATTTTGAAGTAAAAATTTCATCTTCACCTTGTGGTGCAAGTATACAACCTCTCACTACTAAAATTTATAATAGACAGTTTAGCGACACCAATACTATCATGACTTTCAGCATTACCTAAACAGCTTGTCAAAACTTCCTCAAACCTCCCAGCAAAAACACTTCAGCCCCTTGCCCCTTTTAAACAAATGGTTGGAAGTAGAATTAATTATATATCTTCCTTCACCTTGTGGTGTGAGAATACAAACCTCTCACAAATAAGAAATTAAAATAGACAGTTTAGAGACACCAATTGCAATCCTGAAGAACAATAGCTGCTAAAGTCAAACTTCCTCACCCCAAAGAAAGCAAGAAACTCAGCCCCTTGCCCTTTTTAAACAAGAGTTGGGAGTAAAATTATATCTTCCACCTTGTGGTGTGAGGGTAAAACCTCTCTCACTAATAGGAATTTATAATAGACAGTTTAGAGACACCAGGTGCTATCACTGATCTTTAACAGCTGTTTAAAAGTCAAACTTTCCTCACCCCCCAAAGAAAGCAAGAAACTCAGCCCCTTGCTCCTTTTTAAACAAGAGTTGGGGAGTAAAAAAAAATATATCTTCACCTTGTGGTGTGGAGAAATGAACCTCTCGCAATTAGCAATTATAATAGACAGTTTAGCGACACCAATTGCTGTCATGAAGAGGAACATGAAGAGAACAAACACCTGCTCACCCCCAGGATAAAAGCAAGAGAACTCAGTCCTTTGCTCCTTTTTAAACAAGAGTTTGGAAGAAAATCATATCTTCACCTTGTTGGTGTGAGTATACAACCTCTTACAAATAGAAATTATAAATAGACAGTTTAGAGACACCAGTTGCTATTATGACTTCAGCAGTAGAGTGGAGTGAATATGATGCTTTTTAAGTAAGTATTTTTTTTTTTAATATTGAACATTTTATTTTATTTATCTACTTTTTCCACCTTTTCAGCAATATCTTTTTAAAATGTAATCTTTTTTACAAAAACTCAGCCCATTCCACTTTTAAAACAGAGTTTGGAATGTAATAAATTATCTTCACTTTGGAAATTATAATCTTCGTTGGTTAATGCCAAAGCCACCCTTTTAGAAGAACAGTAGTGGTACTATTTAAACCCATAGCTGGGGGGATGAGGGTAAGTTGGTAGTATCATGGAAAAATGATGGGTTATTTTTTTTTCATTTTATTCTATCTTATTTCCCCACATAACATTCTGTGGTAATTTATGAGGAAGTGCGTCCCGTCTCCTGCCTCAAAATGCTCCGGTGACTATTAAAATAACGAATAGCTCAGCTATTCAAAACTATCACTTCTATCTATCTATCTATCTATATCTCATCATTTGTCATATTTATCTTATTACTTTAAATACTAAGATTTTTTTATTCATGTGTGTTAATGTCTTGTTTTTAGTTTAAATAAACAAGAATTACGACAAAAAAAGATGCGACCCCCCCCCCCAATACATTTACTTGTCGAAAATATCTATCTATCTCTATTTGTTCGTATCTATCTATATTTATTTGTTTGTCTATCTATCTAATCTCAGTCTATATTTCCAAACTATATATCCATCTTCATATCTAAACAAGAATTACGATAAATAAACAAGAATTACGAGACTGGGGTTTATTTTGATAGTCACCGGGTAGCTTTTTGAAGCGGAGACCGGACCACTTCCTCATAAATTACCCATTTCTGTTTTTAATAAACTTATGTCAAGAATCATTTGAACGATTTGGGAAATAGTTATATCTTCACCTTGTGAGGTGAGTGAGTATAACCCTCTTACAAATAGGAATTTATAAATAGACAGTTTAGAGACACCAATTGCTATCATCAGAAGAACAAAAGCAATTTTTAAACAAGAGTTAGGAAATAAAGTGGTAATCTTCAACTGTTTCCTCGTAAATTCCTACTATAAAAAAAACTGAACCCTCATTTTATGTTTGTGTTTTTGCAATAAATGTTTTAAATGTTTGCAAAAATGTTTTTAAATGAAAGAAAATATATTAGTATTTGTAAAATAACGGGTGCAAGAAAAATAAAACATTTATTGCAAAAACACGGACATAAATGAGGGTTCAGTTTATTATTATGGTAGGAATTTACGAGGAACAAGTTAAGGATTACCACTAAATTTTATATCTTCACTTTGTGTTAGGAAAATACAAACCCTCTACAAAGTGGGGAATTATAATCTTCGTAAGTTATCTAATGCCAAAGCTCTCCTTGTAGATGAACAGTAGTGGTACTATTTAACCCATAGTTTGGGATGAGGGTAAGTGGTAGTATCTATAGGATTTAAAAAATCTTTTTTTCATTTTCACCTTGTATATAAGGGTACAAACTTTCACCATTAGGAATTTATTAATAGACAGTTTAGCGACACCAATTGTAATCATTGTAATCAAGCTAGAAACCTACTTTTTGCTGTCAGTACTTATCATACCCAACTTTCTCTGGTTGAGCCATTTTGATATTTAAAAGAAAGTTGAAAATCGACCTACCCTATATTACAAAGTGGGGAAATCATAAACAGTTTAGAGACACCAGTTGCTCTCATGATTAACGAGCAAAGTCAAAATTTCATCACCCTCAAATAAACCAATAAAATCCAGTCCCTTGTCCACTGAGTTGTGATTTTCTTCACCTTGTGGTGTGAGGGGGACTCCTTCAATAGGAAATTATTATAGACAGTTTAGAGACACGAGATACTATTATGACTTCCATGTAGATCAACTACTACTAGATCAAACTTCCTCACCCCTCGCATAAAGTCCCTTGTCCCTTTTAAACAAGAGTCTTGAAGTAAAAAAATTATATCTTCACTTGGTGTTGAGGTATAAACCTCTCACAAATAGGAATTTATAAAAGACAGTTTAGCGACACCAATTGTAATCATGAAGAACAACAGCGGTTAAAAGTCAAACTCCCTGACCCCCCCCCCCAGATAAAGCAAGAAAACCAGTCCTCGCCCCCTTTTTTTAAATAAGAGTTGGGAAATAGAATTTCATCTTCACCTTATGAAGATACAACCCCCCCTATGAATTGGAAATTATAATCTTCGTGGGTTATTTAATGCCAAAGCCATCTTTTAGAAGAAACAGTAGTGGTACTATTTAACCATAGCTGGGTGATTAGGGTAATTGGTAGTGTCATGGGTTTTTTATAAAATTATTTTTCATTCTTTATTCTAACGTATCTCCCCAAATAACTACTTTCTGTTTTTAATAAAATTATGTCAAGAATCATCTGAACAATTTGGAAAAAAAATTGTATCTTCACCTTGTGGTGTGAGAGTACAAATAGGAGATTATAAATAGATAGTTTAAGACACCAAATCCTATCATGAAGAGGACGTATAAAAATCCATCCTCACTTTTGGTATGAAGAGGGGGAATTATAATCTTCGTGGTTAATTCCAAAGTCACCCTTTTAGGAAACAGTAGTGGTACTATTTAACTCATAGTTGGGGGATGAGGGTAAGTGGTAGTATCACGAGGAAAAAAGTGTTTTTTTTTTTAATTCTTTTTTATCTTTCTTATTTTCCTTTTTTAATGAATCAATTTGGTTTGAAAATTTATATGGAAAGTAAAGTTTCATCTTCACCTTGTGGTACCTCTACAAATATAGGTAATAAAGGACTATTTGCTCGTAAATTCCTACCATAAAATAAACTGAACCCCCATTTTATGTCCGTATTTTTTGCAATAAATGTTTTATTTTTCTTGCACCCGTTATTATACAATGCTAAATATATTTCCTTTATTTATATCAATATTCACTCAATGTGTATATTCTAAAAGCTTTTTATTTGTGAGAATGCTTAGTTTTAAAGTGGGGGTTCGTTTTTACACTTCAACTTTTTACTCGTAAATTCCTACCATAAAATACCCAAGCCTAATTTTATGGCAGGAATTTACGAGTAAAAAGTTGAATATTACCTTTTGTTGTTGTTGTTATTTCTTCTTTTTGGCTTTGGTACTCTAAAATAAAAACGTCAGATTTTGATCATCGTCGACGAAAAAACAAAATTACGGTCATGAAAGGAGGATCCAATTTATGCCTAAATTGTAAAACGAGCCCCCACTTTAAAACTAAACATTCTCACAAAATAAAAACTTTTAGAATATACACATTGAAATGAATATTAAAATAAATAAAGAAAATATATTGTATGTGTAAAATAACGGGTACAAGAAAAAAAACATTTAATTATAAAACAACGGACATAAAATGGGGGTTCAGTTTATTTATGGTAGGAATTTACGAGCAAATAGTCCTTCATTACCCAAATATATATATATTTAACAACCCTCCACACGAGCGCAGTTCAACAGGTTTTAATTTTTCCTTCTCCTAGACCGGTTGCCGAACCAAGGTTAAAGAGCCCAGTCTGCCCTACTATTTATCCATAGCTGAAGGGAGAGTAGGATTCATACCTTTCCCAAGGATAATAGCGCTAAGTGAAATGCAGTTACCACCTCCAGGATTTGAACTCGGGGCGACGAGTCCATTTACCCATTACACCACGCACTTCCTCTACAAATAGGAAATTATAAATAGACAGTTTAGCGACACCAGTTGCTATCATGACTACCAACAAGAACAACTTCAGCAAAGTCAAACTTCCTCACCCCCAGATAAAGAAAGCAACCTGGTTTTAACCCCCCACCAAACAAAACACTCCTTTGATATCTTCATCTTGTAGGTCACGTCCTCATGTGACCTGAAATAATGTTTTAACAGCAGCTAACTCATACTTACTATGAATATGCACCCTCCGTGGGTGTAAGTATTTAACTTTTAATGTTAATGAATGAAATATATTAAATTAGAAAGACTAATGAAATTAAATAAGAACGCATATAAAAAGATCAGAATTTATTTTAATTATATTTTAATAGGTTTCTATATTCTTTTTTAATAGGTTTCTATAATTCATAGGATTGATTTTAGTGTGGAAGAATAAACACCAAATAATTATTTATTTAAACGGTTTGTTTTAAACACCCAGTATGCAAATTAAGCGGCAAAACCATATATAATGTAAACCTTTATTTCCTAAAACACATTGCAGGATTTTAAATGAACTAATAAAAAGCAAGCTCTGGTGATAGTGAATGTTGTTTATAATATAATATATATATATATATATATATATATATATATATATGTCATTAATTTTTTCGTAGTTTCCTCCAGACATACATACATATATACATAATAATAATAATAATAATAATAATAATAATAATAATAATAATAATGCTCAGCTAAGCAATTGTCTATCTAATCTATTAATAATGGAGATTCGCTTCCGGTTTTTGTCTGCAACAAATCTGTGTGTGATTCGAACCCTAAGTGCCAGGCTGACAGGCGGGGATTCTAACCATTACAATAGCTGTTTTTTTTCCTGATTTCTCGTTTGTTTTTAAAGTTAGGGTTCAAATCACACACAGAGCAGTTTCCTGTCTATAACTCTGCAGATGAGGCATAATATGCACAAATGTACATACAGATATTGACTTTTTCTCGATTTGTTTACGACTTACATTTGAACAGATATGCTCGCCTACTTGATTAATTATCAACTAATTAATTTTCAAATTAGGTATGACTTCAATTAAGCACATATTCTCCCAAAAATTGTCGGCTATCGCCATCTCAAACAGCCTGTTTGTTTACTTTCATACATACATACATACATGCATGCAAAAATACACAACAACCGTCCTTTATATAGGTACAGATGTAGATAAAAAGATAATAAAATATAGAGAAATAATTTTTATTAATCCATACTCGCAAAATAAAAAAAAAGACACCCCCCGGGCGATGTAAAAAATACATTTTTGAAAGATATTGCTTGAGGAGGTGGAAGTTAAAAATGAAATGTCGGAGAATTTGAACCATAAATCATGAAATCATCAAATTTATTAAAGGAGTAAAAAAAAAAAAAATAAAACAATTTGAAACTAAGTTCTATTAACTTTGAATATCTATTAAAATAAAACAAACTATATATAAATATATGATACTGGGGATGTATCTATTAAAACTTGTTTTAAAAAACAATGAGGACTGTCTAATGTTCCATGCTCAAATTTTGAGTGTATTTATTCTATGTTATGACGATTTCGGGTAATGTGACGTAAGCAGTGACGTAATTTTTCGTTACAGACAAATAGAGAGCGAATCTCTATTATTAATAGATATTAACATAGATAAGAGATTTATTTTTAACTTTTTAAATCCTGGGAAATGCTGGGTAGCTCTGCTAGTAATATATGTATATATATTTACCAACCCCTCCGCCCGAGCAAGATGCGATACGAGGTCAATTTCTTAAGCGGAGTTTAACAGATTTGAATTCAGAGTTTTTCCTTCTTCTAGACTGCTTACCTAGCCCTGGTCAAAGAGCCCAGTCTTCCCTACTATTTACCCATAGCTGGAGGGAGAGTATTTGGGTGCATACCTTTCCCAAGGGCATTAGAAATATGTGGAATGCAAACCTCGTCCAGGATTTGAACTTGAGTCGATGGGTTCATTTCCCACGACTCTAACCATTACACCACGCGTAATAGGTTTGAATTAAGATTTTTCCTTCTCCTAGACTGGTTACCTACCAAGGTTAAAGAGCCCAGTCGTCCCTATTATTAAGCCATAGCTGGAGGGAGAGTAGTTAGTTAGGGGCATACATTTCCCGAGCGCTCTGTGAAATGCAAATAGCTTCGTCCAGGATTTGAACTTGGGTCGACGAGTCCATTTCCTACGACTGTAACCATTACTCCACGCACCTCCCTAGTAAGTAGTAAGTAAAGTCGTCGGGGCGGCCTAATGTCGGTATCAGCCAGCCAGCGAGGGAGTCTATCCCCTTTTCAATAGCGCTAGACCAAGGAGATTGTTTTTAGCATCTGAGGTGGAGCGCCACACCTACCATCAGCTCCTTTCTTTACCGCACAGATCCCTGTGCTACTCATACGCTGAGTTGGCGAGGACCGGTATCGAACTAGGAACCTTGTGGTCTCTAGCCGAACGCTCTACCGACTGAAAAATGTCAAGGCCGTATTACACAAAGTGGTTGCATTGTTAGCAGGGGTGAAATAACATCTAACCTGACAAAAAATATTTATTCCTGCCTTGAAAATGTCCTTCATAGAATATAATTAAAATAGATGTAATCTTTTTATATGTGTTCTTATTTAATTTTGTTAATCTTTCTAATTTAGTATATTTCATTACATTAAAACTTAAATACTTATGCCCGGCGGAGGGTGCATATTTTTGCTAATAGATTTTTAAGAAAAGTAAGATATATCAAGTGATAAGTGACTGTTGTTCTTTTGTAGACTATTTGTGAAATTTTAGTCCAGCGTCCGGTGACAAGAACGACTGTGAAACTTCCGAGCAGTTTGACGTCGGAAGAAATGGAAAAGATGAAGAGTGTTATTCATCATTTTGATGAAATTATGCAAGTCTTAAAGGAAATGCCACGAACGATGATCCTTATTATCAGGTGGGTTTTGTAGAATAATCATATCAGTTCCAATTACTGTTGAATTGGTAAGACAAGGCAACAAGCAGTTGTAACTGAATACAAATCTATCTTTACTCCTTACTTTACCGCACAG
>CM042182.1:23208599-23243599 GCA_023376005.1 Doryteuthis pealeii
AGTCAATTTATGCATGTTTTGGAAAATCTTAAAGCACAAACATTTGGCTAGATGGAACCTCCCCGAGAAATAGTGTTTCTCTGTAGTATCATTACTATCATTGTTGACCAAGACCAGGCACGGCCCACTAATATATACGGCCTCACATGTCACCTAAGCAGGCAGAATTCTAACAGGCCGATTCGTTTTAGAGTCAATTTATGTCGGTTTTGGAAAATCTTATAGCACAAATATTTGGCTAGATTGAACCGTAAGTTCTCCTCGAGAAATACTCTTTCTCTGTAGTATCATCACTATCCTTACCTACCATGACCAGGGAATACATTTCATATTGAAAAGGTTTAATTTTTTTCTGATATAACCTGAAATCATAGATAAATTGTTGGTGTCTTTTTGTTTTGTATAAACTGCAGAATATTTTAAAACTATTTTTTTGTTTTTTTCGTTTACAATCTTTTATTATTACATTTCTGAAGAAACAAGTTTGTATATTTTTAACATTTTTTTTTTCAAAACAGTCATAAATTGACTATAAAACAAATCGGCCAGTTAGAATTCTGCCTGTAGGTGTGGCGCTCTACCTCAGATACCAAAACAATCTCCTTGGTCTAGTGCTAGTGAAAAGGGGATAGACTTCCTCGCTGTCTGGCTGATGACGACTTTACTTTTTTATTATAATTTAAACTTCCTTTTTTGTGTTTTAAAAGTTTAGTAGCTGAAAACACACCCTAATATGGGGCCGTATATATTAGTAGGCCGTGGCTGAAGACGATTTGTTTTTATACATTTTTGATGGGTACTCAATTTTTTAAATACGTTTTTGCATTTAATCTGGAATGATTGGGACGGTCTGATTTTTAACCGGAAGGTGTTACGGTAGGAAGATTAGGGAACAAGAGTATTAATATCTTTTATGAGTTTGCACCAGGATATAATGTTACGAATCAACCTGGGGCTGTTGTCATGGAGGCATTTAAAAAATCAGCAAATTCGTTTCGCCAACCCCACCCTGTACCGGTGAGGGTATTTGCCTGCTCATCCCACTTATGAGGGCTGGACACAAGGTCTCGTTTTTACGTGGGCACATAAAAATTGCAAGGATCTGGGGGGCATAGCCCCCTTGGATCGATGCTATTAATTGTACTTTACCGGTCCAGAGGCCGAAGCACACTGGACCCCCAGCCGAGGCCAGGTATAGAAGGTAAGTTCCAAAGCATAGAATCTGGAACAGATACTACACTTTGATCCTCCCTTCGGTGAGGGTATTTGCCTGCTCATCCCACTTATGAGGGCTGGACACAAGGTCTCGTTTTACGTGGGCACATAAAAATTGCAAGGTCTGGGGGGATGGCCCCCTGGATCGATGCCATTAACTGTACTTCCCGTCCAGAGGCCGAAGCACACTGGACCCCCAGCCGAGGCCAGGTATAGAAGGTAAGTTCCAAAGCATAGAATCTGGAACAGATACTACACTTTGATCCTCCCTTCGGTGAGTACTGGTGACCTGGTCACTTTCAGGGCAAATTAATTGAATATTGCCGACATGTTGGTGATTGTTAGAGGCTCGTATTAGCTCAATAAGTAGAGCATCCGCCTGGGAAAGTCCCGGGTTTGGAAACAGTCATAAAAATATTTTATCTTGTATTAAACACTTTTAATATATCAGTCATACAACTCGATGGAAGATATACAAGAATATTTGATCAATATTTTTATATACATATATAAAAAAAAGGTTGTGGTAATTTAATTTAATTAATTAATATATAATTCCTTTATATACAAAAAACAAACTTATCTTTAAAATATTTTGATAATGTAGCCAATATAATGTTTTGCTTGTAGATAACTTGGTACATGGAACTGTAGTGTAAGTTTAAAGTTCAACATGCTTTAAATACAAATAACTCCGACAAAGTTTAATAGACAAACATTCCTTTATAAACAGCACATGGATAACAGTAGATACAACGTACATAGTCAAAGAGTACATATAAAAAGGGTACACAAATAAAGATAAAGACACATTCATGAATGGTACATTCTAACATATAAAAGTACAGACATGAGACTAGGAATAGTCCATGCTGTGAAGACTTACAGTAATGTAAGGAGGGCTGAGCCGAGGCCACCGATATAGTAATTCTAGTTGGTCTTGGCTGAGCCCCAACGAGAGGGGTTAGATAAAATCTACCCCATGTGGCTCGCAGTTGCTGAAACAGGAAAAAGAGAGCGAAAGGCTTTGAAACCGGCGCTTAAATAGTATGGGGCCCTAGCGGGCACCAAATGAACTAAAAGGGCAGACAACTCCACCGGCGAATACAAACTAACCCTACAGAACTATTTAAACCAGCAGATTTGAATCAAAATCTTAGATTTAACCCTTTATCTACCACTGCTATCCACCAGAACGTGGTGAAATGATTGACAAGCTAGTATTGTATTGTGGATTCTTTACTACTGAATAGAAATGTATTCATTTCTCTTTCTTTTTTTAAAAACTCTAAACCATTTTTAAGAGCTGACAACCTCCAACGTTTAGATCGTCAAGCAGTTTGGGGTGCACTGGTAGATAAAGAGTTAACTATATATAATTCTATGAACAATTTTAATTTATTAACAAGAAAAGTGTGGTGGCTGTTAGTTTTCCCTCTCATTAATTAACTAGAGGATTTCCAAAATAAAATCATCTGGCTGCTGTAAATGATATATAAAACCTATGAAAGGCTTAAACTAAATGATAATATTGATAGCTAGAATACCCAGAAGAGTCCTGTGAGTAGGGCATCCGCTTAGGAATTGCAAGGTTACAGGGATTAATAGCTTCAAGAAAGATTTAAGAAAAATTATTTTATACTAGCAAATATATGCACCCTCCGGGTGCAAGTATTAATGTTATAAAATATAATATTATATTAAATTAGAAAGTCTAAAGAAACTAAATAAGAATGCAGATAAAATGATTTGAAACAGAGAGGGGTATAATCGAATATTTAACAGCTTCCTCTTCCTCTTCCATCCCCCCCCCCGTCTTTCCTTGCAAAAACTTTTCTAATTTAACTATTTAGTTAAATTAGGAAGTAAAGAATAAAATTACAGTTATTTCTTTTTGTTAATTGATTTCTTTTAAGATTTATCTCCGAGATTTCTACTCATATTCATTAAGATAAAATCAAATAATTAGAAATCAACAATACCAAGCACATATTTATTAAAATCAAATTTTAAATATCAATATGCAAATTAGGTTTGCCGTTCACACTGTAAACAGCTATTTGCTGTACATATAAATACCATTGCATGTTATTAGTACGTAGATATGGCCAGCAGTATCAATAATAAAAAACAATTTTATTAATAATTGAGGCTTAAATAAAAATGATTCATGGAGAATGTAAATGTATAATAACTAAATGGATAGTGACTTGAGTAGTGATATAGTTTCGGTTACAGACAAACAAACACACAATCTCCATTATAATAAGATTATAATGCATAATTCTGTTAACTTTAAGTAAATGTTATAAATATTGCTGGTTATAAATGCAACTCTTTAATTATTACAAAATATTTTGTTTTGATTTTAATGAGAAGGTCGTATCTTAACTATAGTAAAAAGAACTTGAGGCTTCAATTCTAGTATTAGTGCTAGATTGGTAACATCCTAGAAGAAACTTTAACTTGTTCTTTTCACTGTACAATCAATCTAGTTAAAAATAAATCTAAATTTCCCTTGGAAAACTCAACATGATTGCTATTTGACTATAATAATTCAAACTGTCACTGACCAACATCAAAATGACCAAAAGAGTAGGTGTACTTATATGAATTATATTTTAACAAATAGAACTGTTAGCTCTATCACTTCAAGAACAACAATAATATTAGTTATTAGAACTTTGTAAACAAAACTTTATTATTTGTAGCTAATAGCTCTGACCAATACGCTTTCCATTTATAGAACTTATTTTAGTTTTCTATTATACATAAACATCTTATTATAATGGAGATTGTGTGTTTTTCTGTCTGTAACCGAAACTATATTACTAATCGAGTCACAATTAACATAGTTATTTACATCACATTCTCCATGATTTTATTTATATTTAACCTCAATTATTAATAAAATTGTCTTACATTATTAATACTGTTAACTATGTCTACATACTGACAACATGCAATTATATTTATATATACAACATAATAGCGGTTTACAGTGTGAACGGGAAGGCTAATTTGCATATTAATATTAAAAAATCGAATTTAATAAATATGTGCTTAGTATTATTGATTTCTAACTGTTTGGTTTTATTTTAATGAATATAAGCAAAAATCTCTTCAATAAATCTTAAATGAAATCCATTAACAAGAAAAATAACTGTCATTTTATTCTTTACTTCCTCTTTTAACTAAATACTTAAATTAGAAAAAATAACAATGAAAAACGAGAGTGATGGAAGAGTAAGTTTCAGAAGTTCTATTTTTCAATTATACTCCCCTCTGTTTTAAATATTTTTATATGCATTCTTATTTAGTTTCATTAGCTTTTCTAATTTAATACGATATTTTATTACATTAAAAATAAATACTTGCACCCGGAGGGTGCATATATTTGCTAGTGAGTATAAAGTAGTTGGATATTTGAATTGCATTTTATACCTCCTCAGTTTCATGCTTTCTTCAAATTTTTGGATTAAAATAGTAATTGTGTTCACCCATTAAATCTTCTTATTTCGGTTACAGGGTTGATACTATCATCGTTTATATCTATTGGTGGTGGTTAGAGGCACATATATCGGTTGGCTGATTTTGGTCTAATTACTAAATTATATTACATAATTAGTAAACATCAAAAAACAAATTTTGTGTGTTTCTTAGTTAGAAACACATTAATGTTTCTGCGAGATTTCAAATCAGAATAACATCTATTTTCGGAGTTATAAGTCGACACGTACATACCAGAAACATTCTTATATATACTAGCAAATATATGCACCCTCCGGGTGCAAGTATTTAAGTTTTAATATAATAAAATATCATATTAAATTAGAAAGGCTAATGAAACTGAATAAGAATTCAGATAAAAAGATTTGGAACAGAGGGGGTATGATTGAAAAATAGAACAACTTTGAAACTATTCCATCATTTTCCCTTACTCCCGTCTTTCATTGGTAAATTTTCCTAATTTAACTATTTAGTTAAAATAGGAAGTAAAGAATAAAATTACAGTTATATTTTCTTGTTAAGGGATTTCTTTTAAGATTTATCCGAGACTTTTGCTATATTCATTAAGATAAAACCAAACAATTAGAAATCAATAATACTAAGCACATTTTTATTAAAATCAGATTTTTAATATCAATATGCAAATTAGCCTTCCCATTCACACTGTAAACTGCTATTTTGTTGTATATATAAATACAATTGTATGTTATTAATATGTAGATATTGTCAACAGTATTAATTATGTAAAACAATTTTATTAATAATTGGGGTTTAAATAAAAATAAAATCCTGTAGAATGTGACGAAAATAATTAAGGGAATTGTTACTTGAGTAGTAATATAGTTTCGGTTACAGAGAGAAAAACACACAATCTCCATTATAATAAGATATAGAAGATTTAATATTTCACTTTGGGAATATTTCAAATTGTTAATGTGATAGATATTTTCTCAAAATATAATTCCATACAAAGGATAATTATTTTTGGTTTGTTGGTCAGTGAAATTTCACATAGTATTTCTGATAAATATATTTTAACTAATTAGACCAAGGGCACCTGCGGTTACAGGAAAGATACTATCATTGTTTATATCTGTTAGTGGAAACGCGCGGTTAAAGTCATGGGAAATGGACTCGTCGCCCTGAGTTCAAATCTTGGACGTGGTAATTACATTTCACTTAGCACTTGGGAAAAGTAAGAAACCCACTCTCCTTCCAGCTATGGGTAAATAGTAGGGCAGACTGGGCTCTTTAACCTTTATTGGGCAACCGGTTTAGGATAAAGAAAACTCTGAATTCAAACCTGTTGAACTCCGCTTAAGAAATTGACCCTATCTCGCACCCTGCTCGTACGGAGGGGTTGGTATATATATATATATATATGTATATATATATATATTTAATATACCAAGCGTGTTAGTAGATCCTTGCGGAGAGAAAAAAACCGGCAGAAAGTTTGATTGTAAAAATATACTACCAAACATCAACCAGGAAGAAAAAATTTTTTGAAAAAAGAAAGGACCAAGATATTCGTACCAACAAAAAATAATCTATTGTACAGTATTTGGCCAAAAGAAAAAACAATTTATATGTATATATATGTATATAAGATATATATATATATTCATATAACCGCTAGGAGAAAGCTAATAAGTAAAAAGTGCTCGATACCTAAGTAGAGCCAATAATAAAGATAATCTAATGAGTCAGACGAACCTACTATTAGTTTCGCATAAAGCTCTTCAGGGCTAAAATCCGACTCCGGATTTTAGCCCTGAAGAGCTTTATGCGAAACTAATAGTAGGTTCGTCTGACTCATTAGATTATCTTTATATATATATATATATATATATTATATGTGTGTGTGTGTGTGTGTGTGTGTGTGTGGGTGTGTGTTAGTGGTGGTTAAAGGCACATATATTAGCCTTATCGGCAGGGTCTTTGTACAATGAAGATGAGGACAATAGTCCGAATAACGGAGATAATATTGTGGTGAACTATTCAAGCACATCTTAAAAACCAGACCTGACCGTATAATATCTGATTTTAAGGCAGATTTTTTTTACGCTGAATCTAAAAATCATTCTCTTTTTTTCTAATCAGATATTTTTTTTAAAGATACAAGTTCTTACTTGAAATGTACAGAACAGTATTATAGCTGTAACAAGTAGAATCCACAGGCTATTGAATGAATGTTATTATTGTGTACAATTCATTCAAACACACCTTAAAAATCAGACCTGACTAAACACAATGAATGGTATTTTTGAATTCAGCATAAAATGGCGATCATATATATATATATATATAATATATATATATATATATATATATATACGCGCCTATTATAATAATATACTATTGTCCTCATATATATATTATATATATAAATATACTATTGAATGAATGTTATTATTGTGTACAATTCATTCAAACACACCTTAAAAATCAGACCTGACTAAACACAATGAATGGTATTTTTGAATTCAGCATAAAATGGCGATCATATATATATATATATATATATATATATATATATATATATATATATATATATATATACGCGCCTATATATATATAATATACTATTGTCCTCATATATATATAATATAATAAATATACTATTGAATGAATGTTATTATTGTGTACAATTCATTCAAACACACCTTAAAAATCAGACCTGACTAAACACAATGAATGGTATTTTTTGAATTCAGCATAAAATGGCGATCATAAATATATATATACGCATAAAATGGCGATCATATATATATATATACGCGCCTATATATATATAATATACTATTGTCCTCATATATATATATATATATAAATATACTATTGAATGAATGTTATTATTGTGTACAATTCATTCAAACACACCTTAAAAATCAGACCTGACTAAACACAATGAATGGTATTTTTGAATTCAGCATAAGATGGCGATCATATATATATATATATATATATATATTTAAAAATACTCATAAAATATAATTTTCTAAAATTATTCATCAATCTTTCTAATATAAATTATTCATCAATCTTTCTAATATATAATTAAAGATAATCTTTTTATTTATTTACTGATCTATCTAATTAAATTAATATATTTTATTTTATTTTACAACTGAAAAAAAAACTAAGTAAATAAATTCTTCTATTTGACCGTTTTTTTTGAATTCAAGATAGTTACAATGTAGGCAATATTCACCGGTGGTCACCGCGGGAGACGCGAAGGTTAACCAGACAAGATTAGATATATATACATATAAAAATTCAAAGCCATTCTCAACAGGTCTTACAAAGGTAAGAGATGGATTTTATCTTCTCTAATAAACTTATAAATAATTATATTAACTTGATGCTTCAAAGGAGTCTAATATAGATGAGAAAACTTTCTATCAGGGACCCCACTCTCAAAAAGTGTTTTAATACTTTTGAGAGGGGTCCTTGGAAAGGATTTTTCATTTATCCTCCTCATTTCATTCATTTTTATTTCATCCATTCATTCATTTTACCATCAATTTTTAACTATATATATAATATATATATATATATATATATATATATATATGTATATATATTATATATAACGCATTGTATTGCCTTCGAATTTTATTATTATAAACATAATTAACAATGCTTCAAGCAAATTACCAATTACTTTTATTATATATATATATATATATATATATATATATATATATAATTTATATATATATAGAGAGAGAGAGAGAGAGAGAGAGAGGCGTATATATATATATATATATATATATTATATATATATATTATATAGAGAGAGAGAGAGAGAGAGAGAGAGGGGGGGCTTGGTCTAATGGTTAGAGTCGTAGGAAACGGATTCGTGTCGACCCGAGTTCAAACCCTGGACGAAGCTGTTTGTATTTCTAATCGCGCTATACCCTCGGGAAAGGTATGAATCCAACTATACTCCCCCCATCTATGGCTAAATAGTAGGGCAACCTGTCTAGGAGAAGGAAAACTCTGAATTCAAACCTGTTAAAGTCCGCTAAGAAATTGGCCTTGTGTCGCATCCTACTCGTGCGGAAGGAGTTGGAAATATATGTAGCTGTGACAAGCTACAGGCTATTGAATAATTTTATTATTATGTACAATCATTCAAACACATCAATCTATAAAAATCAGACCTGACTAAACACAATGAATGGTATTTTTGAATTCAGCATAAAATGGCGATCTCACACACACACACACATATATATATTATATATATATAAGAAAATATTGCAAAAACAACACACACACACACACACACACACACACACATATATATATATATATATATATATATATATATATATTTATGGACTCTCTCGTCGATTTTCGACGTATGGGGTTCACACACACAATGAACACCCACACAGTGATTTGTTTATAGTGGTGAAGGCTTGTGTTGGACCATCCACACTTTTTGGCACAGTCGATAGGAAAGAATTGGTGCTTCAAGGGTTGCCACAAACCCAATTAACGACCCACCTCAAAAATTTTGAATTCAGAGTTATCCCTCTCTCTATATATATATATAGTAACATTGAACGAAACACGACACTCAAGTAAAAAAAAAAGGGTTTAAGAGATGCTTCGACCAACTGAAAACTCGCTGGAATAAGTGTGTCGAATGTCAAGAGGATTACTTTGAGGAAAATTGTTATTTCAGGTAAATACAGCTTCAATCTTGATACTTTTTGAACAAACCTCGTAATGGTCGTGAAAGAAAGAATGAGAAAAGAAATGTGTGTGTGGGGGGGGGGGTTGACACGAAATGGAGCTGCGCACATCTCAGCTTATTTTAACATTTGTGCGCATTATTATCTCATAATTACAATATAAACACGTAATGATTTTATATACAATATTTATTACTGCCCGAGTCGCACAATTGTTGTTACATTTAGTGAAATTTATATACAAATATAACAAAATATAATGGATCACATAAAACATATATAAAGATATTATTATTAAACTTTATATATATATTACCATATATAGTAACAAATTCATTTGGACAAACGTACACACACACGCACACACACACACACACACACACACAAAATATTTCGTTTACCTGACGAATGCGTTAGCAAGAAACCATTGGTTGTAAATATTGTTCCCATGTGAATGAATAAAAGCTAAACCTTTTATTTGTTCATTCATTCATATTATACATATATATTTGGAGGATATGTGCTTAATTGAAGTCATACCTAATTTTGAAAATTAATTAGTTAATAATTAATGAATTTAGGCGGGCATATATGTTCAAATGTAAGGCGAAAACAAATCAACATATTTGAACATATATGCCCGCCTAAATTCATTAATTATTAACTAATTAATTTTCAAATTAGGCATGACTTCAATTAAGCACATATCCTCCAAAAATTGTCGGCTTAAAGCCATATAAATAAACACATTTGTTTGTTTACTTACCCTCATATATATATATATAATATATATTATATAATATATATATATTATTTATAAGTAAAGAAATAAAAAAGACTTAGAGATTTAGCATTATAGTCTATTTAGGGAGCTTTATAAATATTGCAATAGAACTATAATGCTAAATCTCTAAGTCTTTTGTTATGTCTTTACTTATATATTTGCTCTGTTGACTCTAACATTAAGAGCACACATTGAGCTCTCAAACTGCGACAGGTTTTTAAAAATAAACTCTTGTGTCGTAAGGAAGATTTCTTCTCTGGACTTTTGGATTATATATATATATATATATATATATATATATATATACTATATATATGGTGATTGCCACTTCTCACAGAATAAGGCCATTTCTACAAGTAGTTTTGTTGTGCGCAAGCAGATGGTCCAAGGATCCAGATTTATCACATGTGATCCCTTCCGTCTTCCTCACGTATGCATGATACGTGACTAAGCCACCCCAGCCCTCGATGGGCAAGCCCGTCACACAGGTCGGTCAAATGTAGGAGTTGGTCTGTGACGTCCGTTATGTGCGCCTACTTATAGACCGATTCAGGATGGGGTGCTCGATCCACCTTACATCAACCCCCTTACAGCTACCATCGGCCTGAGTATAGCCAGCCCCACTTCTGTTAACTGGTCCACATCGCTATATACTGTCTTTCCACAGGGCCACAATGTCTGCCCCATATCAAGAAAGTTTGTCCGATTCTAGTTCGTATTTGGGGGTTTTCCAATCGCTAAAAATAAAAATATTGGCAGCACACATATATATATATATATAATATACTTATATTGATATAATATATATATTTTTATCTTATTATTAATGGAGAGATTGTGTGTTTTCTTCTGTCTGGTATACCGAAACTATATACTTNAAAAACAACAAGAGATAAAGAGATCAACACAAGGTCTTTTTACGTAGGGATTTAATAGGGCATCCTGTGAGGATCCAACTCACGATTCAACAATAATGTATCTGTGAGTCTACCTTTCTTTTTTCCCCCAACTCTACCTAGGCGACGCCGGGTAGCCGCTTCTAAAAAATCCCAATTCAGGAGACAAGAGGCTAGGTAGGTTTATTGGTTTATTTGAGGATGAGGAAATTTGACTTCTCAGCTGGTGTCTCTAAACTGAATTTCTCCACTCATAGAGGTTTGTATCCCCATCCTTATACCACAAAACTTTACTTCCTCCTAAAGTAACCATAACGAAGTAGTAGTATCTGTTTTCGAACCCCCCACCCACACCATGTCAGATGAACATAAAGACCGATTGTTGTGGAAAGCCATTGTTATATACCGCATTTGACGGCGTATAAGACACACGGACATATAAGACGCACCCCCCATTTCAGCAGGTCAGATTCAGGAAAAAAAGTTTTTAAGTGTATTTAAGCCTATATTGTTGAAAACAGTCTAGCTGTGCATTACACAAGCAGAAACACAGCTGCTATTTCCTTTTGTTGGGATATAACTGGTAGCGCCACCTGGATTGTTGAGGAATTACAAAGAGATAAAGGGAATTAATTATTGCTATTTAATAATACTGTATTTGACAGCATATAAGACGCACCCCCATTTTTTTCCGATTCAGGAAAAAAAAAGTTTTTACTGTATTTAAGCATATATTGTTAAAAACAGTCTAAGCGCTTTCATATCTTCAGAGGAGATAACTTCTGTAGTTCTCTCGTTATTTAATGGGTTGGTTGGTTTTTACGGCATTATCAACCCATTGGGTCAAACCTTTGTGGTATGAAAATTCAAACCTCTTCAATTATGAAATTTAAATAGACAGTTTAGCGACACCAGTTAATATCATGACTTACAAGCTCATCCCCCAGGATAAACCAATAAATTCAGCCCCTTGTCCCTTTTAAACAAGAGTTGGGAAGTAAAGTTTATCTTCACCTTGTGGTGTGAAGATATGGTGATTGCCGCTTCTTTACAGAATAAGGCCATTTCTACAAGTAGTTCAGTTGTGAGCAGTTGTGAGCACGCAGATGGCCCACGGATCCAGCTTGTTTTTATGTACCCTGTCACACATATGAAACTCTCGACATGCATGCCCTGCCACACAGGTCAGACTTCAATGATGGAAATGTTTCCATCGCGTCCGCCGTGTGTCGCTTCAGGATGGAGGGCTCGGTGGCCTCGGCTCGAGTCACCTTTCCTCAAACTTCTTACAGCTACCATCGGCCTGTCTTTCCATGAGGATGTGTATCCAGCCCACCCCCTTCTGTCAATTGGTCCTTATCGCTGAAACTGACTTCCGCAAGGGCATCGATGTCGGCCCCATATCGAGATGCTCCCCTGTCACGATACCAGTTTGGGGTGTGAAAATATAAACCTCTTCAAATAGGAAACTATAAATAGACAGTTTAGCGACACAAGTTACTATCACGACTTCCAACTGGAACAACAGCTGCAAAATCAAATTTCCTCACCCCCAGGTTTTTATTTTTATTTATTTTATTTTTATATTTATATATATGTATATATATATATAGTATAGGGATCGGCCCCTATATTTTTACGGAATGTGGAATTGACCAAATTAAAATAATTAAGTTTTCTTAAATAACTAGATTTTACAATGGTATGTCATGAGTTTAGAATTAAGTAAACAAAAGAGAATCGAATGAATATTAGTTTAGAAATATTTTAGAAAACAATAGAAACAATGGTTTTAAATTCATCCGATAATTTACGTCACCAGAATTCCACATGTACCAAAATCATTCGATATTGCCATCATTGCAAATCACCTGATATTTGAGGAATATTTTAGCTTAAAGAACACGTAGACAATGAATAATTAAAATTATAAAAAGGCCCATAGAGCTGGAAAAACTTCAGATAAGGAGACACAGAGACAGTGAGGAGCTTTTGCTCTTCCTGACTCAACAGAGTTGGAGAGGATGCTCCTAACTCGACAGTGGGAACGTCCGAAACATCAAATACGACTCAACAGGTCCGTCTATCTTTTCGTCTCTAATTTCTCTCTCTCTCTCTCTCTCTCTCTCTCTCTCTCTCTCCCTCTCTCTCTCTCTCTCTCTCTCTCTCTCTCTCTCGATCAACAACAACAACTTTCAATCACAAGTTCCAATCACAGACAAACTACTAATATGTTGACACAAGCAATCACACTAATATAAACACCATGTCACAACAACTATACACAGACACAATCAGACTGCAACACCACTGAAAGAACAATGAAACTATATTAATTGTACTAGCAAATATATGCACCCTCCGGGTGCAAGTATTTAAGTTTTGATATAATAAAATATCATATTAAATTAGAAAGGCTAATGAAACTGACTAAGAATGCAGATAAAAAGATCTGCAACAGAGGGGTATAATCGAAAAATAGAACAACTTTGAAACTAACTATTCCATCATTTTCCATTACTCCCCTCTTTCATTGGTAAATTTTTCCTAATTTAACTATTTAGTTAAAATAGGAAGTAAAGGATAATATTACAGTTATTTCTTCTTGTAAATAAATTTCTTTAAGATTTATCCACGAGATTTTTGTTTATATTTCTTAAGATAAAACCAAAACAATTAGAAATCAATAATACCAAGCACATATTTATTAAAACAAAATTTTAAATATCAATATGCAAATTAGCCTTCTCCGTTCAAACTGTAAACCGCTAATTTGTTGTATATATAAATACAATTGCATGTTATTAGTACGTAGATATGGTCAACAGTATTAATAATGTAAAACAATTTTTATTAGTAACTGAAGGTTTAAAAGAATGAAATCATGGAGAATTTGATGTAAATAATTAAGGGAATTGTGACTTGAGTAGTAATATAGTTTCGGTTACAGACAGAAAAACACACAATCTCCATTATAATAAGATTTATGTATATAATGTTTGTTTCCTTTATCAATGTCTTCTTCTTTTGTTACCTATGGAAACTACATTTCCGTAGTCCTTAGACACGACCTTCCGCACTCTTCACACAATAATATACCAATTTGATACCCTTGCTCGACTTACTGCTTCTTGAACGTTCTCCTTGCGAACATCTCGTCTTAACTGTTTGTGTCGCATACGATTGGTCTCAAATTTGTTTGTGCCTACCTACCCGTTAACTTTCAAATTCTACGCATTCATAATTCCCAGTTGAGTAACATAAGTGACCCAGAAAAACAGAACCCAAATCATTTATTTATTTTCCCATTAAACTCACCCTAACCCTAAACCCTAAACCCTAATCCTTGTTGGAGTTAAACTTCAAAAAAGAATAAAAATTAGAATTTATTTCAAAATGTGTGGGTTCTGTTTTTTTCTGGGACACCCTGTAATATTATGTTACTCAACTAGGTTAGGGTTAGGGTTTAGGGTTAGGGTTGGGGTTTAGGGTTAGTTTAATGGGAAAATAGATAATTTGAGTTCTGTTTTTCTGGGTCACCCTGTAATATCATGTTACTCAACTAGGGGGGTTTTTAGGGTTTAGGGTTAGAAAATAAATAAATAATTTGGGTTCTGTTTTTTTCTGGGTCACCCTGTAATATCATGTTACTCAACTAGGGAGGTAGGGGTAGGGTTTAGGGTTAGGGTTGGGGTTTAGGGTTAGTTTAATGGGAAAATAAATAATTTGAGTTCTGTTTTTCTGGGTCACCCTGTAATATCATGTTACTCAACTAGGGGTTTTTTTAGGGTTTAGGGTTAGGGTTAGGGTTTTAGGGTCAGTTTAATGGGAAAATAAATAATTTGGGTTCTGTTTTTTCTGGGTCACCCTGTAATATCATGTTACTCAACTAGGGGTTTTTTAGGGTTTAGGGTTAGGGTTAGGTTTAGGGTCAGTTTAATGGGAAAATAAATAATTTGGGTTCTGTTTTTTTCTGGGTCCCTGTAATATCATGTTACTCAACTAGGGGTTTTTTTAGGGTTTAGGGTTAGGGTTAGGGTTTAGGGTCAGTTTAATGGGAAAATAAATAATTTGGGTTCTGTTTTTTTCTGGGTCACCCTGTAATATCATGTTACTCAACTAGGGGGGGGTAGGGTTAGGGTTTAGGGTTAGGGTTGGGGTTTAGGGTTAGTTTAATGGGAAAATAAATAATTTGGGTTCTGTTTTTCTAGGTCACCCTGTAATATCATTTTATTCAACTAGGAAATAACCCATAATTCAAGAGTAAGTATAGTGGCAAAAGTTAGTCAATATATTTCAATGCTATAGCAACATTGAGTTAGGGCGATTTTGCGCTTCCTGAAGCGTAAAATTTTAGCTTGCTATGAAGACTCTTCAAATAGGAAATTATAAATAGACAGGTTAGAGACACCAGTTACAATCATGAATTTCAACGAGAACAACAGTTGCTAAGTCAACACACCTCATTCCAAGCAAGATAAAGCTTAAAAAAAAACTTTTAATGTCAAAGTTATCCTTGTAGAAGAACAGTAAAAAGTAAAAAGTCGTTGGGGTGGCCTAAAGTCGGTATCAGCCAATCAGCGAGGGAGTCTATCCCCTTTTCACTAGCGCTAGACCAAGGAGATTGTTTTTACAACACCTACCATCAGCTCCTTTACTGCACAGATCCCTGTGCTACTCCTACGCTGAGTTGGCGAGGGCCGGTATCGAACTAGGAAACTTTTGGTTTCTAGCCGAACGCTCTACCGACTGATATATATATATATATATATATATATATATATATATATATATATATATATATATATATATATATATATATATATATATATATATATATAAAGGAAGTTTGGTATGTATGTGCCGGCGTATAATTCCAAAACGGGAGGTCACCCAACTTGCATACACATTAATATTCCTATAACTAAAAGACACATATATAGGTATACTCAATTTGTCGAAAAATCCGTGTTTCACAAAAACAAATTTATTTGAAAAAAAATTATCAAAAAATCATGGAATTATCCGATTTTAATGGAATTTTCAGTGTTTTCTCGGCTATCGCCATCTCAAACAGATTGTTTGTCTACTTCATACACATATCATATATATATATATATATATATATATATATATATATATATATAGCCATTCACAGACACTGCGTTTCGACGTATCACGTCTCCTCAGTGTGGCTAAATTATATATATATATATATATGAATGTTTCTAGGATGTGTTTAATTGCAGTTCATCAAGCGATGGCATTGAGCATTGAAATCGTGCATACACTTTAATATGTTTATAATAAAGAAGAGTACAAAATTAATTTTTTTATTTCATAATTTTATGTCATATGTACACATGCACAATATGTGCTCTCCACACACAAACAAATAAATTTATATATATATATATATATATATATATATATATATATATATATATATATATAATAGATTTGGCAGTCATGTTGAAATTTCAAACCCTGATAGTTTGGAATAATTGTCGTTTGCGTCTTTTGTTTGAAATAATCACCTGCGTGAAACTGTTAGTTACGGGTTAATTCTACAATATTAACAAATGGTATTTGTCCTGTGACAAATTTTTTGATTGTCTGATTGATTTAGTTTAGCGTCATTTCGACCGGTCTATGCATAGGGGTTAGGGAATAGCATTCATTGTATCGGGTGGTTGAAAAGTCAGGTGGATGGGATAGCGTTTGTGATTGGTCAGAAGGAAATCTTTGGTGGATGGGGAGGTAGAGAAAATCAAAAGTGAGGAGAGGGTAGAGGCGGTCACGTATTCGTGTATGTGTATTGGGTAGATGTGATGTGTTCGTTGGTAGGCTTTTATCGTGCTTCTGGGTATAACTTTCTCATCAATGCAGTCTTGTAGGAATTTTCCTTTATTTTTGTGAGAGTAGGCTGCAGAAGCCGAGCTCAATGCTCGGCGAAATATATCTCCTATATATACTTGTCTGAGTTTTGTTCCTTTGTCCACATTTCTCCCTCTAATCTTCACTACATTTTGTGTGTGTGTGTGTAAATGTTTTTTAAGAGTTTTTCGTTGTAGTCTTTTTTTTTTTTTTTTACACAATTTCGAAATCCGAATCCGAATATTTTTTAAATAGTTCTATTTGATCCATAGATTGGTTGATTGGTTTGTTGGTTGGTTGGTTGGTTTTTATGGCACGTCAACCCTTGTTGGGTTACTTTATGCCGAAGACGTTTTTGTTTTATTCCTTCTTTTTGGAAATTAAATTTTTTTTTAACTCATTTGTTGTAAATACATATTTTCAAAACCTTTTTTTTAAATCTATTTTCCCCATAGATTAGTCGGTTGGTTAGATTTTAAGGCATGTCAACCCTTGTTGGGTTACTTTATGCCGAAGACATTATCTTATTCATTTTTTCATGGGTATTCAATTTTTATAAACTCAGTTTTTTAAGCAGATTTCTCAAACGCATTTTTTCTATTCCACCTATAGATAGGACCCTGACAGGTACTACCACTCCGGACCAGAGTGGACCTGGAAGTAATTGCAATGAATGCGTATTTCCAACTTCCTATTTCTCCCAAACTGGATCATCGCCATCAGATTCAGTTTAATGTCATAACCAGGTCCCCTTTTAGGGGGGGGGGGGTCTTACCCCTCTACGGGGGAATACAGTCAGCGTATTCTTAGCCCCGCCGACAGGGCGGTAGAATCTTTGGTCAGCCCCTTGAACATTGACAGATGAAAGCGGGACACATTAGGAGGAAACAATTACGGTTACACCAATCATCAAAATGAGATATACGCGAATAGAGACCAACAGCACGACAAGTGAAGGTTTTAGCAGCCTCACCACCGCTGTAATACTGTCTCCTAAATGGAGAGAGCCGAGAGTTCCGTCGAAAATTTCCTTCGGTTCTTACACGCAACGCGTTCGTTTCAGGCCAGGCGTTTTGAGGCGATGGACGGTGTCGATTCAGATTGTGGTTCTCGTTGCCAAGGAAACGGTTTCTGGCGTACAAAGGGACGTAACTCAAATCTTTCTGACACTGGCAAATATCAGGAGGGCAAAAGTTAGCGTTACAATTCGCAAAGCACCAACTATCCATTCCTCCCGAAAGAGGAATCAAAGCCTTGCACTTCAATACGGGTTTTAACGTCCACGTCGGCGTGATCGAACGAGATGACGATTGTAACGCCTGCTGGCGCCACCAACCAATGTGATAAGACCGAACAGGGGAGATAACCGATTTCGGTTTATTTTTATTTGGTTTCTTTTTAGAATAACAAGGCGGTTTTGTTGTCGCTGAGGTCGGTGTTTCGGTTGTTGAGTGGGGAGTTGCCTTTGTATTTTGTCGAGTTACCAATCTCTGCTGTGGATAGATGTGTGTAGATAAAGGTTTTTCTATCAACCGATTCGAGTTCCTGACCGGTGACGAGATTCTGTTGACCCACCATCGCCATATTGATTTGGGGGTGCTGACGGGAGCACTTTTTGTTGGCGTCTTCGGATTTGAATTAGTCGCTATTTTGTTTTGTGTCTGGATTAATTGACGCTCTCTGGTCGTCAAGTAAATCCAGTCAATTGGCGTGTCCCCACGGCTTTTGGGGGTCATGGCGATGTTCATATTATCGTCTTTGAGATTTCGGGGGGTGAGTTTTGTAACATGTCCGTCCCTTCTGGACCAACCATTTTGGCCACCGACCCATAACCAGCCTTGACGTTTTCTATTTAACTGCGACTGATTATTCCAAATTCTTGTAACCATCTTTCTGTCTGTGTGTCTTTCTGTTGGCGTCGCTGTTGTGGCCGCCATATTTAATCTCTGGTTCCCGCCTTTTTTTCCAGAATGTGGCGCGCTTTTCTGAGGTGTTCGGTTCGAATTTAATTGTTTTTTATTCGATGATTTTTTGGTTTCTGCGATTGTCTTGGGCTTTATTGAAACATCTGCACAATTATAGAATTCTTCTTGCGGTCCGCACCCCAAACAATAAAGACCCGATTTGACGTCTTTGTCCCACGTATTTCCTCGAATAAAGAGAAAAATTAAAACAGTTAAAGGTTTATTTGGCAGATCATCAACACTATCGGGAACTGTGGATATAACATGGTATAAAAAACATTTTATTACAGAAAGGATTTGGGGCTAAACTTGCAAATCGATCGGAAAATTAAAACATATTACAGGGTGACCTAGAAAAAACAGAACCCAAATTATTTATCTATTTTCCCATTAAACTAACCCTAAACCCCAACCCTAACCCTAACCCTAAACCCCCTAGTTAAAATTAAAAGTTTTATTACAAAATTTGTGGGTTCTGTTTTTTCTGGGTCACCCTGTATACAGAGTGACCCAGAAAAGATAGAACCCAAATTAATTATTTTCCCATTAAACTAACCCTAACCCTAAACCCCAACCCTAACACTAACCCTAAACCCCCTTACTTAAAATTAACAGTTTTATTACAAAATCTGTGGGTTCTGTATTTTCTGGGTCACCCTGTATACAGAGTTACCCAGAAAAAAACAGAACCCAAATTATTTATTTATTTTCCCATTAAACTAATCCTAAACCCTAAACCCCAACCCTAACGCTAAACCCAAACCTTAACACTAACCCTAACCTTAATCCCCTAGTTAAAATTAACAGTTTTATTACAAAATTTGTGGGTTCTGTTTTTTCTTGGACACCCTAAATTACTAAACAAAAGTTCATAATTACCAAAATCCTTTTATTACAGAAATGATTTGGAAATCATTTTACTAAAGAAATCATCAATTTATTGAAAATCATTTTATTATGAAAGTGCATTGAAAATGATTTTACTCTAGAAATGTATTGAAAATCCCTTTATTACAAAAATGTATTGGAAATCATTTTACTGTAGAAATGGATTGAAAACCATTTTTATACAGAAATCCATTGAACACAGATTTATTGAAAATCATTTTACTATAAAAATGCATTGAAAATCATTTTATTATAGAAATGTATTGAAAATAATTTTACTATAGAAAATGTATTGAAAATCATTTTATTATAAAAGTGCATTGAAAATTATTTTACTGTAGAAATCTATTGAAAATCCCTTTATTACAAAAATGCATTGGAAATCATTTTATCATAAAAAAATGTATTGGAAATCATTTTACTGTAGAAATGCATTGAAAATCATTTTTATACAGAAATCCATCGATAAATTTATTGAAAATCATTTTACTATAAAAATGTATCGAAAAAAATTATCATAGAAATGCATTGAAAATGATTTAAATCCATTGCACATGAGCGTATTGAAAATCATTTTACTCTAGAAATGAATTGAAAGTTATTTTATCATAAAAATGCATTGAAAATCACTTTACTATAGAAGTCCATTGAAAATCGTTTTTTCATAAAATGCATTGAAAATCATTTTACTATAGAAATGCATTGAAAATCGTTTTATCATAAAAGTACATTGGAAATGATTTTACTATAGAAATGAATTGGAAATCATTTTATTATAAAAAAGCATTGAAAATCATTTTACTATAGAAATGTATAGAAAAAACATTTAATATAAAAGATTCCATTAGCATCCTGTTAACAAACATTGTGTTTTGTTTTCATCCTTGTGAACCGGTCTCTGACTCGTGTCCTTGGAATCGGCGAGCACAAAATATTGCAAAGTGGGGTCATAAACATTGTGCAACGGAGGTGCGCGAGAGCAGACCGGGTATTGTCACATTCTACAGTGAGTAGGGTTTTTATTCTACAACCACACCCGACCACCACCACCACCACCACCACACACAACAACAACAACAACAAAGAGAGAGAGAAAGAGAGAAAGAGACAAAGACAGAGACAGTGAAACAGAGACAGAGAAAGACATAAAGAGTGAGAGAGACAGACAAAGAGAGAGAAAGAGAGAGACAGAGAGACAGATAGAGACAGACAGAGAGAGACAGACAGACAGACAGATAGACTGAGAGAGACAGAGAGAAAGAGATAGAAAGACAGTCAGTGACAGAGAGAAAGAGAGAGAGAGAGAGAGAAAGAGAGAAAGAGAGAGAGAGAGAGAGAGAGAGAGAAAAAGACAGACAGACAGACAGACAGACAGAGACAATGAGACAGAGAGAAAGAGAAAGAGACAAAGGGAGAGAGAGAGAGAGAGAGAGAGAGTGAGACAGAGAGAGACAGACATACAGACAAACAGAGAGACAGAGACAGAGACAGAGTGAGAGTGAGAGTGAGAAACAGACAGAGAGAAACAGAGAGACAGAGACAGACAGAGACAGAGACAGAGAGAGACATACAGACAGACAAACAGAGAAACAGAAAGAGAGAGAGAGAGAGAGAGAGAGAGAGAGAGAGAGAGAGAGAGAGAGAGAGACAGCCAGACAGAGAGAGAGAAGAGAGAGAGAGAGAGAGAGAGAGAGAGAGAACACTAACCGGTTTTGTATTTCCACTGCAAGACACACTGTTCACAAACAAGTCCACTGGGAAGTTTCAACGTGAAATTGAAAAAAGAATTATATTTCCCACGGGTGATCGGAAAACGTGTCGTCTTCCCGTCAGACCCGAGTAACGGATATCGATCCAGACATTGTTGGTCGACCCTTCGATTACGATCATTCGTTGGGCACAGGTGGAACTCGAACCAGCCCAGGTGGTTGGCCGTCAAGTGTACGGCTACGTTGATGAGCTCGCCCTCTTTGTAGGTACGCGATATGATGTTGTTGGCGTACTTGCCTCCTGCTTCGTGGGGTCGGGATCCGTGCCAGGGGTCACCGCAAACACCACACCTACCGCCATTACGGACCCATTGTACCTATAACAAATTGAACAAAATTGTTTGGTTCGATAAATTACAATTAAGCACACCCTAGAAACATGATTCATATATATATATATATATATATATATATATATACATATATATATATATTTTTATATAATGTGTGTATTATATATATATATATATATATATATATATATAGGTACCCAATTTACCCTGTGATATTTACCCCTCCCTATATACACAATGAAACTTGCATAAAAATTAATATATCTTGAAATTTTTTCCATTCGAAAGAAGAAACATTAAACAAACTCCTGATGATTTAAAAAAAAAATTCAGCTCACGGAAATAATGAAAATTATGATTGAAAAACAATGTTTTCATTTTTGCACCGTTAAATCAACTGAAATTTAACGTAGCTAAAAACAAGTTACGATAAGAGGATTCTTTTAAAATTCTATGAAAAATCAATTAATAATCCTATTTCCACGAAAATTTCCATAACTATTTTTCTTTGGATGTAAATATATCTGAAATAGTTTTTTCCTAAAATATATTAGGGGAAACATTTTTACGAGGTCTACCCCCCCTCTATTTTATTTTTTTAGATATAAAAAAAATGAACCGTCAGAAAACGTTTTTACTTCTTTTCTATAAAGATAAGAGTCTGAATAACTATATAAAAAATGTATAATATACAACGCAGTATTTTTTTAGGAAAAATTCATGTATATTATCTTTTATTTCTAAACTCCTACAGTATATAAAAAAATCCCGGCTCTATAATTTGTAATTACACAATACGAACTTTCGCCCGGAGAAAAAAGGTAATCTTGAACTTTAAGTGACTAAATTCCTACCATAAAATTGTACTTGCGCATTATTTGAAATGAACTTAATTGTTATTAAAAACACATTTGCTTTGAGAGTTACTTTGAGAGTTAAGTCCTTTTAAGAATTAAATAAGAGTTAAGTCCCTTTGTTCTTTTTCCGTGAAGAAACTTGTAAAACCAAATTACTATACATTTAATTAACCATTGAAATTAATTATTGAATCTATTATTGAGACAGTTGTTTGTGTTAATATTGCAATGTATAATTTCAATTAAACTTAGTTTTAAAAATATTTTTAAACATTAAATGTATAATAATTTGTTTTTTTTTGTTGTTTATTTTTTTTAAGCAATACGTAATTATAAACAACCTTAATCCCCAAACCCCTAAATTCTACTCATGTTCAAGTATGGCCTGCTTTCCTAACTCCTGCTCTCATATTCTACAATAATCATCTACACTCCTCATTTAAGAGTTATTGTCTACTCTCCTATTTTTCAAGTATCGCCTATTTCTGATTTAGGAGTCACGAATAATGAAGAGAGTTGAGGATAACCCTTTAATGACCGCAGATGATACTCGTAGATTAAGAGGAGAGTATCCTCTTTTACAAGAATCGTCTAATCTAATTTACGAGTATCGTCTACTCTTCTCATCTAAGAGTTATCCTCTATTCTCCTCATTTACGTATATCATCTACTCTCCTCTTTTGTAAGTATCGTTGCTCTCCTTATTTGAGTTATCGTCTCTTCTTTTCAGTTTCCCAAGACACACACACACACACACACACACACACACACACACACACACACAACACATATAATATATATATAATATAAATATGATAATATTGATTATATAATAATAATAATAATAATAATAATAATAATAATAAATGATTAAATTGATTTATATTTCATCCAACACGAAATATTATATATCACCATGGCCACCAAACACAAATACGCTCTTTAATACGCACATACATATGCACGTGCAATCCCGCGCTAGGATACAGTCATAACGTCACAACCACACGCATTTTCATGGACACGCGCAAGTACAAAAAAAACCCTGCATTCACGTAAACATACAACATGAGAATACAGTTATATAAAAATACCATCATTTTCAAAAAAAAAAAAAAAGATCCATTTAAAAAGAAATGCCATAACTAGACTGCTTCAGTTTCAGTGATCTTTAGAAAAAGAGATATTATCTCGAAAATTCAAGAATTAAATACAGGTTAACACACAACATCATTGTTACGTATTATTATTTTTTTCTTTACACCTGCATTGTGATAGCCTTCTAAATCAACCTCCTAACCAATATATATATATATATATATTATATATATATATATATATATATATATATATATATATATATATATATGAGATTTGATGATTTGCTTTCGAAGCATAGTTGAGTAAAGTATATTATTTTTATTTTTTGATTTTTTGATTAAAGGCAATTACAATGCGTACATCGTATAAAATTCGATAATTAGTGAAAATAATCATGACAAGCGAACTCGGCAAAATATATATATATACACACATATAAAACGGCGGTTGTGTGAATCTGCATGTCCGGAGGAAACTTCGAAAACAAAACAATTAATGACAAAGTAAATATATATACAAATTAAATATCACCAGGGCCTGGTTTTTGAGCAAAAATAATGAAGGTTTGATTTATATTCGTGAAGATGATTTAAAAAAAATTAAATTTAGATGATAACAGACTAGATTTTTGGGGAGATTTAATATTTTAAATAGTAGACAGACATTAATTTTTCTTTTCTGAGTGGCTGGATCAACGCAAGGTCTTTTTTAAATAGGGAATTTAATGGGGCCTCAGGCGAGGATCCAACCCGTGATTCAACAATAATGGATCTGCGAGACTACCTTTTTACCCCACTCTCCTCTATCTAGGCGACGCCGGATAGCCACTTCTAGTATATATATATAAAGGGAAGTTGTGTTTATGTGTATGTCCGGAGGAAACTTAGAAAATAAAACAATTAACGACAAAGTAAATATATATAAATTAGATATCAACAGGGCTTGGTTTTTGAGCAAAAATAATGAAGATTTGGTTTATATTTGTGAAGATGATAAAAAAGTAAAATTTAAATGATAAAAGCATGGATATTTTTTTCATTTAATATTTTAGATTAGTAGACATTAACATTTCTTTTCAGAGTAGCTGGATCAATGCAAGGTCTATTTTTTAAATTTTTTTTTTTTTACATAGGGATTTAAATGGGGGCATCCCACGAGGATTTAACTCACGATTCAGTAATAATGGATCTGCGGGACTAACTGAAAAAAATCCCCCTGTACGCAGACGACGCCGGGTAGCCGCTGCTAGTACGTATGTAAAGGGCAGTTGTGTGTATATGTATGTCCGGGGGAAACTTCGAAAAAAAAACAATTAACGACAAAGTAAATATATATACACATTAAATATCAACAGGGCTTGGTTTTTGAGTAAAAATAGAGATTTGATTTATATTCGTGAAGATGATTAAAAAAAATAAATTTTAAATGATAACAGCATGGATTTTTTTTCATTTGATATTTTAGATAGTAGACATTAACATTTCTTTTCAGAGTAGCTGGATCAATGCAAGGTCTATTTTTTTTTACATAAGGATTTAAATGGGGCATCCCACAAGGATTCAATTCATGAGTTAGTAATAATGGATCTGCGAGACTAATTTTAAAAATCCTCCCTCTACCCAGGCGATGCCGGGTAGCCGCTGCTAGTACATCTATAAAGGGCAGTTGTGTGTATGTGTATGTCCGGGGGGAACTTCGAAAATAAAAACAATTAACGACAAAGTAAATATATATACACATTAAATATCACCAGGGCTTGGTTTTTGAATAAAAATAATGAAGATTTGATTTATATTTGTGAATATAATTAGAAAAATTAAATTAAATTGATAACAGCATGGTTTTTTTTCATTTAATATTTTAGATAGTTGACATTAACATTTCTTCTCAGAGTAAGGTCTATTTTTTTATTTTTTATTTTTTACATAGGGATTTAAATGAGGCATCGCACGAGGATTCAACTCATGATTCAGTAATAATGGATCTGTGGGACTAACTGAAAAAAATCCCCCCTCTACCCAGGCGACGCCGGGGTAGCCGCTTCTAGTATTTTATAATTCATAACTTATTCCTATTACTATTTTACAAAAGAGTTATCATCTGCTCTCCTCATAAGAAATATCATCTACTCTCTTAATCTACGAATATCATCTCCTCTCCTTTTTTTGCAAGTATCGTCTGCTCTCCTCATTTAAGAGTTATCGTCTCTTCTTTGCAGTTTCAATTGATTGTTCAATAAAAGACACAATAATTTAAAAAAAAAAATCAAACTCACCATTTCCCCTCTTTTACAAGCCTAGTCTACTCTTCTAATCTAAGAGTATCGTCTACTCTGCTTTTTTTGTTGCAGGTATTGTATGCTCCCTTAATCTATGACCATCACTACTCAACTCAGTTCCAAGTATCGTCTACTCTCCTATTTCCGAGTATCGTCAACTCTCCTAATCCCCGAGAATCTTCTGCTCTCCTAATCTCTAATGTGTTTAATATATATACATCTTTTTTAATCTCACTATCAATCATCTATCTGTCTATCTATCTATCTAACCTGTTCATATATATATATATATATATATATAATATATATATATATATATATTATGGGAGAAATATGAGATTAATCCAAAAGTATGTGAAAAAAGGTAGACAAAAACGGGATGTTGTAGAAAATGGATGTTTATTGTATGTAGTGATGAAAGAAAATGTTCACCACTGAAGCAAGAACTCTATTCCTAAAGTCCTGAAGAAGGTCTAACAGACCAAAACGTTGCATCGTCGACATCACTACATACAATAAACATCTATTTTCTACAACATCCCGTGGTTGTCTACCTTTCTCCACAATCTATATCTCTCTCTCTCTCTCTCTCTCTCTCTCTCTCTATATATATATATATATATATATATATATATATATATATATAATCAGTATCTCTCTACGTATGCATATATCTATCTATCCAGTTGCTAATCTATATTAATAAAAGCACCAGAAATAGACAAAAAACAAAAACAAAAAATCAAAAAACTCACCATTTTCCCGCCACAGTAGAGTTCATTATCATTATAATTGACTGGATTGCTGAAACCAAATCTCCACATACTATTTCTGGCTGGGGGGTCCATCAATCTTCCATGGCTAAAGACGGGCTCCACCATCCAAGCAAAAAGACAATAGACAAAAAATACCAACTTGTTGCTCCCAACCATTCTCGAGAAAAAGGAAAAGTAAATATTCACGCTTCTTTTATTGAATAATGGCGTCCCTTTCTATCAGCGTTCCTACCGGAGTTTTTTTTAATGGCTCTTGTTGGTGGTTCTATAATGATCCTGTTGTCGTTTGTTCATGGAAATTCTTCGGTCGCAGATTTCTTTTTTCTCATCTGAAATTTAACGACAGAAATGTTTACGATCAACATCTAAAAAAATCCTGTCTGGATTTTGTCTGATAAAGTAAATTTGCTCGTTTCTTTTTTAGAAAATGGAACTTCAACCTGCGTTCCTTTAGGCGTTTTTTTAATGGCTGTTTTTTTAATGGCGTTTTTTTTAATGTTTTTTTTTTTATGGCTGTTGGCGGTTCTAAATCGATTTCTGCTGTCGTCTGTTCATGGAGATTTTTCAGTCGCAGATTCCCCTTAAAATTAACGGCAGAAATGTTTACGATGAACATCGAAAAACTCCAGTCTGGATTTTGTCTGATAAAGCCAGTTGTAGAAAAATGTGATCATTATATTCGTTGAATAATTTGATCATTATATTTGTTGATATCATTATACTCGTCGGCAAACATCATCATTATATCCGTTGAACTTCCAGAAAAAGTTGATCATTGTATTCGTTGCAAATCATTTGACGGATTTTATTTCCAGCTTGATCTCTTAATCAACGAGTATCGTCCGCTTTCATCATCTAGGAGTATCGTCTCTTCTCATTTACGATTTTCCGCTCCCTTCATCTACGAGTATCGCCCGCTCCTTTCATCTGCAAGTGTCGTTCGCTCTCCTCATTTACGAGTATCGTCTGCTGTCTTCATCTATGAGTATCGCCCACTTTCTTCATCTAGGAGTATCGTCTCTTCTTATATACGAATATGGTCCGCTCTCTTCATCTACGAGTATCGTTTGCTCTTCTGATTTTCTTCTAATGTTCAGGTTTTATCCGCTCTTTTCATCTGTGAGCATTGTATCTTCTCATTTACGAGTAGAATCCGTTCTCTTCATTTACGAGTATCCTCTGCTCTCCTTATTTACGAGTATCGTTTACTCTCCTTAGTTAGGAGTATTGCCTGTTCTCCATATAACGAATATGGTCTGTTCTATTCATTTAGGAGTATTGCCTGTTCTCCAACTAACGAGTATGGTCTGTTCTCTTCATTTAGGAGTATCGTCCGTTTTCCATATAACAAGTATGGTCTGTTCTCTTCATTTAGGAGTATTGCCCGTTCTCTTTATAACGAGTATCGTCTGTTCTCCTCATTTAGGAGTATTGCCTGTTCTCCATATAATGAGTATCGTCTGCTCTATTCATTTATATGTATCATCTCCTCATTTACGTATATCTTCTGTTCTCTTCATTTTCAACTATCGTCAGCTCTCGTCCCCTACAAATATCGTCTGCTCTTTCATTCACAAATACCGCCTCCACTCCTCGTCTATGCGTATCCTCTCCTCGTTAAGTTTTGTATTCTGAAATTAGTTCCTCAAAATGTCCAACATCTTTCTTGAGATGTTTTTGGGATAGAATCGTCACCAGAAAGAAAAACAAAAACTTCAAAATTCGCTACAAGGTTCGACTTTGAGTACAAGTTGAGAGTCCGTTTTCACTAAAATCTTTTTTTACGTTCCCGCAGTTTTATTCCTTCTTTGTCATCAGAAAAATCCAAGGAATCTTTCATATCTTTTTTTTTTTTTTATTTTTTTTTTTTCAAGAGCGTCTTTCCTTGTTTTTATTGTGTTGCTTTCTTTCTATCTCCGGTGTCTACAGTCCCGTCAGAAACAAACGCCGTTCTGTGTCTTTCAACGCGGGGGAAAAACACTGTGAGAACATTTCAAGAAAGTACATAACTGCTAACTTCGCCGACTGACCGGCAGTGAAAGAATGCACATTTTGGCCAAGGACCCAATCCCTATATGGACGGTCATACGTGTCCCCTGCTGTTTGTCCAGGCGTGATTTCACATTTCTCCGGTTACGAATTGGACAAACATGCAACCCCTCTTCTCACTGTTGAAGTTAACTCGGTAAATAAAGACCAACTCTGCAGACAAACATGTCTCTCTACTTTTAGTTTGTATTTGCCGTGTGTCAACCGACGTTCTTTTTCGGACCGACAAGGTTTCGATTCGTTCAGCCAACAATCGGCACACAGACAGTTTCTTAGTTTAGCCCTGTCCTTATCTCAATAACCGTTCACAATCACCAAACCGGAAATACACAGCTTCCCATAAAGATATTTATTCATCACCATCATCATCCTAATCTCCGAGTATCTTCTGCTCTCCAAATCTCTTTTATCATCATCATCATCAACAAGTTGTGCTCACAGCACGGATTCCCTTGACTCTATCTCGCTATTCGTTCTTACAAACGACCACTCCTGGTAGGTCCTCTACACAGAATCGAGTATCCGTACAGTTATTGAGTTTCATAGCCGAAAGTTGGAGGTGCGTATTATACACCTATGCGTGATATACTCAGCTAGTTACAGCAGAATTAGAATATAATATGTATTCTTTAGAATTTCCGGACTGTTGTCCTCATCTTTATTGTTACTAACAAATATATTTCCAACCTCGGTTTGGTTTGGTTTGGTTTGGTTTACGGTTTTATCAAACTCAGTGGGTTATTTAATGCCGATAAATTTTCGAAATAAATTCATTCTTAATGGATACAATTTTTTTTTATAAATACATTTTTCTATTTAACCCATAGATGGGACCCTAACAGGTACTACCACTCCGGGTCAGAGTGGACCAGGGAGCAATGGTGATGAAGGGGTGTTCCACATTCCCCAAATCTCCAAAACTGGAACCTCACCATCAGATAGAGTTTAACGTCATTCCAGGACATGTAGAGTCTCAGCCACTGCTTTCTAGCACCCATATGATAAAAAGGGTTGGGGCTTGCCATAAGGGCAATAGGGTTGGGGTAATCATATAGGTGCTAGGGCTTGACGAGACCAGCCAATTGATCGGAGGGGGCCTCTCCGATCGACCGTCTAGCCCAAGAAAGGGCCAAAGTGGAGTGTTGCATACCATGGACTGCTCATCCACCAAGACTCCATCCTTTAGCATCACGGATCGCCACCCACGGCCAACAGGTGGCCCCCACTGGGAGAGTCTTACCCCTCTGCAGAGGTGCAGTCGGTGCATTCTAACGCCCCAGCCGACAGGGCGGCAATCTCCGGGTGTAATTTGTTAAGTTTTAATGTAATAAAATATTATATTAAATTAGAAAGGCTCTCTTATTTACAAATTTCACACAATCTCTCCTTTTCGCAGTCTCTCAAAAATAAATTCCATAAATTAATGATTTTTATGATCATAAATTAAGGGTCGACTTATACACGAGTAATAATTTTGTAAGGTTGAAATTCATTTTTTTATGTATCAGGTTCTAAAATGGAGGAGCCCAATTCTAATTGATCTTTTGTCAAGACCATGGAAGGCCGAACTTGGAGCGTCAGATGGTCACATGTTCCCCACTCCTGAACCAAATGAATTCTTGAAGAAATTCAGAGAAATAGTGTAGATAACAATAAAGATGAGGACAATAGTCCGAATAATTCAAATAATACTAATTATCAAGTCTCATCTAAAAAATTCAGAGAAATAGTGTAGATAACAATAAAGATGAGGACAATAGTCCGAATAATCCAAATAATACTAATTATCAAGCCTCATCTAAAAAATTCAGAGAAATAGTGTAGATAACAATAAAGATGAGGACAATAGTCCGAATAATTCAAATAATACTAATTATCAAGTCTCATCTAAAAAATTCAGAGAAATAGTGTAGATAACAATAAAGATGAGGACAATAGTCCGAATAATTCAAATAATACTAATTATCAAGTCTCATCTCAAAAATTCAGAGAAATAATAGATGAATAATTTTCGGCTGAACTTGCAAATTGGTCGGAAAATTAAAAGTTTTTTGGTGGTCCCCCATGACAGTTTAACTACAGTCTATGAATGAACTTTTTGCGAATTACAGTTTAGGGTTTTGGGGATTAAGGTTGTTTTTCATTACGTATTGCTTAAAAAATACTATACATTTAATTAACCATTGAAATTAATTATTGAATCCAACGGTAGACACATTAGTCTCAATTGTTTTGTGTTAGTATTGCAATGTATAATTTCAATTAAACTTGGTTTAAAAAAATATTTTTCAATGTATAGTAATTTGTTTTTTTGTTTTTTTTTTGTTTTTTTTTGTTTTTTTAAGCAATACGTAATTAAAAACAACCTTAATCCGCAAACCCCTAAACCGTAACCGAATACGCAAAAAGTTCATTCATAGACTGTAGTTAAACTGTCATGGGGAGGGGGGACCCAAAAACTTTCTGTTTTAATTTTTCGACCAATTTGCAAGTTTAGCCTAATTTTCTTTAAAAAGTTTTTTAAAGAATATTGTTCGGATTACTGGAGATCTGATTATGAAATATATCCCAGACAACACCAGAAACCTTAACCTTTCCAAGCATCTCACGGACATTTCCATTTCCGGGAAAATCATATGAGGGACACCGAGTGTAAGTACGTGTCAAATGATGTTTTTTTTCAAACTTGGTGATTGGAAGCAAAAATTAGACCAAGTGACCGAAAGGTCAAAAAAAGATGGCGATTATCTTAAGCTGTTTTGACACGAGGAAAAGGTGTCACGTTTCTGATCCATCCGTTGCTTGCACGCACTGGGGGACTCGAGGGGGACTCGTTCACCAACGGCCCGGTCAAAGCACGAACAGTCCACAATTACCGAATTAAGGGTTCGCCTTTCTTAGCTGCTGCCAAAAAAAAAATAAATGAAAATACGTCATAGCCAAGTTAGAGGTCAAGTTGAAGGGTAATCAGGTGGACTTGAAGGCTGAAAGGAAGTTCAGACCAAGTATCCAATAGGCACCCCAAATCATCAACTTGATGAAAGGTTCATATTTTAACTCATCACCGGTAACTTCTGCTTCCAAATTTTTGTAAACAAATGATTTTAATTAGAAGTTTATGGAGATGTTGAACTTACAATAAATGAATCTATGGTGGTCAATAAATGGGGGATCAGCTTACAGCTTAGTTAAAATACCAAAATGATCCCTCACTTTACATCAAGAAACATTTTCAATGTTCCATTGCAATCATTTTTTAAAATCCTAAATAAACAATCTTAAAATATACTTAATTATGTTGAACTCACAATAAATTAAATAAATAGATGGTTGGTACACGTAATAAAATTAAAATTCAATAGCAAAATCTTTTTTTTAAATAAATCATTGGATGTGTAAGTCTAGATAGAATTTTCATGATGATATTTTTAAGAGTTTTTTTTTTTCCTGAGAATTTTTTCTAATCTTCCAAAAGAACAAAGGGACAAGTATCCAATAGGCACCCCAAATCATCAACTTAATGAAAGGTTCATATTTTAACTCGTCACCGGTAACTCCCGCTTCCAAATTTTTGTAAAGAAATGATTTTAATCAGAAGTTTATGGAGATGTTGAACTTACGATAAATTAAATAAATAGATGGTTGGTACACGTAATCAAATTAAAATTCAATTCTTTTTTTTTTAATAAATACTTTTTAATCAGAAATTTATGAATATTTTTCAACACTTACGATAAATTAAAAAAAGACGAAAGATGTTTTTATACTAAAATAATTTTTACTTAATCAGAAGAGAAATGCAATTATGTTTATTTAAATAAAAATACAGTTTTTATTTGCAAAATATTTTTTTGTTTATTCAAATAAAAGGATGCTGTTCAGAAATAGTATCACACAATTTGTAAAATTTATTTTTGTCAGAGACAATATAAGTTCAAAAAAATCATCTGTTCATTCATTTTCAAATATATGAAAGTCAAAGTTACCGGTGATGAGTTAAAATATGAATCTTTCATTAAGTTGATGATTTGGGTGCCTATTGGATACTTGGTCCAGAAGTTCAACCACGGAATCTCTGATTGGATAATCAACAGAAGACAACTTCTATGAATTAATTATCTATACATATATAAAGGAAAGTTGTGTGTGTATGTATGTCCGAATGTAATCTATACATATATAAAGGGCAGTTGTGTGAATCTGTATGTCCGGAGGAAACTTTGAAAATAAAACAATTAACGACAAAGTAAATATATATACACATTAAATATCACCAGGGCTTGGTTTTTGAACAAAAATAATAAAGATTTGATTTATATTCGTGAAGATAATTAAAAAAATAAATTTAAATGATAACAGCATGGATTTTTTTCTTTGCATTTAGTATTTTAAATGGGAGACATTAATTTTTCTTTTCAGGGTAGCTGGATCAATGCAAGGTCTATTTTATTTTTACATAGGGATTTAAATGGGGCATCCTGCGAGGATCCAACTTTAACAATAATAGATCTGTGAGACTACCTTTTTACACCCTCCCTCTACCCAGGCGACGCCGGGTAGCCACTTCTAGTTTAATGATAAGGGTCGACTTATACACGAATAATAAATGGAGGCACGTGGTGCTATGGTTTAGACTCGTATGAAATGGACTCGTCGACTCGAGTTCGAATCCTGGACGAGACGAACTGGCTAACCGTTACACAACAATTTTATGCCCTACCCAGCATGGTGTAGTATAACCGTATCACACAAGACGATACCTGTCTACTTAATTTGTCTTTCATCTAACGCTGTTCACGGTCTGCGAAGCAACGTAACAGGTGACTGACGTTGCCATAACAACACATCCGGGACACAAATTGTCGCCTCAACTTTCCAATCAATAAATCAATTGATACTTATAAGCAGTAGTCCGTAAAACGTACTGTTCATAAGCGGTAGTTCCATTTTAATATTCAAGAAAGGAGACGATGATAACGATATAAAACACAAAACTAAATGGACGATCACTAACAACAGCTTCAGTTTCAGAAATCTTCTGACGAAGAGATTTTATCTCGAAATATTAAGAATAAATCGTAGGTTAACAAACAACACCATAGTCACCTTCTTTTTTTTTTCTTTACACTTGCATTGTGATAGCCTTCAAAACCAACCAACAAACCAATATAAACCCAATGCTTCAAGCAAATTATAAAACACTTTGAGAATCTGTGTTACGCCTCAAAGATATCCGCGCAGAGCTGGTCAATGTATGTCTTTGCCGGTCGGCCCATGTGACCATGTGATAGCTTCCATAGATAATGAAATATATTAAATTATAAAATTTTTGGGGGGTACAAAATTTTATTACTGCTGTAAATAGACCTCTTAACAGATTCCTTATAAGGAGAAAAATAAGAAACACATATTTTCTTCTTTGTTATACTATAGAAGGGGGTAAAGGGAGAGTAAAAACGAGTTGTCAGCTGACATGTTTCGATCCTCACTCAACAGAGCTAAATATCGAGGATAATAAAAAATAAAATAGAATAGTCAAGTACAAAAAAAAAGGCAAAAAAAGAATAAGACAATTTCTCTTTTCTTCTTTCTTTCTCCTTTTCCACACCTCAAAACAAGGGGAGAAAATCTAAATGTTGATATTCAAACCGAGTAAACCCTCCCTTTGTTTGCAAAGAGAAGGCTTACTGGTTAGAATATATAGTGTCTCCAATATTTTGAGGTTATAGAAAGAGTGTGATCCGCTCTCAACCGAGAACCAGTCAACACTAAATAAGATGGCACAATTAGGATTATTTATTAGATGCTCGCCTATAGAGGAACCATATGTGTTTATTAACATTATTTAACAATTAAATTATAAAGACTAACGAAATCAAATAAGAAGGCTTATAAAAAGATTTAAATTATTTTAATCATATCTTGATAGTTTTTTATATATAAAAATCATTCATAGGATTGATTTTAATACGCTGGAGAATAAATCAATAATATTAGTGATCAATGGCACCAAGAATTTATTTATTAAACCCGG
>CM042182.1:23248599-23281099 GCA_023376005.1 Doryteuthis pealeii
AAAAAAATAAACAAAAACTCCAAATACTAGAAGCTTTATACATAAAACAATACAAACCATCCTTAAACAAAATTCATTTCCAATGCAGTACACACATTTAAAATGCCTATAATTCCTTTCTCATCAATTCTTCTCCTTCCAGCCTCCACATTAATATAATTTTTAAAAAACTGATGATGGCACTTCGAAGTGCCGAAAGTACTCGGGAACTGAACTTTGGTGGACTTATCCACAAATTCCACCCAAACATTAAAAAGTTGCCCAGAAAACTCGAAAAGATCAAAAATAAGATTGTTAAACAGGAGATGTGTCTTTTGTTTAATATATATATATATATATATATATATATATATATATATATATATATATAAAGAAAATTTGAAAAAACAAGTGTTCCGAAAATGGGATGAATTTAATAATCGATGTTTAAAACATTTCGGTTACATTGAACCTTCATCAGGATGTCTCTTGGGGTGAAGAAAATGATGGATGTTTTTATATGTGACAGGAGATGAAAATCTTTTTAGTTAAGTAACTGTATTTGATCAGCGTTTTATTTTTGAAAGGCAAGTCGGATTTAATTTCCATATTTACTCCCATATATATATATATATATATATATATATATATATATATATATATATATATATATATAGTGATGTGCAGAGAAGTGCAAAGGGAGGTAATTTTTTTTTTAATTTCTTAATTTTAAAACAATTACCAAAAATCAGGGAATTGTCCGATTTTAATGAAATTTTCACCAAATTATTTTCCCACGACTTAATTTTATAAGGATTAGTTTATTTTATGGAAGAAACTTGAAAAAATACTTTTTTTATAAATTCAGAATGTGTGGGGGGGGGGGTGACCTTTGACCATTTGAAGAAAAAAAAATCCCGGTCCCTAATTTTTACATTTCTTGAAAGATCATATCCTGAAGAATATATAGAAAAATAAAAAAATAAAAAATATAAATTCAATAACCTAAAAAAGTGATTTTAAAATTTAAAATTCATTTTCTTAAAACTCAAAAAATAAATAATGTAGCAAGTTTTTTTTTTCATAGTATTAAAAAATGTAGTTTTCTTTAAATTGATGCAAAAAAAATTATTCTATCTAAGTTAAACTGAGTTTTTCACTACCTTAAAAATTTCAAGGTCCATTATATATGTGCAAGATTATTATGGACTAACTATCAATTTTAACCAAAAGATAGCCCAGAATTTTATCTTTGAAAAAATCTAAGTTAAAAACCATGCATAACCTGGCAACATATTTTAAAAGAATTAAAACGATTTTTTAAAAATCGTCAATTTAAATTATGGAAGCCTAAAAGAGCCATATATCTTGCTCTCTGACCACGTGATTTTTGAACGAATTCAACGCATCTCACAAGTTTGTGAACGAATTCAACGCATCTCACAAGCTATTATAATTCATTCATAAAGGAAGACTTTATTTCAAAAAGTACATTGTTCTTTTATTTATTTATTTATTTATTACATTCCTTTCAAAAATAGTAAACTGGAAATTAATACCTAATCTAATTAAAATAAAAAAATTAAATTATTGAACACTAGGTACCACCAGACCGTTTAGGTCATCTTGAATAAAACGGAAATAGATATTTCCGAACTTTGTTTATAAAAAATCTCGTAAAAAAAAGATCGTACAGGATTGTTACAAAGAAAAATAGTTAATTCAAAGATCAAATTATCCGATTGGGAAAAATTACATCGTTATCTTAAAAAATAAACAAACCTATCCATATTACGTGCGAAAGGGTAATTTTCAGGCCGCGATTTAGAGAGAAAGAAATACATATTATTACCCTCTTACAGTTATGCATCTAAGTACGGATGGGTGTAACGGACAAACTTTTTTAGCCAATTTTTTCTATTAAAATGAATAAAATCTTTAAAAACTTTAAATTTACAATTTACTATGAATAAAAACTTGAAAAACTTTAATCTTAAAATTTCGCAGTGAAATTGACGTTAAAAAATGTCTTCGGTTTTAGTATTAATTCTTAAAATCGAAAATAAAATGAAAATTTGAATATTTTTTCTAAGAGAAAAACTGATAAAACAATCATTCAATATATTATTTTTATTCTAATTGGTCGTAAAAGTTAAATAAAATATTTTTTTACGCTCAGAAAAACAAACTTTAGTTACCGAGAAGCGTCTCGTCATATGTCAGTTTTGCTCTTCCGTACATTCTAAGAATCACACATTACTATTCAACAATAAAAATTACAAATTCTTTTAAAAATATTAATCGAGCACGGATCGGACCAACTTTTAGTTCACCTGAATTCTAAAATTCATGTTTTTAAATATCCGTGAAAATTTTGATTTTTTTCCACAGGAAAAAAAAAAAATTAATTTATTTCACGCAGAAAATAAAAATATTTAATCACACAAAAGATTGAAAATCTCGTAAAAATTAATTTCTTAAAAAAAAATTTTTTTTTTTTTGACAATTTAATAGAATATAGTACATACCAATTACATAAGAAAAAAAAAGTTTTCAAATATTAATATTATGACATTTTTTTTGCACTTTTTATTTCCGATTTCATTATTTTTTCCTAAAAAAAACTATAATTCGGTACGTTATACAATTTCATTGATATAGTTATTCAGCCTCTTATCTTTATAGAAAAAAAGTACCAAATTTTTTTTCCACATCATTTTTTTTTATCTCATAAAATAAAATAGGGGGGTGATAGACATCGTAAAAAAAATATTTCCCCTAATATATTTTAGAAAAAAACTATTTCAGATGTATTTACATCCAATGGTAAACATTTATGGAATTTTCGTGAAAATCGGACCATTAATTGATTTTTCATAGAATTTTTAAAAAATCCTCTTATCGTAACTTGTTTTTAGCTACGTTAAATTTCAGTTGATTTAACAGTGCAAAAATGAAAACATTGTTTTTCAATCATAATTTTCATTATTTTCGTATGCTGATAAAAAATTTAAAAAAATCATCAGGAGTTTATTTAATGTTTTTTCTTTCGAATGGAAAAAAATTTTCAAGAAAATATTAATTTTTCTGCAAGTTTCATTGTGTTAAATGTAGGGGGGGGGGTAAATTGCACAGGGTCAAATTGGTGGTACCTATTGAACACTGAAATTAAACTGAATGTTCTTAAAAATATATTTTACACGAATATTTTTATTGTTATACTGACACTAACAGTAAACATTTTTGTTGTTATATTTATAAAAAAAACAAAAAAAACAAACAAACAAAACAACCACAAACAAATAACACTTTAACACTAACTATTAAACATTTTTGTAGTTATAATAAATAAACAAAAAAACAAACAAACAAACAACCACAAACAAATAACACTTAAAGTCTTGTTAAATTTTGGCTGTTTTCATGTAAATTTTCATTCGCGTTAACAGAAATTATTGGCAAATGAATTCTTTTTGTTTATGAAATTATTCGCTATTGAAATTTTTAAAGTTTTCTAATATCGTTTATTCTGTAATTGGTCAGTCTGGAATTTTTTTCCGGTGCTAAAACCATAATTTTTATTAATTAACAGTATTATTAAAAAAATTGTGGCTCTGTTTTTCGGCAAAATATAACTTTATACATAAAGTTTTTAAACAGCGATTTTTAAAAATATGTTTCGTCATTAAATTTTCATTCAAGAAATGTAAAATTAATTTTCCTCAAAAAAAAAAAAAACTTAAACATTTCTTCGTGTTTGTTTTTACAAAAAAAAAAAAATACCTACCACTTTATCTTTACTTTAAATTCAAATTTAAAGTAAAGATTTATTTCAAATATAAGATCTTAATTCTTGATATACCGATCATTTCATTAAATTCGGATTATTATTTTAATTTTGCTGATTCTTTTTTTAAATTGTTGTGCTTAACAAATAAATTTTGTTCATGATTTAAACATTTTCCGTTTTAAAGTAAAAAAAATGATTTTTTTGTTTTTTTAACACTTAGCGCTTTTTTCTTAAACTAAAAATTAATCTTTACTTTTTAATCATAATTGACGCAATACTTTTAAAATTCATTATTCAACAATGTTTAACCAAAGTTCAAATCTGGGTATTTGAAACATACGAAATAGAATTATGTCACTCTAAATAACATTGGGCCTCCATATCTTTTTTCACCTATCGTAAAAAAAAACAGGAGAGTTCTAATCTTTAGAGACAGGCGTTCTTGCCAATCTCTGCACATCCCTATATATATATATATATATATATATATATATATATATATATATATATATATATATATATATATTTCGACTGAGATGGACCCAAAATGTAGCAATTGTGGACCTTTTCATTTCATGTTCTTGGTCAGATTAAGATGGTTAGGTAAGTTTTTTTTTTAATAAAATAACTGGCGCATTATTTTATTCATTAATACATCAACACTGAACATTCATTAAATTCGGTTAATTCCCTGATTCTTTTCTTTCGGTGGGCGACATACAATGATAGAATTTAGGTCAGTTAAATTCGATTTAACCCAGTTTAGCACACCAGTTACTAGCATGACTTCATGAGCGAGCAACTGAAGCAAAATCAAACTTTTTTACCCCCACTCCCCCAGGATAAAGCAATTAACCCAGCCCTTTGCCGTTTACCTAAAAAAAATGAGTGGTAGTACCTGTTAGGGTCCCATCTATGGTCAAATAGAAAAATGTATTTATAAACTAAAAAAAAATTGAGTATCCATTATTTCAAAACTTTATCGGCATTAAATGACCCACTGAGGTTGATATTTTAAATAAATATTTTTGTTGTGTATTCATGTAAAGTAGAAAATCCAAAAAATATTGTGATGTAAAGTCAAAATGTCCTGGGTTTGTGAATGGGAGGCAGGTGGCCATACAGCTGCTTCCTTGTGGGTGCTGTTTCCACGACTTGTTCAAGACTGCACGCAGCATTCTTGTGCAGCTCCCATCTAGCTTATTCTCAAGGCATACAGGACGATGATGAAAGTCAACATTTTTGGACGATATGACCTTTAGGCACCCCTTTTGCGATCTCGTTTCATAAGGACATCCGGTGGTTTGTTATGGTTAGGGTTAGGGTATGGGTTAGGGTTAGGTTAGTTTTATAATGAAAAAACTCTAAAAATCATCTGTTAACAAACAACCGGATTTTGACGGTGTAAATGAAAGAAATGTCCTTATGAAACGAGATCATAAAAGGGTGGCCTAAAGGTCATATGGTCAAAATTTTTGTATTTGTATGTATGAGATGAGGCTTGATATTGTATGATTTAAGGTATTATGATTAGTTGAAAGACTTAGTGGCCTTCCAACGTAGGTACATATAAGTACAAGTAATATCCGACAAAGAAGTTGTAGAACTATAACGAACATACTTTATTTAGTGAGCACGTGGAGAAAATACATACATGACAAGGTACACACAAGAAGAATACATAATGAACACATATACAAACAAGGTACTAGAGGTGTATAAAGAAAGTAGGACTTTGTCCTGTAGAAGTGATACACAGTACATGAAGGAATGTCACTTACTTAGGCTGGGGACGAGAGTCCCCCACATAAAAGGTATAGACGCAAATATCTAACCCATGTGTTCTGTTTGCTGTCCTGGAGAGAAGAGAATTCAAACGGCGCTTCCCTGACTAAATACTCAGGACCTCTAGCGGATGAAAACCTGAAACAAGGGAAGATAACTCTTCCAGACCAAACAGGGGCATACAATCGCTGAAGGAATGTCCCCCACATAAAAGGTATAGATGCAAATGTCTAACCCATGTGTCCTGTTGCTGTCCTGGAGAGAAGAAAGTTCAAACGGCACTTCCTGACTAAATACTCAGGACCCTATCGGATGAGAACCTGAAAAAAGGGAAGATAACTCTTCCAGGCCAAACAGGGGCAAACAATCTCTACAATATGAATAATTTTGAAATTTCAGACTGTGAAAGTCCCAAAATGCAGCAATTGCATTTTGTGGACATTCTCATTTCATGTTCTTAGTCTATTAAGATGGTCAAGCCCTAGCACCTATATGATTGGCCCAAGTCAGATTAAGGTGGTTAGGTAAAGATGACGTTCTTTACGATATTTGAAATTTCAGTTTTTAGAATAAGTAACTTCTTCCATTTAATTCATTTTTTAAAAATTATTTGTATCTAATCACAATTTTGGCAATAAGTCTTGGTGGCATTTTTGCTGCTCGAAGCGCTCTTGGGTGAGCAGTAGGTACTACCAAAACATGTCACGTATCCGTCTAGCCATATTGAAGGAAGAAACGTAAATATTTTTTAAACTTTATTTTTAAATCTCGCAAAAAAGAAATAACGAATATAAAGATTGTTACAAATAAAAACAGTTAATTCAATAGTTTGTCCACTACTTAGGGACAGAAGCAATTTTTAATGGCATAGCAATCTTCAGGTTATTTAATGCCAAAGTCATACTTTCATAGCTTGGTGACCCCAAAAACAGACCAACAAATTTTGTAATAAAACAGTTAATTTTAACTAGGGGGGGGTTTAGGGTTAGGTTTAGGGTTAGGGTTGGGGTTGGGTTCGGGAAAAACGCCCTCAGTTGGTTGTTTTTTTTGTTTTTTTTTCAAGTGACACCGCTTCGGTTACGGACTTCAATCATATCTTGGTTTTTTTCCGCAGCCACTGGCTAGCGGGTTTTAGGCAGGAGGCCGGGACGGAACTCCGCAAAGATACCAAACATTTTATCTTCACCTTTGTGGTATAGGGATACAAACCCTTACAATTAAAAAATATAAATTGACAGTTTAGCGACATCAGCTGCTGTCATGACTCCCAACAACAGCTGCAAAGTCAAACTTCCTCACCCCCAGGATAAAACAAATAAACCTTTTTGTCCCTTTTGAAAAAGATTTGGGAGTCGAATTTTATCTTCACCGTGTGTGTGAGGATATAATAAACCTCTTCAAATAGAAATTATAAATAGACAGATTAAGACACCAGTTACTATCAGGCTTCCAACAGTAACAACAGCTGCAAAGTCAAACTTCCTCACCCAGGGTATCCCCCTCCCTTTTGGTCTTTGGGGGGGCGACAGTTCTTACGTCTCTCATCTAGAGGTGTATGTAATCTTTCTTTCTAGGACTAGCATTTTGTTTCTGCTACGAATTAAAAAAAAAATTTAAAAGCGAATTCAAAATAATTAATCTATTATTTAAGGTCAAACTTTGTCTAAATCGATAGTAGTAACATAATGACATCATTAAAAAAAAAGAAAAATATCATTATATATGTAGTTTATTTTTAATAGATTTAAAACATTTTGTTTGGTCAATTTTCGACGCGATCCGCCATTTTTGTCTATTTTTTCAATGGTTTTAAGCGCTTGTTTACAATTTTTATGCTAACATTCGCGATTGCAAAAAAAATTATTATCGAAATGAGTAAAAAAAGAAATCTCCAAAAAATTAATTATTTATTTTTTTTACATTTTATTTTTCATTTTCGGTACTTATTTTCTCATAGAAAAGACCTGTAAATTTTTGTTTTGTTTCTATTCATAACTTCGGTCTTTTATCTCTTTATTTATACTGTGATTAAAAAACTATAAGACCACTTGAAAAAAAAGTTACGCCCCCAACATAAGGGGGGAGGGTTCAAAAATAAGTGACCTGAAAAACTGTCATCCATACTTAAGAAAAGCCTGCGTCGCCTGCACAATATTCATTCCGTCGTCAGCACTTTATTTAAGTGATCAATCAAAAAGTGGGCGGCCTAATGTTGGTATCAGCCATGCAGCGAGGGAGTCTATCCCCTTTTCATAGCGCTAGACCAAGAGATTATTCTAGCGTCTGAGGTGGAGCGCCACACCTACCATCAGCTCCTTACTTTACCGCACAATCCCTGTGCTACTCATACGCTGAGTTGGCGAGGCGGTATCGACTAGGAACATGATGTTTCTAGCTGAACGCTTACCACTGATTGCTAATCAAGGCTGCCAAAGCAAATAACATCATTGATCTGTACGTGCTGATTACGGCATCCAACCCCTGTTGGTTATTTTATGCGAAGACGTTTTGTTCGATAAATTTCGAATGAATTCATTTTTCTTTAAGGATACAAATTTTTACACTTTTTTAAAATCATTTTTCTATTTAACCACAGATGGGACTAACAGGTACTACCACTCCGGTCAGAGTGGACCGGAGAGATGGTTGATGAGGGGTCTCTACATTTCCAGACTAGCAACTGAACCTACCATCAGAGAGAGTTAACGTCATTCCAGGAATGTAGAGTCCTCAGCACCGCCTTCTAGCAACATTGATAAAAGGTTGGGGCTTGCATAAGAACAATAGTGTGGGAATCATATAGGCTAGGACTTGATTACCGATTGCACTTTGAGGGGGTCCTGACTGGGAATCAAAAGCAGGAAGCATCAGTCGGCCTAACTGTTACGACTGTCAACAATGATGTCTTCAGGGACAACAATAACTTGGCAACTGAGATGAAGATAGTTCTCTACCCTCAACGATACCTTATTCTCATCACTGTTTAAGGTTTCCATGAATAGATTTCTATACATAGTTTTTCCTCTTGTATATCTCGCAAATAAGGTGTCGACCCCTTCAAGAAAAACGAGATAATAATAATAATAATAAAATTAATAATAAATAATAATTAATAATAACTAAGCACGACTGGGCTGGGAAGGTGATCACTGGAATCATGCAAAAAAATTAATTTTGACCCATCAACAAAATGTTATGCATAAACCAGAATCTGTTCTTGAGAACAAACGTATAAAATTCTTGGGACTTTAGATAAAAACGATCACCCTCTATCAGAAGAAGCACCAGACCTAGTGTTGATTAACAAAAGAGAAAAGGAAGTGTCAACTGGTGGATGTCATTCGATTGCAGTCAGTGCGATGGCGAAGCTAAGGAATATGAAAAAAATGACAAAATGCTAGACCTGCCAGAGAAACTTTTGGAAAAAGTTATGAATATGAAAGTCAAAGTGATACCAATTGTAGTTGGTGCATTGGAACGATCCCAAAAGATTTGAAAAAGGCTTGGAAAGTCTGGAATCAGAGAAGATTGATACCATTCCAGAAACCATCACTTGTTCAATCTGCCAGAATACTCAGAAGAGTCCTGAGACCTGAGGAACTTGCTGTTCACTCAGACTCAGTGAAAGACCATCAGGCCTAATGCTGATGGAAAAACGAAAAGGGATAATATAATAATAATATAATGAATGTATTATAATAATAATGAGATTAGATAAGGAATAATAGTATGTATATCTGTGATGTTCAGAGGCAAATCGAGGGACCATCTAAAACAGCATTGTGGATCGGCTAGAATCAGAAGAGTCGCTTGAGAGCGTGAAAACTTGCAGGTCACTCACGCTCCATTGAACACCAGCTACCGCATGTGCTGAAAACTAATAATATAAAGTAAAATAAGCGGAGTGGCCTATGTCGGTATCACCAGACAGCGAGGGAGTCTATCCCTTTTCTAGTACTAGACAAGAGATTATTTCTAGCGCTTGAGGTGGAGCGGCACACCTACCTCAGCTCCTACTACGATGAAGTCCTGTCGCACTCATACGCTAGTGGGCGGGGCCGGCATCGAACCCGGAAACATGTTATTCCGAGGGCGGACGCTCTACCGATGATCTAAACCAGCCCCTCAATTAATAAAATAATAATAATAATAAAATAATAATAATAAACTAAATAATAATAATGGGTAGTCAAAAGATTTTCACTTTTATACGCACTAATTTCAAGAAAAAAACTTCAGTGAAGGATCTTATGCCACACCCATCGTATGATCTGGTCCTTGCTCCCTCGGATTAAAACATGTTTCCAATCCTGGCTCTCTTCCTGTGCTTGCCTGGCTTCACAACCAAGAGGAGCGGAAACTTCAGTGAAGGATTCTGTCCCTCAAAGGACTAGGATTAGGACGAGTATCAGCTTGCGTTAAAAAGAACAAGCAGAAGGCTGGTTTACACCAACAAGTAATCAGACTAGAACCCTCGGATTAATACATGTTCCGATCCATGACTCACTTCTTGGCATTGGCCTGGCCTCAATAACTAAGAGGAGGTGGAAAACTTCAGAAACTGAAGGATTTCTGCCCTTCAAAGGACAGGACGAGTATCAGCTTGGGATAAAAGAACTGGCAGAACTGGCTTCCCCCCCCCAAGAAATAATCCGGATCTAGACTCTCATAATTAATACATGTTCCGATTCATGACTCACTCCTGTGCTGCCTGGCTTCAACAACCAAGAGGAGGGAAACTTCAGCGAAGAGTTCTTGTCTGGAAGGACAAGACGAGTATCCAACATGGGATAAAGAACTGACATAATCGCCCCCCCCAAGAAATATCTGACCTAGATCCCTCATATTATACTGTTTTAAGACATTTTATTCATTTCGTGCCTACGTGCCAACCAAGAGAAGGAGCAAAGCTCAGTGATGGAGTTCTTTGTTCTGAATAAATAATCCGGACCACGGATTAATACTATTCGGATCCATGCTTACTTATTACTCGACACTATAACAACAAGGAATATGTGGAAGCTTCAGGAAGGAGTTCTTTGTCTGGTATCAGCGTGGAATAAAAAACATGGTTGAAAACTGGCTTATCCAACATATAGTCCAACCTAGATTACTCGTGTTAAACTTATTCTGTCCTTCTGACTGAATTCTGCCTCACGACACTTCAGAAGCGGAAGCTTCAGTAAGGAGTTTTTTCACCTTAAAGAGAAAGCACAGAATAAATAATTGGTTGAAAGGGATTTTGTACGAGCTGACACGAGTCCTCCATTTTAAATTCTTGTCGGATTTGTTGTAACTTAAGAATAAAAATTAGGCTGTTTACCATTTATCTCGAAGATACATACTACTGAATAGTGAGTTTCAATCCTTGCTGGCGTGTTATACTTGCGACCTGTGTCACATCCTACCCGTGGCGAAATATACTATGGCGTAAAATACCTACAATGGAAGTCCCATCTGGTGTAGTCCGCAGATATATTACTATTGAATAGTGAGTTCAATCCCTTGCTGGATGCCTGATACTTGCGACTTGTGTCACATCCTGTCCGTGTCGAACTACACTCTTTGTAAATAGCCTATATTTTAATGTTGAAATTTGACTCCCCCCAGTTAAAAAAATAAAAAATGAAATTAAATTAACAAAGTACGTAAGAGGTGTGTCACGATGAAAACATTAATCTAGAATTGTTTTTCTTTTTCGGAATATTTTTTTATGGTTTTTAATTTATTTTTTGGTTTGTTGAGTTGTTGAACTAAAACAAGAAAGATTCTTATTTTTAGGAATATATTTTTAACGATTTTCCAAAAATACTAATCTAAAAATTTTCGTACGGGCAATCATTTTAAAAACTTTAAAAGATCAAAATGAGATGATAGTTAAATGTTACCGGAAGGACTGTTGATTGAGTTAGTGTATATTATTTCTAAAATTAAAAAAAAGTTAAAGCAAAAATATGGATTCTAGCTGAATTTTCAGCTAAGAGAATATTTGAAAATGGTATTAAATTACTTTTGCGTGCATATGTTGTTTAATACATACATTTTTAGAGACACCAATTGCTATCATGAGTGGACTTTTTTTTAAAATATTAAACGTTTTATTTCATTCATCTAATTTTTCCCACCTTTTCAGGCAATATCTTTCAAAAATGTATCTTTTTGCAAGAAACTCAGCCCTTTCCACTTTTAAACAAGAGTTGGGGAGTAAAAAAAAATATATCTTCACCTTGTGGTGTGAGGGGATAAACCTCTCACAAATAGGAAATTATAATAGACAGTTTAGAGACACCAATTGCAATAATGAAGAACAATAGCTGCTAAAAGTCAAACTTTCTCACCCCCAGCATAAAGCAAGAAACTCAACCCCTTGCCCCTTTTAAACAAGAGTTGGTTAAGTAAAATTATATCTTCACCTTGTGGTGTGAGGGTATAAACCTGCTAAAAGTCAAACTTCCTCAGCCCCAGCATAAAGCCCTTCTTGCCCCTTTTAAACAGGAGTTGGGAAGTAAAAAAAGTTATTCCCCTTTGTCGTCCCAATAAGTGGGGAAATCATGAATCGACAGTTTAGAGACACCAGTTGCTATAATGACTTTCAAATTGCTGAAAAGTCAAATTTCTCCAAAGCAATAAAAAAAAAGCCCAGCCCTTCAGGTGCTGCTACCGAGGAGGGGACGAAGCTGATTATTTTTTTTATGAGTTTACGGGCACAACGATCAAGAAACAACACAGAAAAAAAAAAGAATTAAAAAAAAAAAAGAAAAAGGGAAGGTTTATATATTAGTACTAGCAAAATAAAAAGCACCCTCCGGGCGATGTAAAAATATATGTTTGAAAGATATTCCTTGAGGAGGTGAGGTGGAAGTTAAAAATTAAATGTCGGAGAGTTTGAACCATAAATCATGAAATCATCAAATTTATTAAAGGAGTAAAAAAAATAAAACAATTTGAAATCGAAACTAAGTTCTATTAACTTTGAATATCTATTAAAATAAAACAAACTATATATAAATATATGATACTGGGGATGTATCTATTAAAACTTGTTTAAAAAAACAATGAGGACTGTCTAATGTTGCATGCTCAAATTTTGAGTGTATTTATTCTATGTTATGACGATTTATGACGGGTATAGTGACATAAGCAGTGACGTAGTTTTTGTTACAGTAAAAAAACCGGGAGCGAATCTCCATTATTAATAGATATGAAAAACAAGAAAATATGTCAAAGATTGACATTTAGAAAGCCGACGCTAAAGCGTTTCGATTTTAATCAAACCATCGACTGGGTTAATAATCATAAATTATATGAAAAGAAAATTGTTGAACAAGCAAAAAATCTTGTAAGCCTTTGTTTATGATATTTGCTTCTCTCGACACTCGAAATGTAAGAAAAATCTCAAACGAAACGCTATTTTCGCAATTACAGCGTTCCCATTCAAATAGTGATGACGAAACATCAACCCCAGAAAATCCGAAAAATTGTTAAAATATTTGGAATAAATATTTTATTGAGTTGTTAGGTAAAGTAGAAAATCCGAAAAATATTTTTATGTAAGGTCAAAATTTGACTGAACTTGCCTATCGGTCGGAAAATTAAAACATATTACAGGGTGACCCAAAAAAAAATCAGAACCCAAATTATTTATTTTCCCATTTAAAATAACCCTAAACCCCAACCCTAACCCTAAACCGCCCTAGTTAAAATTAACAGTTTTATTACAAAATTTGTAGGTTCTTTTTTTTCTGGGACACCCAAATTCGTAATAAAGGACTATTTGCTCGTAAATTCCTACCATAAAATAAACTGAACCCCCATTTTATGTCCGTGTTTTTGCAATAAATGTTTTATTTTTCTTGCACCCGTTATGTTACAATACTAAATATATTTCCTTTATTTATTTTAATATTCCCTTCAATGTGTATATTCTAAAAGTTTTTATTTTGTGAGAATGCTTAGTTTTAAAGTGGAGGTTCGTTTTTACACTTCAATTTTTTACTCGTAAATTCCTACCATAAAATGCCCAAGCCTAATTTTATGGCAGGAATTTACGAGTAAAAAGTTGAAGATTACTTTTTGTTGTTATTTCTTTTCTTTTTGGCTTTGGTACTCTAAAATAAAAACGTCAGATTTTAATCATCGTTGACGAAAAAACAAAATTACGGTCATAAAATCCAATTTATGGCTAAATTGTAAAACAAGCTCCCACTTTAAAACTAAACATTCTCACAAAATAAAAACTTTTAGAATATACACATTGAAGTGAATATTAAAATAAATGAAGAAAATATATTTTGTATTGTAAAATAACGGGTGCAAGAAAAATAAAACATTTCATACAAAAACACGGACATAAAATGGGGGTTCAGTTTATTTTATGGTAGGAATTTACGAGCAAATAGTCCTTTATTACCCCCTAACTTTCCGACCGATTTGAAAGTTTAGCCCAAATTTTTTTGTATTCATGAGATATGAATAATTATGATATTTCGGACTGAGATGGACCCAAAATGTAGCAATTGTGGACCTTTTCATTTCATGTTCTTGGTCAGATTAAGATGGTTAGGTAAGTTTTTTTTTTAATAAAATAACTGGCGCATTATGTTTTATTCATTAATACATCAACACTGAACATTTCATTAAATTCGGTTAATTCCCTGATTCTTTTCTTTCGGTGGGGCGACATACAATGATAGAATTTAGGTCAGTTAAATTCGATTTAACCCAGTTTAGCGACACCAGTTACTAGCATGACTTCATGAGCGAGCAACTGAAGCAAAATCAAACTTTTTTACCCCCACTCCCCCCAGGATAAAGCAATTAACCCAGCCCTTTGCCGTTTACCTAAAAAAATGAGTGGTAGTACCTGTTAGGGTCCCATCTATGGGTCAAATAGAAAAATGTATTTATAAACTAAAAAAAAATTGAGTATCCATTATTTCAAAACTTTATCGGCATTAAATGACCCACTGAGGTTGATATTTTAAATAAATATTTTTTGTTGTGTTATTCATGTAAAGTAGAAAATCCAAAAAATATTGTGATGTAAAGTCAAAATGTCCTGGGTTTGTGAGATGGGAGGCAGGTGGCCATACAGCTGCTTCCTTGTGGGGTGCTGTTTCCACGACTTGTTCAAGACTGCACGCAGCATTCTTGTGCAGCTCCCATCTAGCTTATTCTCAAGGCATACAGGACGATGATGAAAGTCAACATTTTTGGACGATATGACCTTTAGGCACCCCTTTTGCGATCTCGTTTCATAAGGACATCCGGTGGTTTGTTATGGGGTTAGGGTTATGGGTTAGGGTTAGGGGTTAGTTTTATAATGAAAAAACTCTAAAAATCATCTGTTAACAAACAACCGGATTTTGACGGTGTAAATGAAAGAAATGTCCTTATGAAACGAGATCATAAAAGGGGTGCCTAAAGGTCATATGGTCAAAATTTTTGTATTTGTATGTATGAGATGAGGCTTGATATTGTATGATTTGAAGGTATTATGATTAGTTGAAAGACTTAGGTGGCCTTCCAACGTAGGTACATATAAGTACAAGTAATATTCCGACAAAGAAGTTGTAGAACTATAACAGACATACTTTATTTAGTGAGCACGTGGAGAAAATACATACATGACAAGGTACACAAAAGAAGAATACATAATGAACACATATACAAGACAAGGTACTAGAGGTGTATAAAGAAAGTAGGACTTTGTCCTGTAGAAGTGATACACAGTACATGAAGGAATGTCACTTACTTAGGCTGGGGGACGAAGTCCCCCACATAAAAGGTATAGACGCAAATATCTAACCCATGTGTTCTGTTTGCTGTCCTGGAGAGAAGAGAATTCAAACGGCGCTTCCCTGACTAAATACTCAGGACCTCTAGCGGATGAAAACCTGAAACAAGGGAAGATAACTCTTCCAGACCAAACAGGGGCATACAATCGCTGAAGGAATGTCCCCCACATAAAAGGTATAGATGCAAATGTCTAACCCATGTGTCCTGTTTGCTGTCCTGGAGAGAAGAAAGTTCAAACGGCACTTCCCTGACTAAATACTCAGGACCCTATCGGATGAGAACCTGAAAAAAGGGAAGATAACTCTTCCAGGCCAAACAGGGGCAAACAATCTCTACAATATGAATAATTTTGAAATTTCAGACTGTGAAAGTCCCAAAATGCAGCAATTGCATTTTGTGGACATTCTCATTTCATGTTCTTAGTCATATTAAGATGGTCAAGCCCTAGCACCTATATGATTGGCCCAAGTCAGATTAAGGTGGTTAGGTAAGTGATGACGTTCTTTACGATATTTTGAAATTTCAGTTTTTAGAATAAGTAACTTCTTCCATTTAATTCATTTTTTTAAAAATTATTTGTATCTAATCACAATTTTGGCAATAAGTCTGGTGGCATTTTTGCTGCTCGAAGCGCTCTTGGGTGAGCAGTAGGTACTACCAAAACATGTCACGTGATCCGTCTAGGCCATATTGAAGGAAGAAACGTAAATATTTTTTAAACTTTATTTTTAAATCTCGCAAAAAAGAAATAACGAATATAAAGAGTTGTTACAAATAAAAACAGTTAATTCAATAGTTTGTCCACTACTTAGGGACAGAAGCAAGTTTGTTTAATGGCATAGCAATCTTCATGGGTTATTTAATGCCAAAGTCATACTTTCATAGCTTGGTGACCCCCAAAAAACAGAACCAACAAATTTTGTAATAAAACAGTTAATTTTAACTAGGGGGGGTTGGGTTTTCGGGAAAAACGCCCTCAGTTGGTTGTTTTTTTTGTGTTTTTTTCAAGTGACACCGCTTCGGTTACGGACTTCAATCATATCTGGTGTTTTTTCCGCAGCCACTGGCTAGCGGGTTTTTGAGGCAGGAGGCCGGGACGGAACTCCGCAAAGAGTACCAAAATTTTATCTTCACCTTTGTGGTATAGGGATACAAACCCTTACAATTAAAAAATATAAATTGACAGTTTAGCGACATCAGCTGCTGTCATGACTCCCAACAACAGCTGCAAAGTCAAACTTCCTCACCCCCAGGATAAAACAAATAAACCTTTTTGTCCCTTTTGAAAAAGATTTGGGGAGTCGAATTTTATCTTCACCTTGTGGTGTGAGGATATAATAAACCTCTTCAAATAGGAAATTATAAATAGACAGATTAGAGACACCAGTTACTATCAGGACTTCCAACAGTAACAACAGCTGCAAAGTCAAACTTCCTCACCCAGGGGTATCCCCCCTCCCTTTTGGTCTTTGGGGGTGGGGCGACAGTTCTTAACGTCTCTCATTCAGAGGTGTATGTAATCTGTCTTTTTCTAGGGACTAGCATTTTTGTTGTCTGCTACGAATTAAAAAAAAAATTAAAAGCGAATTCAAAATAATTAAATCTATTATTTAAGGTCAAACTTTGTCTAAATCGATAAGTAGTAACATAATGACCATCATTAAAAAAAAAGAAAAATATCATTATATATGTAGTTTATTTTTAATAGATTTAAAACTATTTGTTTTGGTCAATTTCGACGCGATCCGCCATTTTTGTCTATTTTTCAATGGTTTTAAGCGCTTGTTTACAATTTTTATGTAACATTCGCGATTGCAAAAAAAATTATTATCGAAATGAGTAAAAAAGAAATCTCCAAAAAATTAATTATTTATTTTTTTTTACATTTTATTTTTCGATTTTCGGTACTTATTTTCTCATAGAAAAGCCACTGTAAATTTTTTGTTTTGTTTCTATTCATAACTTCGGTCTTTTATCTCTTTATTTATACTGTGATTAGAAAACTATAAGACCAACTTGAAAAAAAAGTTACGCCCCCAACATAAGGGGGGAGGGTTTCAAAAATAAGTGACCTGAAAAAACTGAGTCATCCATACTTAAGAAAAGCCTGCGTCGGCCTGCACAATATTCACCGCGTCCACTATATTTAAGTGATCATAATAAAAAAAAGTCGGCCTAATGTCTGTATCAGCCATACAGCGAGGAGTCTATCCCTTTTTACTAGCGCTAGCCAAAGATTTTTTTTGCGTCTGAGGTGGAGCACTACGCCTACCATCAGCTCCTTACTTTACCGCACACATCCCTATGCTACTCATACGCTGAGTTGGCGAGGGCCGTATCGAGCTGGTAACCATGTGGTTTCTAGCGAGCGCTCTACCGACTGAGCTAATCCGGCCTCGGCCACAGCTCTTATCTTGATTTGTTCGTTGGCTGATTTTATGGCATCCAACCCTTGTTGGGTTATTTTATGCCGAAGACGTTTTGTTCGATAATTCTCGATGGGAATTCATTTGTTTCTTTTAAACTCAAATTTTTAAACACGCTTTTTAAAATCATTTTTTCTATTTAACCCACATATGGGACATTAACAGGTATACCACTCCGGTCAGAGTGACCTGGGAAGTTATGGTGATGAGTACTCTACATTTCTCAGAGCTACAACTAGAACCTGACCATCAGAGAGAGTTTAACGTCACACAGGACATGAGTCCCTCAGCTACCGCCTTCTAGCAAATTGATAAAAAAAAGTTGGGGCTTCATATTAAGAACAATAGTGTTGGAAAATCATATAGGTGAACTTTATCTTGATTAAACACCTTTGGGGTCCTGACTGGGAACAAAAGCAGGAAGCATCAGTCGGCCTAACTGTTCGACTGTCAACAATGATGTCTTCAGTGGACAACAATAACTGGCAACTGAGATGAAGATAGATCTCCTACCCTCAACGTATACCTTATTCTCATCACTGTTTAAGGATTCCATGAATAGATTTCTATACATAGTTTTTCCTCTTGTATATCTCGCAGAATAAGGTGTCGACCCCTTCAAGAAAAACGAGATAATAATAATAATAATAAAATAATAATAATAATAATAATAATAACTAAGCACGACTGGGCTGGGAAGGTGATCCACTGGAATATGCAAAAAAATTAATTTTGACCCATCAACAAAATGTTATGCATAAACAGAATCTGTTCTTGAGAACAAACGTATAAAATTCTCTGGGACTTTGAGATAAAAACGATCACCTTATCCCAGAAGAAGACCAGACCTAGTGTTGATTAACAAAAGAGAAAAGAAGTGTCAACTGGTGGATTATTGCAGTGCAGCAGTGCATGGCGAAGCTAAAGGAATATGAAAAAATGGACAAAATCTAGACCTTGCCAGAGAAACTGAAAAAGTTATGGAATATGAAAGTCAAAGTGATACCAATTGTAGTTGGTGCACTTGGAACGATCCCAAAGGATTGGGAAAAGGCTTGGAAAGTCTGGAAATCAGAGGAAATTGATACCATTCCAGACACTGCACTGTTGCAATCTGCCAGAATACTCAGAAGAGTCCTGAGACCTGAGGAACTTGCTGTTCACTCAGACTCAGTGAAAGACCATCAGGCCTAATGCTGATGGAAAAACGAAAAGGGATAATATAATAATAATATAATGAATGTATTATAATAATAATGAGATTAGATAAGGAATAATAGTATGTATATCTGTGATGTTCAGAGGCAAATCGAGGGACCATCTAAAACAGCATTGTGGATCGGCTAGAATCAGAAGAGTCGCTTGAGAGCGTGAAAACTTGCAGGTCACTCACGCTCCATTGAACACCAGCTACCGCATGTGCTGAAAACTAATAATATAAAGTAAAATAAGCGGAGTGGCCTATGTCGGTATCACCAGACAGCGAGGGAGTCTATCCCTTTTGCTAGTACTAGAGGCAAGAGATTATTTTATGGCGCTTGAGGTGGAGCGGCAACACCTACCGTCAGCAGTCTAGCGGTACGATGAAGTTGTCCACTCATACGCTAGTGGGCGGGGCCGGCATCGAACCCGGAAACATGTTATTCCGAGGGCGGACGCTCTACCGATGATCTAAACCAGCCCCTCAATTAATAAAATAATAATAATAATAAAATAATAATAATAAACTAAATAATAATAATGGGTAGTCAAAAGATTTTCACTTTTATACGCACTAATTTCAAGAAAAAAACTTCAGTGAAGGATCTTATGCCACACCCATCGTATGATCTGGTCCTTGCTCCCTCGGATTAAAACATGTTTCCAATCCTGGCTCTCTTCCTGTGCTTGCCTGGCTTCACAACCAAGAGGAGCGGAAACTTCAGTGAAGGATTCTGTCCCTCAAAGGACTAGGATTAGGACGAGTATCAGCTTGCGTTAAAAAGAACAAGCAGAAGGCTGGTTTACACCAACAAGTAATCAGACTAGAACCCTCGGATTAATACATGTTCCGATCCATGACTCACTTCTTGGCATTGGCCTGGCCTCAATAACTAAGAGGAGGTGGAAAACTTCAGAAACTGAAGGATTTCTGCCCTTCAAAGGACAGGACGAGTATCAGCTTGGGATAAAAGAACTGGCAGAACTGGCTTCCCCCCCCCAAGAAATAATCCGGATCTAGACTCTCATAATTAATACATGTTCCGATTCATGACTCACTCCTGTGCTGCCTGGCTTCAACAACCAAGAGGAGGGAAACTTCAGCGAAGAGTTCTTGTCTGGAAGGACAAGACGAGTATCCAACATGGGATAAAGAACTGACATAATCGCCCCCCCCAAGAAATATCTGACCTAGATCCCTCATATTATACTGTTTTAAGACATTTTATTCATTTCGTGCCTACGTGCCAACCAAGAGAAGGAGCAAAGCTCAGTGATGGAGTTCTTTGTTCTGAATAAATAATCCGGACCACGGATTAATACTATTCGGATCCATGCTTACTTATTACTCGACACTATAACAACAAGGAATATGTGGAAGCTTCAGGAAGGAGTTCTTTGTCTGGTATCAGCGTGGAATAAAAAACATGGTTGAAAACTGGCTTATCCAACATATAGTCCAACCTAGATTACTCGTGTTAAACTTATTCTGTCCTTCTGACTGAATTCTGCCTCACGACACTTCAGAAGCGGAAGCTTCAGTAAGGAGTTTTTTCACCTTAAAGAGAAAGCACAGAATAAATAATTGGTTGAAAGGGATTTTGTACGAGCTGACACGAGTCCTCCATTTTAAATTCTTGTCGGATTTGTTGTAACTTAAGAATAAAAATTAGGCTGTTTACCATTTATCTCGAAGATACATACTACTGAATAGTGAGTTTCAATCCTTGCTGGCGTGTTATACTTGCGACCTGTGTCACATCCTACCCGTGGCGAAATATACTATGGCGTAAAATACCTACAATGGAAGTCCCATCTGGTGTAGTCCGCAGATATATTACTATTGAATAGTGAGTTCAATCCCTTGCTGGATGCCTGATACTTGCGACTTGTGTCACATCCTGTCCGTGTCGAACTACACTCTTTGTAAATAGCCTATATTTTAATGTTGAAATTTGACTCCCCCCAGTTAAAAAAATAAAAAATGAAATTAAATTAACAAAGTACGTAAGAGGTGTGTCACGATGAAAACATTAATCTAGAATTGTTTTTCTTTTTCGGAATATTTTTTTATGGTTTTTAATTTATTTTTTGGTTTGTTGAGTTGTTGAACTAAAACAAGAAAGATTCTTATTTTTAGGAATATATTTTTAACGATTTTCCAAAAATACTAATCTAAAAATTTTCGTACGGGCAATCATTTTAAAAACTTTAAAAGATCAAAATGAGATGATAGTTAAATGTTACCGGAAGGACTGTTGATTGAGTTAGTGTATATTATTTCTAAAATTAAAAAAAAGTTAAAGCAAAAATATGGATTCTAGCTGAATTTTCAGCTAAGAGAATATTTGAAAATGGTATTAAATTACTTTTGCGTGCATATGTTGTTTAATACATACATTTATATATATATTATATATATATATATAATATATATATATATATATATATATATATATATATATATATATATATAGCGGGTGTTTGGTTGGAAATGATTCTAAGTTAGTATCTTTTAATATCGCAAATGTTAAATGTATAATCAATGTTGAGAGCTCATGCACAATATTAGGGAAATTAATAACAGGAATACATTTTGGAAAAGAAAAAGGCTTGAAATAGAGTCATGTTAACAGTTATAATTTATTTCAAATGATATCAACAGGGCTTTCGTCAGACTCTGAATCTGTTTAGAGGTAGGATTGATAATATGATTAGTTGGATATCGTACTATTGTCTTCACCGTATTATCTTCACAATGTTTCGGACGATGTACACTCCGACTCTTCAGGTATTTCTATCGGACTCGGGATCCTTCTCGAAACTCTGGGAACCCTCTTGCCGAACTTGGAGCTTTCACATAGTAATGTGGAGCCTTCCCTGTTACTCCAATGGATACACGGTGCAAAACGGATATAGGTGTTCAGTTAATACAGCTCAATTGACATCATCTCTTGGTTAACAGGTTCAAACATTGACCAAGGCCAACAATACATAAAATACTTAACACAGCTAAACACTTGCACCCGGTCATTTGTTAACAAAACAGGTCTACTCCCGTAGATTGGAATAATATCGGTCGAAGTTCCGTAAAGGCCCCGATACGAAATGAGAGACTCGAGTTCAACCAAGAAGTTCCAGGAGTCGAAGAGAGGTTCCCGAAGTCCAAGACGATTCCAAGTCCAACAAGAAATACTGAAGAAGGTTGGAGGGCACATCAGCCGAATCGTTGTGTATATAAAATAAAGTGAAGACATGTCGAATAATCCAAAGTAAAAATTCAATTCAACTGTTAAATGACCCGGCAATTAAGACTTTGCTTTGCTAAATAAATAAATAAAATTAGACTTTTCGAACTAGATGAAAAATGAATTATATATAAATATATATATATATAAATATAATTAATATAATCATATTATAGTATATATATATAATAATTAAGAATGGGTGCTGTGTGGTGTCTGAATTTGTTTTTTTTTAAATACGGCTTAATATTAAACGCTATTTTCAAAGCTAGGTGCACGAGAGAAAGCAAAAAAATCGTGATAAACATTAAAAGTACTGCACTGCTAGATGATCAGAGTTACTTCCCTGTTGCGTAACTAAAAATGAAACCATTTGTGTAAAAAAGGCGCGAGCAACGCAGTACAGTTTATGCACGGCATTCTTACAAAAACGTGGAGAACCGAAGTCAGTCACATTCACAGACGGTTTTGAAACTATTAAGCCTGTCAACAAAACTACAAAATAAAAGCATTTATTTTAGCATTTTCTTATTTTGTAGAGCTGTGTAACAGGCATAAATTATTATAATATATATATATATAATATATATATATATATTTATACATGAAATACATATGGTATATATTACATCATAGTATATATATATACATATATACAAATATATAAATGGAATAACATATACATATATATACATATAATTACATATACATATAGGTACAAATTCATATATAAATAGATTATACATGATATAAAATATATATGAGAGAGAGATATAAATGCATATATATAATTATATATTATAGGTATGTTACAATATAGATATTAACACACACTACACAGATATATATATATATATATATATATATATATATATATAATGTGTTGTGTGTGTGTGTGTGTGTGTTGTGTGTGTGGTGTGTAGAAAGAGTAATAAAAGAAAAGAAAGTACGAATGATAAAAAAGATTAAATTTAATCAATTATCACTCACGAATTTTCTTTGTGTATGATAAATAATATAATAGAAAAATGTAGAAAGATATTCCGTACACAAAGAAAATTCGTGAAAGTGATATGATTAAATTTTATCCTTTTTATCCATCTGATACTTTCTTTTCTTTATTCACTCTTTCTACCACACACACACACACACCACACACACACACCACAACACAACATATATAATTATATATATATATATATATATATATAATTCTGTGAGTGTTGTTATATCTATATTATACATACCTATATATATATATATATATATGCATTTATACTCTCTCTCTATATATATTTAATTCATGTATATATTATTTATATATGAATTGTTACATATATGTATATTAATTATATGTATATATATGTATATGTATTCATTTATTATTTGATTATATATGTATATATATTTATATATGAATGTATATATATACGCATATGTATTTACATGTATATATTTATATATATATATTATATATATATATATTATATATTACTATATAATGCACTGTTAACACAGTACAAACAAAGAAAAATGCTAAAATAAATGCGTTTATTTGTAGCTTTGTTGACAGTTAATACGTTTCAAAACGTCTGTGAATGTGGACTGATTCGGCTTCCACGCTTTTGTAAGAATGCCGTTGCCATTAAACTGTTACTGCGTTTGCTCGCGCCTTTTTTAACAAATGGTTCATCTAGTTACAAGGAGAGTAACTCTGATCATGCAGCAGTGCAGTACTTGTAAGTATTTATCACGATCTTTTTGCTTTCTCTCTCACCTACCTTGAAATAGCGTTATCAAAATATAAGCCGTATTTAAAAAAAAACAAAATTCAGACACACACACAGCACACATTTCTATAAATATATATATAATATAATATGAGTATATGATTATATATATATATATACTATAATATATATATATATTATATTCATTATTCATTTAGTTACGAAAAGGCTTCAAATTTATTTTATTTATTTAGCAAAGCAAAGTCTTAATTGCCGTATATTAACAGTTATGATTTATACTTTGGATTATTCGACTTATTTCTTCATCTTTATTTTTATACACAACGATTCGGCTTGGATGTTCCCTCCAACCTTCTTCAAGGTATTTCTTGTTGGACTCTGAATTCTTGGACTCGGAACCTTACTCTTCGAACTCTGGAACTTTCTTGTTGAACTCGAGTCTCTTCATTTCGTAATCGGGAGCCTTTACGGAACTTCACCGAAATAATTATTCCAATCTACGGGAGTAGACTGTTTTGTTAAACAATGACCGGGGCAGGTTAAGCTGTGTTTAGTATTATGTTATTGTTGCCCTTGGTTCAATGGGTTTGAACCTGTAACCAAGAGATGATAGTCATTTGAGCTTATAACTAACACCTATATCCGTTGCACGTGTATCCAATATGGAGTACAGGCGAAGGCTCCACATTACTATGTGAAAGCTCCCAAGTTCTGCAAGAGGTTTCCCGAGTTCGAGAAGATCCGAGTCGATCAGAAATACCTGAAGAAGTCGGAGTGACATCGTCCGAAACATGTGAGATTAACAATAACGGTGAAGACCATATACGAATAATCCAACTTAATACATATTATCAATCCTCCTCTAAACAGATTCAAGTCTGACGAAGCCTTGTTGATATCATCTTGAAATAAATTTATAACTGTTAACATGACCTCTATTCAGCCTTTTCTTTTCCAAATGTATTTACTCTGATATAATCCCTAATAATTGCATTGAGCTCTCAATTGATATACCAATTTTAACATTTCCGATGATTAAAAAATGACTACTTAGGAATCATTCCCAACACCAACACACCCGGCTACTATATAATAATATTATATATATATATATATAATTATATAAATATATAGTATAATATATATTATATATAATGTATGTATATTAAACAAACATAGCACGCAAAATAATTGTATACCACTTTTACAAAATTATTCTCTTAGGACTTGAAAAAGCTTCAGCTAGAATCATATTTTTGCTTTAACTTTTTTTTAATTTAAAGAAATAAATTACACTAGACTCAATCACAGTCCTCCGTAACATTTAACTAATCCATCTCATTTTGATCCTTTAAAAAAGTTTTAAAAATATGGCCCGTTACGAAAATTATTTAGATTGTAGTATTTTTGGAAAATCGTTAACAATATATTCCTAAAAATAAAGAACTTTTGTTTTATTCAAACAACTCAAACAAACCAAAAAAATAAATTTAAAAACCATAAAAAAATATTCCCGAAAAAGAAAAAAATTTCTAGATTAAATATTTTCAATCCTGACACACCCCTCTTACGTTAATTTGTAATTAAATTTCATTTTATTTTTATACTTGGCGGGAGTCACCAAGTTTTGCAACATTAAATATAGGCTATTACCAAGAGTAGTAGTTCGACCACGGACAGGATTGTGACACCAAGGTCGCAAGTATCAGGCATCCAGCAAGGATTGACTCCACTATTCAATAGTCAATATATGCTGCGAGACTACACCACGATGGACTTCCAATTAGGGTTTTTTACCTAGAGTAATTCGCCAGGTAGGATGTGACACAAGGTCTCAAGTATAAAGCACCGCAGCAGATGTTGAAACTCACTATCAGTAGAATGTATCTCGAGATAAATGGTAACAGCCCTAATGTCTTTATTCTTAAATGTTACCAACAAATCCGACAAGAATTTAAAATGGGGCCTCGTGTAGCCTCGTACAAAATCACCCTTTCAACCATTATTTGATTCGGTGCTTTCTCTTTAAGGTGAAAAAAACTCCTTTACTGAGCTTCCGCTTTCTGAAGTGTCGTTGAAGGCAGGAATTCAGTCAATGAGGACAAGAATAAGTATTAACACAGTAATCTAGGTAGGACTATATGTTGGTATTAAGCCAGTTTTCAACCATGGTTTTTTTATCCCACGGCTGATACCAGGACAAGAAACTCCTTCCCTGAGCTCACAGTATTCTTTGGTGTTATAGTGTCACGAGTACATGAAGTAAGCCATGGATCCGAATAAGATTAATCCGTGGCTTCCGGATTATTTATTCAGACAAAGACTCCATCACTGAAGCTTCTGCCCCTCCTTCTCTTGGTTGTGCACGTAGCACGAATGAAAAAAAGTCTTAAAACAAGTATTAATATGAGGATCTTAGGTCCAGATTATTTCTTGGGCGGGGGGCAGAATTATGTCAAGTTCTTTATCCCATGTGATACTCCGTCCTTGTCCTTCCAGACAAAGAACTCCTTCGCTAAGTTTCCACTCTCTTGGTTGTTGAAGCCAGGAAGCACAGAAGTGAGTCTGAATCGGAACATGTATAATGAGAGATCTGATCCGGATTATTTCGGGGGGCGAAGCCAGCTTTCTGCCATGTCTTTTATCCCAAGCTGATTACTCGTCCTAGTCCTTTGAAGCAGAACTCCTTCATGAAGTTTCCACTTCCTCTAGTATGAGGCCAGGCAAGCCACAAGAAGTGAGCATGGATCGGAAACTGATTATCCGAGGGTTCTACGGTCTGATTACTTGCTTGGAGAAACCAGCTTCTGCTTGTTCTTTTATCCCAAGCGATTCTCGTCCTAATCCTAGTTCCTTTGAGGACAGAACTCCTCACTGAAGTTTCCGCCTTCCTCTTGGTTGTTGAAGCCAGCAAGCACAGGAAGACGAGCCATGATTGGAACATGCTTTTTAATCCGAGGAGCAAGGACAGATCATACGATGGTGTGGCACTAAGATTCCTTCACGTGAAGTTTTTTCTTGAAATAGTGCGTAGAAAACAGTGCAAACTTTTGATACCCCAATTATTATTATTAAGTTATTATTTATATTATTATTAATTATTATTATTTATTATTGATGGGGCTGTTTTCAGTCGGAGAGCGTCCGCCTCGGAAAACATGGTTCCGGTTCGATGCCGGCCTCGCCCATAAGCGTATGAGTAGGACAAACTTTCTGTGCCCGTAAAGTTGAGAACTGACAGGATAGGTGTTGCGCTCCACCTCAGACGCATAAAATAATCTCTCTGCTCTAGTACTAGCGAAAGGGGATAGACTCCCTCGCTGCTGGCTGATGACCACAATAGGCCACTCGCTATTTTACTTTATTATTATTATTTTCACACATGCGGTAGCTGGGTGGTTCACTGGAGGCTGAGACGCAAGTCTTCTCAGGTCTCCAGGACTCTTCTGAGTATTCTAGCCGATCCCAACATGCTGTATTTTAGATGTCTCGATTCTTCTCTGATTCCAGTTTCACCAATTCTTTTACTTATATTATTATTATATTATTATTATTATTATTTTATGTATATTATTATCCCCTTTCAGTTTTCACATCAGCATATAGCTGATGGTCTTTCCTGGAGTCTAGTGACAGCAAGTCTCTTCAGGTCTCCAGGCGAACTCTTCTGGAGTATATCTGGCAGTTGCAAACGTAGCAGTGTTGTGGATGGTATCGAATCCTTCCTTGATTCCGACTGTTTCCAAAGCCTTTTCCAATCCTTTGGCATCGTTCCAAGGTGCACCAACTACATTCGGTATCACTTTGACTTTCATCTATTCCATAACTTTTCAGAGTTTCTCTGGCAATAGCGTCTAGATATTTGTCCATTTTTTCATATTCCTTTAGCTTCGCCATGTGATCTGCTGGCACTGCAAACAATCCACCAATTGACAAGTTCTGTTCTTCTTTTGTTAATCAACACGTAGGTCTGTCTTCTTTGCTGGAGTTAAGGGTGTCCGATTTTTATCTCAAGAGTCCCAGAGAATTTTATTACGTTTTGTTCTCAAGAACAGACTTCTGTTTATGCATATACACATTATCTTAGTTGATCAATGGGTCAAAAATAATTTTTGCATGATCCCAGAGGATACACGCCCATCCTTCCCAGCCCAGTCGTGCGAACTTAGGTTATTATTCATATTATTATTATTATACTTAATATTATCTTATTAATCTCGTTTTTCTTGGAAGCGGGGTCGACACACTTATTCGCGAGATATACAATAGAAACACATATGTATAGAAGATCTATTCATTTGGTAAATCCCATACCCAAACCAAGCTGAACACTCGAGGAAGTTAAAGGAAGACAGGCTATACGGTGGAGAGGATAAGGCCATGATCTATCTTATCATCTCGAGTATGCCCAGACTTGATGTCCACTGAAGACATTCATGGTTGCACAGTCGAACAGTTACGGCGACTGAGGCTTCCTGCTTTTCTGTTCCCATCAGACCCCAAAGTGTTTAAATACAGAAGGATAAACAAGTTCAACACTAAGTCACCTCCCATTTTCCACAACAACAATAATTTTCTTTATAAAGNAAGAGAGATTATTGTTCACCCAATCTATTGGGACCAATCTGGATCAACTCTTACTTCCCATTTTGCATTCTGTTTCCCCCCCGGGACCTCTTATGCTGTGTGTTCTTTCTGTGTATTGTTACAGGGAAATGCTTTTTTGTTATAGTAAATCGTATGATTGTATGTTATTATTCTTAATTTTATTGAAGTTTTGTTTTTATCGTGAATTAAATTTTCTTGTCATTATAGCGATTTACTTCTGTTGATTGATTGTTTTGGTGGTTATTAGGAGTATGATCTGAATTTGGGGCCGGGTATTATACGCTGAAACTTTTTAAGGTTGGCTAATAATAATGACTATAATAAAATCATCCTCTGAATACCTTGTTTTTCAAACACACGCACACACACACACACACACACACACACACACACCACACAACACATATATAATAATATAATATATATATATATATATATATGTTTGAAAGGAAAAAATAAGCAAAGGAAAGAAAATGCTGAATGGATAAAATAGATTTTATTTTATTGACACGAGTTTCGGCCAGGAGTTCATCCACACACATATGCACTCTATCTATTATTTTAAATACAAAATTAAATAATAATAATAGAAACTACAGAATCTTTAAGTATACAAGGAATAACGGCGTTCGTCAGAGTAAATTCTTTGAAAAGATTTTGTATTTTTCTATTATTATTATTATATTATTATTATTATTATTATTATTATTATTATTATTATTTATTTATTTAAAATAATAATAGATAAAATTCTGGTCGAAACACGTGTCAGTAAAATAAAATCTATTTTATCCATTCAGCATTTTCTTTCCTTTGTTTATTTTTTCTTTTCAACAAGCAGGGAGTCAGATCCTTTTGCTCTAAAATAGACGGAAGTTGATTACAATGTTTCAATCTATTCTCTTCAAAGTTTTCAATATATATATATTATATATATTAATATATATATATAATATATATATATATATATACCAACCCCTCCGCAGGAGCTGGATGTGACACAAGGTCAATTTCTTAAGCTTAGTTCAACAGGTTTGAATTCAGAGTTTTTCCTTCTCCTAAACCGGTTGCCTAACCAAGGTTAAAGAGCCTAGTCTGCCCTACTATTTTTTACCCCATAGCTGGAGGGAGAGTAGGATTCATACTTTCCAAAAAGTATTAGCGCTAAGTGAAATGCAATTACCACATCCAGGATTTGAAATATATATTATATATATATATATATATATATAATATATATATCATAATCTAATGAGTTACGTCACACAATTTCGAAAGAAAATTAACGGCTAAAAAACGCCAAATCCGTTCACTTCATTTAATTACTTTTTAGCCCTAATATACAACATTTCATTTTTTTTCTCTCCAGACCGTCTGATATACCTTGAAAAAGGATGATGGTTCACCCGAAATATCGGAATAGATTAAACCAGAAACAGAGCAACGGTTGAATATATAAAAAATCTGATTTTTGCTCTGTTTTTCTTGTTTTTGTTCTTATTTCCAATGCTTTAAAAAGACCAAACAAACAACGTTCACAAGAACATAACATACATAATTATATATACTAGCAAATATATGCCCCCTCCGGGTGCAAGTATTTAACTTTTAATGTAATAAAATATTGTATTAAATTAGAAAGGCTAATGAAACTAAATAAGAATACAGATAAAAAGATTTGAAACAGAGGGAGTATAATAAAAGATTTGAAACAGAGGGAGTATAATAAAAAATGGAACAACTGAAACTTACTCTTCCATCACTCTCGTCTTTCATTGTTATGTTTTCTAATTTAAGTATTTAGTTAAAAGAGGAAGTAAAGAATAAAATGACAGTTATTTTATCTTGTTAATGGATTTCATTTAAGATTCATTGAAGAGATTTTTGCTTATATTCATTAAAATAAAACCAAACAGTTAGAAATCAATAATACAAAGCACATATTTATTAAATTCGATTTTTTAATATTAATATGCAAATTAGCCTTCCCATTCACACTGTAAACTGCTATTTTCTTGTATATATAAATATAATTGCATGTTGTCAGTATGTAGACATAGTTAACAGTATTAATAATGTAAGACAATTTTATTAATAATTGAAGTTTAGATAAAAATAAAATCATGGAGAATGTGATGTCAATAACTAAGAGAATTGTGACTTGAGTAGGAATATAGTTTCGGTTACAGACAGAAAAACACACAATCTCGATTATAATAAGATATATATATATATATATATATATATACTCTATCACCATTATCTTATGTACATATCAGGAGATTCGAAATGTTAAAGGTTCCGTGAGAGTACCTTTCTCAAGCAAGTTTCCACCTGTTCACCATCCCTGCCAACATATTTTTGGAATATAATGTAGGTGGTCTCCCAAAACATCTGTTCTGTTTTTCTAATCAAGGTACTCCCACAGAAATGTTGAAATTGTATTGAATCACCTGTCGAAGATTACAAGAATGTGTTGACAAGGATGGTGAACAGGTGGAGGCTGATCGTTATTCAGATACACCATGTTGGCGTGTATCAATATATATATATATATATATATATATATATATATATACCTATAGTGTGAGATGGTCACTGTTCAGCTTTTGCTGGAATGGTGTACCAAAGGCATATTATTGGTAGAGTGCTCAATATAAAATAGAGCTGTTATATAATATAATAAAATAAATATATAAAGGTTTTACATATCTATTTATTTGGTGACAAAGAAATTCACAACATTATTGGTTTCATGCGATGCAATCATCAGGTGAAGATGTTTCAAATGTCTAAAATGTTTCAAATGTCAAACATCTTCACCTGATGATTGCATCGGATGAAACAATATGGTTGTGAATGTTCCTTTGTCATCTAATAAATAGATATGTAAACCTTTATATATTTATCTTATATATATATTATATATATATATATATATATATATATATATATATATATTATATTATTATATATGTGTGTGGTGTGTGTGTGTGTGTGTGTGTGTGTGAAATGGAAAAGGAATTGAATCCGACAATATGAGGAAAAATGAGTAAAGAAAAGAAATGTAAATGGATAAAATGAATTTAATCGATATCACATTAATCGATATCACTTACACATGTGTTTCGGTCAGTTATTGTGTGTGAAAATATTTCGCACACATAGAAAAATCGACCTTCATTCATTCAAAATAAATGTTCACTCTGATGAAGGTCGATTCTTCTATGTGTGCGAAATATTTTCAGACACATAAACTGACCGAAACATATGTGTGTAAGTGATATCGATTAATGTGATACCGATTAAATTCATTTTATCCATCTACATTTCTTTCTTTACTCATTTTTCTCATATATATATATATATATATATATATATATATATATATATATATATATTAAGTGTGTGTGTCTTTTTAATGTTGAAGTTGGGCGTTATTATGAAGCATTTAAAAATAAATGAAGGAACTTGATGTTATGGAGTACTGGATTTACTTATTTTTTATTATTTATTATCATAAATTTTCGGGATCGTTAGAATCCCTTCTTCAGATGAATGTCGTTCCTGTTGAACGGATCCTTTTGTTGTTATTGACAGCAACAGCGTCTGTAAGATATTTGTAATAACGGAGTATTCCGATATGGGCGTTTAGTAAGTTCGTAGTTATATATATATATATATATATATATATATATATATATATATATATATACGTGAATAAAAAGGCCTTAAATACCATGGTATCGTGATTATGGACCACAAACAAACTACTGTAAAGAATAGGACCAGCCTAGAATCCGTAGTACCCACAAAGAATATATATATATTATATATATATATTATTATATAATATATATATATATGTGTTGTGGTGGGTGTGGTGAAGAAAAGTTTATAGAAAAGAAACAACAA
>CM042182.1:23293599-23296099 GCA_023376005.1 Doryteuthis pealeii
TAAAATAAATAAAATATAATAACAAGACAAAATTACATAACTTTTCGCTGGAGTCCAACGTATGAAAAACAACTCATTCAATTTTAAAAGAAAAAATTTACGAAAGAATATTAGAGTTTGAGTTTGAGTTTTGTTTAACGGCATATCAAACTCTGTGGGTCATTTAATGCCAAAAATGTTATTTTGTATTTCAGTCTTTAAAGTAGTGTTTATGGGGTTGAGTTTTGTTTAACGGCATATCAACCTCTGTGGGTCATTAAATGCCAAAAAGGTTATTTTGGATTTCAGTCTTTAAAGTAGAGGTTTTATGAAGATATTCGGTTATGTTTTGTTATATCTTGTTTGAAAAGGTTGCTTTTTTTAATAAAATTTAAAATGTTTTCAGGGTTTGTATTCTTAAAGATGTCTCTCAGGTTTCTTGCTTGATAGTAATTAGTGCGGATATGTTTAAGGCTGTTACAATTTAGAGGAGTATTAGAGTAAACAAAGACAAATATCTGTTCTAATTTTAAACTTTAAATAGATCGTATACGGAAATAAATGTCAAATTTAACATGTAAACTTAAAGAAATATCTAATTATATATCTATCTATCTCTCTCTCTCTCTCTCTCTCTCTCTCTCTCTCTCTCTCTCTCTCTCTCTATATATATATATATATATAATATATATATATATTATTTGTATGTGTGTGTGTGTGTGTGTGTGTGTGTGTGTGTGTGTGTGTGTGTGTAATATATTGAAAAATTGAAAAAACACAAGTTCATAAAATGAGTGATATCTGATGAACTAGTGTTTTTTCAATTTTTCACTATATTACGTACTGTCGAATACACTTCCACTTTCTCTTCCTATATATATATATATATATATATATATATATATATATATATATATATATATATATACAGGGTGTTCATAAAGTCTTGCATCAGTTTTAAAACTGAGAATTTAATAACTCGTGTTTTTTTAGTAAAAAGAAAACTGACGTAATATTAATTTTTTATATACATTTCGATTATTGCATTCCAATAAGACTGCCGGCTTTATTGTTACATTCTAGATCTGTTGCAGGACTTTATAACCAAACTGTATATATGTATATATATATATATATATATATATATATATATATATATATATATATATATATAATATCACAGTTATATATATATAATATCACAGTTACTTGTAAATCCACGAAACAAACAAATATATTTACTCCTAGATTTTATTAAAACCGACCTTCTTAAATTACACACACACACACACACACACACACACACACACACACACATATATATATATACATATATATATATATAAATTTAAGAAGGTCTTGTTAAAAAATACTATATTTTCTTCTTGTTGATATACATACATATATATGTATGTATATATATAGGTTCATAATTAAATATATCATGTATATATATAGGTTCATAATTAATATATATATATATATATATATATATATATATATATGAGACCTTCTTAAATTATATATACATACACGCACACATACACACATACATACATACATACATACATATTTAAAATTTAAGAAGGTCTTGTTAAAAAAGCATTGTATATTACTTCTTGATAATGTTTATGTGTCATATATATATATATATATATATATATATATATATATATATAGTTCATAATTATATATATATATATGAGGATGATGATGTTTATGTGTATAAGGTTTCTTATCGTTTTTCTTATATTGGGGTCCAGATTGTCGAGAAGGTAACCCATAGATTTTGCCCAAGCGCTTTCAACCATGTCCATTGTTGTCTTCAGGGAGATTATTCTGTTTTTATGGCATGTTAACCGTTGTTGGGTTATTTTATGCCGAAAGCATTTTATTTTATTCATTCTTGTTAGGTATTTAATTCTTTGTATTTATACTCAATTTTTTAAACATTTTTACACTCATATTTTCTATTTAACCCATAAATGGGACCCTAACAAGGTCAGAGTGAACCTAGGAGTAATGGCGATGAAGGGGTACTCCACACTCCCTAGAGCTCATCATTAGATACACTTAATTGGTAGTTGTGCGAGTTTGTAGTATAGCACGTTTCGTTTTGCTAAGACCTCATCGGGACCTTACATCTTATAGGAATGAGGTGAAATTAGTATTTAATTTCAATTCAGCCCAGTAACATGTAAGGACCTGACGAGGTCTTGCCTGATCGAAACCGCGGTAGACACATAATTTTTCACAATTATCATTATTGATGTGTATATATATATATATATATATTTATCCGTATCATATATATATATATATATATATATATATATATATATATATATATATATATTGAGGACATAATTTTGGTTGTTTTAGAAGCATAACAAAAATGAAGATCAGAACAAAAATGATGAATATTGTGTTCTTAATCTTATTTATTTACTAATATTTCCTGGTATACCGCTCTTTCTCGAAGGTTATAAAAACACACACACACACACACACACACACACAC
>CM042182.1:23302129-23309629 GCA_023376005.1 Doryteuthis pealeii
CACACGAGAGATGTTTGTACGTAGTAAAGTAAAATCATAATTCATTAAGGATTAAAAAATAAAACAATTTGAAATGTAAACTTTAAATATGTATTAAAATAAAACAAACTATATATAAGATATATAATACCAGTCATGTATTTATTAAAACTTGTTTTAAAAAACAATAAGGACTGTCTTTATTCTATGTTATGACGATTTTGGGTAATGTGACGTAGGCAGTGACGTAATTTTTTTTACAGACAAAAACCGGAAGCGAATCTCCATTATTAATAGATATCAACACTAATTGTATCAATGAAAAAAATTCCATTTCGTAAAAATAATGTTCAGTCAAATATTCTCACTTTATTTTGTTTTTTCTTATAATTTCCCGTTAAAGAAATATCCAAAGAATATCTGAATATGATGAAAGTTCCTATGCACAATGGTGTAGTATGGAAGCTGATGTTTGAAAATTCATTTTTATATTGATAACGCAGTTTGCTTGGTTTATTTATTTATTTGCTATGGCCATCACTCTTGAACTTGTTTTTGAAGCTAGCTACAACAAGAGCCGGTGACAACGTAAAGTCAAACTTAATTCAAGCCAAACAAGAGACGCTCACCTCTTCTATACAAGTGACAAGATAAGTTACGCAAACGCATTATTTTGCAGCCTACACTCTGCACTTTATATAATTACACTTTTAATAATATAATAACACATTTGTTTGTTTGTTTGATCTCGCCTAGTCTACATATGTGATAAAAAGGGGTTGGATCTTGTCATAAGGGCAATGGGTTCGGGACAATCATATAGATGCTAGGGTTTCATGTGAGCCAGCCAACACATCGTTGTTGGTCCTCTTGTAAGTAGTGTAGAGGTTCACATCTTTAACTGAACTCTTGCGACCTCATACGTCTCCTGTGATGGAAGAGCTATTTTTTTTCATACAATAGGTAAATACATTAAGCGCATGCGCGCACACGCGCGTATGTGTGTGTGTGTGTGTGTGTGTGTGTGTGTGTGTGTCTGTCTGTCTGTCTGTCTGTCTTTTTCTGGGGCTTTTTTTTTTACTTTAAAGACACCATTAACGTTGTCTGAAAATACAATGAAATATTCAACATTCTTCAGACATCACTTTTTGGCGCGCGAAACAAAAGAGACGCTGTTGACATGATCATTATTAAGAATTTGACGTGCCGAGTTCAAATCCTGGAAAGGTTACAGTTCACTTGGTGCTAATCTTCTTTAAAAAAAAAAGGCATGAACACCTCTCTTCCCTCCCCATCCACCCAGTTATGGGTAAAAATAATTAAGGTAAATTAGGTTATGGACACCCATAGACAGATTATCGATCATATAAAAATTTGATCTTTCTGATAAGATAAAGAGAGAATTACATAATAATATATTACATAATAATTACATAATAACAAACCTATAGATGGTTTAAGGGCCTTTGTCCATCCTTCTTATAGTATACCATAACAAATAAATATAGCTCTTAAACCTGTTATCGAGCACTTTATTTTCTTTTTTCCAATACAATACAATATATATATATATATATATATATATATATGTGTGTGTGTGTGTGTGTGTGTGTGTGTGTGTGTGTGTGTGTATATATATATATATATATGTGTGTGTGTGTGTGTGTGTGTATATATATATATATATGTGTGTGTGTGTGTGTGGTATATATATATGTGTGTGTGTGTATATATATATATATGTGTGCGTGTATATATATATATGCGTGTGTGTGTGTGTAGATAGATAGAGAGAGAGAGAGGGGGGTGAGAGAGAGAAAATGTTATGAAAAAAACACAGATGTTGTTTAACTGAATTTATTTCTACAACTTTGTATTGCCGATATTGCAATATTTCGATTTTATCAAAAAATCTTCTTCAAAGCATATTGATTGGAAGACAATTGTGACCGTTTTATGATGTGATTGTTTTCTACCGGAAGTTCAGTTAAACAACATCTGTGTTTTTTTCATATCATTTTATCTATATATACAGTCGGATTCATTTCCTTACTCATAACTAATATATATATATATATATATATATATATATATATATATATATATATATATATATATATATATATGAGAAGAAAATATTGTAAAAATATAACAAATACAGGATGTTATGATCAGGGAAAACAATTTTATGTGTCAATACTTAAGCATTTCGGTATATTGTAACATCTTCAGGACACTGTTAAGTAATGTTTATGTGAGGGACAAAATGAAAGATGTTAAGTTATAGTGAATGTGTGAATATGATGTTATTAACCATTAATTTTTATATGCGCGTTTGTTTACGAAAAGCAATGACGTGATCATTGCATGTGCAAAAATGGAAGGTGAAGATCATAGGATGGCGCATGCGTGAACGTGAATAGGCGGAGAACGAAATGTTAACAAAGATATGACGTATTTCATATGGAATATTAATGTTAGAAAAATAAGAAGATGGTACAATATACCGAAATGCTTAAGTATTGACACATAAAATTGTTTCCCCTGATCATAACATCCTGTGTTTGTTATATTTTTTAAATAATTTCTTCTCATATTGTCGGATTAATTTCCTCACCGTATTTGCACACACACACAGACACACAGACACACATATATATATATATATATATATATATATATATATATATATATATGCTACGACATAGATTATGCAACATATTTACCTTCTTCATGTTGGTTGGATCAAAAACGGTATGTCCGAAAAGGAGTAAAGTATAAAATTGTTTCTGTATGCAAAGAGCAGGACGGAATCTGTTGATGAGGAGGGCTTCGAGTATAGCCAGTTGCAATTCATTGGATGAGGATGCAAAATCGAGAACATTTCGGGCTTATAAGCTGCAACACTGTATAACAAATTATAATATTATAATATATATAATATATATAATATATATATATATATATATATATATATATTATATAAAATTTTGACATTAAATAACCCACAAGGATTAATATGCAATTTATGGTTAGGGGTTAGGGTTAGGGGTTAGGGTTAGGGGATAATTTTATAATTTTTTTTTAAATCTCTAAAAATCGTCTGTTAACAAATTAACCGGATTTTGACGGTGTAAATGGAAAAAATGTCCCCACGAATCGAGATCGCAAAAGGGGTGCCTAAAGGTCATATGATCCCAATTTTTAAAAAAAGATTAGTCTTAAATCATCATGTTAGTAGGGCAACCAATTTACGAGAAGGAAAAACTGAACCCAAAATCTGAGTGTGGCTAATAGTCCTACCCCATAAAATTCTACTTGCTACTGAAAACCCTATCAGAATCAAAGAGGATTCATGAGTGTAGCTCTATGCTCCCCAAGGAGTATTAAGGCGTCTATCTCTATCACGGACCACTTAGTAAATGAATAAATAAACGCACATACAATATTGTTACGCCTCGTATGTTTTGGTAATATATGAAGGCCGTAAATTGTTAGGGGTGGGGTAAGCGATAAACCCCCAACGTCATGGGCAATAAACCCTTTGTTCAATCCGCAGTTAAGCCCCCCCTTCTCTCTCTCTTCTCTCTCTCTTCTCTCTCTCTCTCTCTCTCTCTCTCTCTCTGTTCAATCTTCTCTTGCAAAACACACACAGACCACCAACCTTTCCTATATTACCACAACCATTACATACATTTTCGGTACTTTGCTTTTGATAAATATTAGATACGCGCAAAATGCCCAGATTTTTTTTATTAACAAAATGTTGGAAACTTTTGAGCGGGAGTTTTATTGTTTGCGCGGGAGTTTTATTGTTTTTAGGCGTTGTGTTCATAAATAAATAAAACACCCATCTAAATTCATGAAACGAAGCAGCATTTTACAAATCTGTGTTCACGAATGGATGCGTTCGTGACGCAATGGGCATGGTGACCCGGGTTCAAATCCTAAATGAGGCTTTTTTTTTTTTTTTTTTTTTTTTAATTCCCATATCACTAATACCCTTTGGAAAGGTATGACTCCAACTATTCTCTCTGTGGCTATGGGTAAACAGTCTAGGAAAGGAGAACTCTGAATTCAAACCTGTTAAACTGTACTTAAGAAATTGACGTACATATATATATATATATATATGTATATGTGTGTGTGTGTGTATGTGTGTGTGGTTTGGGCAGCATTCTTTCATTTATAATACTAGCAATAAATGCACCTCCAGGTGCAAGTATTTTAGTTAAATTTATAATAAAATATGATTAATTAGAAAGGCTACATGAAACTGAATAAGAATGTAGATAAAAGATTTTGAAACAGAGGGGTATGATTGAAAATAGAACAATTTGAAAGTAACTCTTCCATCATTTCCATTACCCCACTTCAGTGGTAAATTTTCCTATTTAAACATTTAGTAAAATAGGAAGTAAAGAATAATATTACAGTTATTCTTTTTGTTGGATTTCTTTTAAGATTTTTTGAAGAGAATTTTGCTCATATTCATTAAGATAAAACTAAACAATTAGAAACAATTTAATTAAGCACATATTTATTAAAATCAATTTTTTTAAAGATCAATATGCAAAATTAGCCTTCCCATTCACACTGTAAACCGCTGTTTTGTTGTATATATAAATAAACTGCATGTTTATTTGTATGTAGATATGGTCAACAGTTTAATGATGTAAAACAATTTTATTAATATTGAGGTTTAAATAAAAATAAAACCATGGAGAATGGGATGCAGATAACAAAGGGAATTGAGATTTGTATAGTAATATAGTTTCGGTTACAGACAGACAAATAACAGTCTCCATTATAATAGATATATATTATATATATATATATATAATTAACAATTGCATCAACAATCTTTTCGAGCTTTCTGGCTAACTTCTTTTACACCTGATTGCACACAGACATGTGCACAAATAATTCTGAATATAGCATTTATGTCACGCATTAATTGTGCACGTGTGTATACGTGTGTGTATGTGTGAGTATGTGTGTGTATGTGTGTATGCGTGTGAGTGTATGTGTGTACGTGTGTGTATGCGTGTGTGTGTTTGTGTGTGAGTGCGTGTGAGTGTGATTTCGTGTTGTTTGTGTGTATGTGTGTGTATATGTGTGTGTTTGTGTGTGTGTATGTGTTTAAGTGAGTTCATGTTGTTTGTGTGCATGTGTGTATGTGTGTGTTTATGTGTGTATGTATATGTGTGTGTTTGTGTGTGTGTGTGTTTATGTGAGTTCGTGTTGTTTGTGTGTATGTGTGTGCGTGTGTATATGTGTGTATATGTGTGTCTGTATGCGTGTGTATGTGTGTGTGTTGATGTGAGTTCGAGTGTATGTGTGTGTGTGTTTATGTGTGTATGTGTGTGTGTATGTATGTGAGTTCGTGTTGTTTGTGTATATGTGTGTATGTGAGTTTGTATTATTTGTGTGCATGTGTGTACGTATGTGTGTGTGTGTGTTTGTGTGTGAGTGCGTGTGAGTGTGATTTCGTGTTGTTTGTGTGTATGTGTGTGTATATGTGTGTGTTTGTGTGTGTGTGTATGTGTTTATGTGAGTTCCTGTTGTTTGTGTGTATGTGTGTGTTTATGTGTGTATGTGCATGTGTGTGTATATGTGTGTGTTTGTGTGTGTGTGTTTATGTGAGTTCGTGTTGTTTGTGTGTATGTGTGTGCGTGTGTGTATGTGTGTCTGTATGCGTGCGTATGTGTGTGTGTGTTGATGTGAGTTCGTGTGTATGTGAGTATGTGTGTGTTTATGTGTGTGTATGTGTATATGTGAGTTCGTGTTGTTTGTGAGCATGTGTGTGTATGTGTGTGTGTGTTTATGTGCGTTCATGTGTGTGTGTGTGTGTGTGTGTTTATGTATGTGTTTATGTGTGTGTTTATGTGAGTTCGTGTGTGTATGTGTATGTGTGTACGTGTGTGTATGTGTGTGTATATTTTGTGTGTATATTGTGTATGTGAGTTCGTATTGTTTGTGTGCATGTGTGTACGTGTGTGTGTGTGTATGTGTGTGTGTGTGTGTGTGTGTGTGTGTGTGTTTTTCTACTGGAATTAGTTCTTTGTTTTTAAATGAAATTACCTGTTGTCGTCACCTTTGATGTCAAAGAAAGAGAAAAAAGAATTTCCATCCTCGTTATTAACAATTTCTTGTGTGATTGTCAGGTTTTGTAGTTGTTTCAAACTCGGCGCAGTTGGTGTCATTTACCGATTTGTTATGTCGCCAAGGAAGAACTAATCGCAAAAACATACTCTTAACCCAAAATCTCTGCAGAAAACATTTCCCAGAATTCTTTAAATTTCTCAGAAGTTCACATCTATATCTATATATATCTGAATATATCTATATCTGAATGACATCTCTTTTCGGAGACATAAGACGACACGCACGTACTATGACATTCCTTTATATATATAGATATAAAGGAGTGTCGTGGTACGTGCGTGTCGTCTTATATCTCCGAAAAGAAGATGTCATTCAGATTTGAAATCTCGCATATACTTTAACATATTTTAACCCAAAATCTCTGCAGAAAACATTTCCCAGAATTCTTTAAATTCCTCAGAAAAGCACTTCTATATCTATATATATAAAGGAATGTTATGGTACGTGCGTGTCGTCTTATATCTCTGAAAAGAAATGTCATTCAGATTTGAAATTTTGCATGCACCTTAATGTGTTTATAATTAGGAAACACACGAAATTAACTTATTGATTTTTACTGATTAAGTGATATGATTAAATAAAAATTAATCGATTTGTTGAACTTGTCGCATAGCAGTTGCACCTGCTAATATTGATATTTGCCTGGCTGCTGCTTATAGTAGCATTCCCAGCAGTTTAGCTAATTTTTGTGGACATTGGCAAATTCACACCCAAATTGGTTCAACCCGGAATTTTTCGCGTATTTCTTATCCAATCTTTAAAATTTGGTTGGAAATTATTTTCCTTTCTTTAGTTCTCTTTTCCTCTTTCTTCTCTCACTCACTGGTATTCTTAAAATCATTTTACTCTGCTCGTGGACCAGGTATTCCTGCAAGTATATATATATATATATATATATATATATATATATATATATATATAAAGAAGTTGCGTCTATTTTGATATATACGTCCTTTAGGATTAAAGCCACGCATACACTTTAATATGTTTATAATAAGAAAATGTAAGTTGAAAATGGAAGCTAATCCGACGGTATGCTGAAAGGAAAAATAAACAAAGGAAAGAAAATGCTGAATGGATAAAATAGATTTTATTTTACGACACGTTTTTTCGAACATTTCAAAAATTCTCCGTATTTTAACCACCAAAGAATTTACTCTGACGAAGGCCCTTATTCCTTGTATACTAAAAGGTTTTGTAGTTTTTTTTATTATTATTATTTTATTTTATATTTAAAATAATAATAAATAGAATACATGTATACATGAATAAACTCCTGGTCGAAACACGTGTCGTAAAATAAAATCTGTTTTATCCATTCAGCATTTTCTTTCCATTGTTTATTTTTCCTTT
>CM042182.1:23314629-23334629 GCA_023376005.1 Doryteuthis pealeii
AAGCCCGGTGATATTTAATGTGTATATATATTTACTTTGTCGTTAATTGCTTTATTTTTGAAGTTTCCTCCGGACATACATATACACACAACTGCCCTTTATATATGTATAGATAGATAAAAACCAAGCCTGGTGATATTTAATGTGTACATATATTTACAGTGTACATATATTTACAGGTGTCGGCTAGAAACCACAAGGTTCCTAGTTCGATTACGGTCTTCGCCAACTCAGCATATGAGTAGCACAGGGATCTGTGCGGTAAGTAAGGAGCTGATGGTAGGTGTGGGGCTCCACCTCAAATGCTAAAACAATCTCCTTGGTCTAGCGCTATTGAAAAGGGGATAGACTCCCTCGCTGACTGGCTGATACCGACTTTAGGCGCCGCCATAGACTTTACTTAGATAGATAGAAAACGAAGCCCTGTTGATATTTAATGTATATATATTAATTGTTTTACTTTTGAAGTTTCCTCCGGACATACAGATACACACAACTGCCTTTATATATGTATAGAATAGATAGATATTAATATTTATAGATAGATAGATTAAGACAAAAATTAAAGATTTTAATTATTTTCTAATTTTGTACTCTGAATATAACTAACACAATGCATAGACTTATTGTCTTCATATCTTGCACCGATCTTTAAGAAAACAAATTCATCAAAAGCAGATATGACGTTATCTTTTCAGCCTCGGAACTTTTCATATCCCACACCCTTTTCAGCCCTCACCCACACCCTCTTACATAAGTTGTGTTTTTGTTTTTTTTATTACTACGCAATTGGATTTTTTTAAACATTTTTTTTAATTAGCGAATAGACAAGTTTGTTTTTTTTTAATTTTTTTTATTTAGATTTTTTTCTATTTTTTTTTTTTTTTACATTTTTTCTTATTTAGATTTATTTTAATTTATTTTTTTAACATTTTTTTTATTTAGATTTTTTCTATTGTTTTTTTACATTTTTTTTTTATTTAGATTTTTTTCTATTTTTTTTCTATTTTTATATTTATATCTATATTTTATAATTATTTATTTTTTTTAATTTTTTTGTTTTGTTTTTTTTTTCTTTTTTCTTTTTTTTTCTTTTTTTTTTTTTTGTTGCAAAATTAAGTTAATGCATTAGTACAAAACATTATTTTTAAGTAGCAACTGGTACTTTTTTCTTTAGTTTTTTTTTAATACAAATTTTAGACTTACATTTTTTTTTAATAATTTCCGGTTCTTCCCCAAGTTTGAAAGAATTCTTTTTTTTTTTCTTTTCTTTTTTTTTTTTTTTGTATTTTTTTTTTTTTTTTTTTTTTTTTTTGAAAAATTATATACACTTTGAAGATTTAGATGAGAAATAATTAATTTTCCGTTCTTTGCAGCCAATGCGCATTGCGTGTATGTGTGGGTTGGGGACAAGAGAGGGTGGGGGGGCAGAGCGATTAGTGTAACGAAAACTGATCTCCAAATTGCAGAATCATTAGATGAATTTAGAAGTGTCTTTTTATTTATATAAGAACACAAGCACTAAAACAATAAAAACTCAGTGCAAAAGTTTCCAGCGTTTTTGGTTTTTGTAAAATAAGTAGTCGTCGGGGTGGCCTAAATGTGGGTATCAGCTAATCATATATATAGGGCAGAGGAAGCGCGTGGTGTAATGGTTAAAATCATGGGTAATGAACTCGTCGCCCGCGAGTTCAAATCCTGGATGTGGTATTGCATTTCACTTAGCGCTAATACAATCCTTGGCATAGGTACATGAAGGGTATAGAGAGAGATCAGATAATGTACTCTCTACTCAGCCTACCCGTCTAGCTATGGAATTATATATTTGTTTAGGTGCAGTACCTAGGTGTTCTCCTATTTTTATCTCTTTGGTTTAGGTTTTTTTTTTCTATACCCGGTTATCCCGGAGAAAGGGAGGAAGGACTCACTCTAAGGCGGAGGCGAGTGACGGAGAGATTGTGAGGAGGACGGGGACGGAGGTGGGCGGGGCGATGGGAGTGTGGGGGGGGGGGCGGGGGTAGACCCCTTCCTCCCTATATAGGGTGAGGGGTGATACACTTCCATACGTCTGTTAACCACCCACTCGACGGGCAGCTTTAACATTGAATATTTTATGACCAACATTAGTCGATACAGCAACGTGTTTCCGTGACATCACGTTTGCACTGGAGTATATTTATATTATTGTTTTAAGGCTCGAGCTTTATGGGTTTTTCATTTAATAGTATTTTTATATATTGTCTCGAACATTGATAAATGTGTGACATACTATATAGAAGTTGCTCTTGGACAATATATTTGGAGAAATGTGTCCAGTTGTTAAGATTCCGTATACAACTATAATTTCCTGCATCTGTCCACATACCCTCAAGTATCTTATGATGAGTCTCCGGCTATGCGGTCTGACGCTACATGCAGAGAGCGAGGCGAGTCCTATCCCGCCCGTTCACTAGCCAGCCTATGGCGCTACAACGGACGAATGTCGTTCTTTACGTACTGTGGTTGCGAAATGGAAAGCGGCACAATTTCACAATAGCTTATTAGTTCAGCTTCTAGCTTCACACTCCGCAGATGCGCTCATAATGACTTACCTTCAAATAAAAGCGTGTCGAGTCTAGGTTGAACCTTGTGGGTAATTCTAACGCGAATCGCTCTACCGATCTCGAGAGGGCTAATAGCGGATAGGGAGAGAGGTATAATAATATAAAGTCACAATTTATTATAATAATACATAAAAAATATATAATAATATAGTATAAAATAAGTAATAAATAAAAAGATCTTTTTTACATATTACTTGAAGTGAGGTTGTAGAAGTGTAGATAACCGTATGTACGTTGTCGATCGTTATACATCATAAAACGGTGAAGTCCTTCACAAGAATTTGTACATATAATACTTGAGTAATAAAAGCCTAAAGAAAAAGTACAGTGTGCTACTTTTTTACTCTTGATAACCTTTCTAGTAGAATAAGTAATGAACATCGGCTCTCATTGATTATGCTGATTGCGCTATGATGTTTTACTAACTTAAGGTGATAATTATTTGCCACTTAATCAAATTAAGATAAATTACCCCAAATATATAGCACGAACTGTCCGTATTCTAGCTCCTGCTGAATAAATAAAAGAAATATATAGATATGACGCTAGAATCACTGCTTTATTAGCTTAAGCGATATCAGACAGTAGAATGTTATTAAAATATTTAAAGATGATAATATTATAATTTACGCGTGCTTATATGACGTTCATGAAAATATTATGGATTATTAATAATCAGCCTGTATAATATGGAATACACAATCACTTTAAGAAAAATAATTATTAAGAAATAATAGGTTGGAGAAGAATACGTATAATACTTATACTAAATATGTCATATGTAAAATTGAACTCAATGTGTAGATATTTATATCTATATCTGAATATTTATACAAGACAGAATTTATCTGCACTAGATACAGTAATGAGTAGCAATCGTGATGAAAAGATATAAGTCCACTAATAATATTTATATTGGTTGGAAAGAAAGAAAAATAATTTTTTCAAATTATGTAATATTGTATATGTTTGTTATCTATTGAAATTATTTTTTTATGCGCGATTTAAAAACAAAGAGTTTCTTAACAAAACGCGGGTTTATAAATATAATTGGTGTATTGATGCTCTAATATTATTGTTTTATCTCCAACGTATCAAAATCAATCCTATGATGATCTTAAATAGAAACTAATTAAAATAAGTAATCTTTTTTATATGTGTTCTTATTTAATTCTAGTTAGTCTTGTCTAATTTAAATATAATTCATGTACATTAAACTTACATATTTATGCCTGGAGGTGGGCCATCATTATGAATATAATTAAAATAAGTGTTATCTTTTTATATGTGTTCCTTATTTGAATTTCGTTAGTCTTCTAATTAATATAATTCAATTACATTAAAACTTTAATCTTTTCCTGGAGGGGGGCGACTATTATTGCATATTATTATATTATTGAATATATATTAAGATATAGTGAATTATTTTGTTTTTTTTTTTTTTTTGTGGGGTTTTTTTTTGTTTTGCATATCGGGTGTTATTGGTCTTGTGGGCTATGAAAGTGGGGGCTTCTTGCATTACATGTAAGAAATTGAAATACATTACGCACGAAGGCGCATATTTTGGCTAATATGTATGTGTATAATTGTAAGGATTTCATGATATACTTCTTTTGGGGCTAACCAGTGAGATCGGAACTTGTTCTATTACAGTGTAATGGAGCTTGCTAAAAACAGATACAAACGTAACAATTATGTTATGACGACGTCAATTATAAACGAGTACTATATATATATATAGTATTAATACTATAATATATATAATATATATATATATATATATTTATACTAATATATATATATATATATATTATATTATATAAATATATATTATATAATATATTAAGTATATATGTATGAATCATAGGTCAGTAGTATAGTATATATATATATAAGCATGTATTATATAGTAGTATTATATTATATATAAGTAGTATAGTATATTTAAGTCATTATATATATATATATATAGTATAGTATATAGGTACTTGTATATATATATATATATATATATGATAAGGTGATGATATATATGATATGATATATATCATTAATTAGTTATTCTGATGTGTGTTTTTATATAGGTACATATATATATAGTAAGTATATATTATATAGATGTAATATAGCATTTAGCATATATATATTAGTAACACTATATAATATATATATATATATATAATATATTTAGTACAATACTATATATATATTATATATATATATATATATATATATTATCTCCGTCATAATTGACGTCATATATTATTTATATCATAAGTTTATACATTTATATATATATATATATATTATATATATTAATTATATATATATATTATATTTATATATATAATATTATATGTAGAGATGAGAAGAGGAGAGAGTAGAGAATGCTTCGTCATTATATTATAGAGGGAACGATGAGACAGACAAACCGACGACTGAACTAGACAGAAGAGAGAGGGGGGATATAAAGATCATCCTGTTCTATATTGTCAAGTTTACATCACAGGTGCATCTTCCAGATGTATTTCTTTATTATATATAATATTTATATATCATATATTATTAATATTATATGGAGAGTGCGTCACGCATCGTAGTCTCACTAGCGGCTGTATGAGAATTCAAAGTTATGGTAACATGTTGCGTTCTAGAAATGCATGATCCTTTTCACAGGGATAATTAATAGAGATAAGCAACCTTAATTGCTCCCCCCGCTACTTCTTCCATCTCCCTCCCATCTCTCTCGCTCTCTACTCTCTCGTCTCTCTGCTCCTCTCTGCTCTCTCTTGCTCTCTCTCTCTTTCTTTCTGTCTGTCTGTCGTGTCTGTCTCTGCCATCGGTCTCTCACCTCTCTCTCTCCTTTCTCCCCCGTACTGTCTCTTCTCTCTCTACATGCCCCTCTGCTCTCTCTACCCCTCTCTCTCTCTACCTCTCTCTTGCTGTCTCTGTCTGTCCTGTCTGTTGTCTGTCTGTCTGTGCTCTCTCTTCTCTCTCTCGTTCTCTCTCTAGATAGGAGATTGATATTTTAATTCAGAATATTATTTTTTTTTATTTTTGTGTTTCTGTCTGTCTGTCAGTGGCTCCTCCATCTCTGCTTCTCTTCTCTTCTCGTCTCCTGCGGGTGGTCTTCTCATTAATTCTTTTTGCCTTGTGGATTTATAACTTTGGTCCCACTTCCCACCATTATGTCAGCTCCTTTTACTTTACCCAGGCAGAGTCTCTGTTCTGTCCTTCATACGTTGTACTCTCTCTTCTCTTCTTGGGCCGGTGCAGTCAGGTTATGATCTACTGGGACCTCCTCTCTCTCTCTTGTCTGTGGTTTCTTCTCTCTCAGCGAACTCACTGGTATATAAGTTAAACTGTTAAATTATTTGCTACTCACCATCTTATCATCTTTCATCCACCTCCTCAGGTGTGCTTCTTGGTTTCTCCTTTTTCTTAATGTATAATTCTCTTTCAAATAATATAATCCAGCATGTACGTTAAGTCAGTAACAGAGCATGGGCGCGGTTTACCGCAAATTTCTAGAGGATTTTTTGAATTTTGCAGTGGCTATTGGGTTAGCTGTCAGACTTTCAGAACTTCAACTTTTCAACAAAAGGCGAGTAATGTTACAACTATACACTTTAGTTGAATAATCAGAATATAAATCAATATTTTTGACAAATATAGCGCCAAGTACATTTAATTAAATCCACGGGTGCTGGTTTTTCTAAGTTAAGCATTATCAGAATGGCGATAATTTACGCATAAACAACCCTGTTTAGGGTTAAATAAGGAAACATTGATAGAGTTCGTCAGTTGGTATGTATATGTCCGGAGGAATTTTTCCTGCCGTGAAATATAAACAATTCAACGACAAGTTCAATCTAAATATACCCTCATTAATATCATCTCCCTCAAGGTCTTAGTGTATTTATTTATTTATGCAAGCTATATAAACCAATGAATAGATTTTGATTTAATATTTGGGAAGATTATTTTAAAAATTCAAATTTGAAATGTAAACTAGAAAGGGAAAAGTTTCTAATTATCTCGCAAATTGCTTATATATTTTATGTATGTATTTATATTATCTATCTTTTCGTTTTTTGAAATCGTTATATTGATTGATTTGAAATTATATAATTATATGCATTCAATTATATTATATTGACGTCATAATTGCATATTTGAGGAGTATTTATATATTTATTATTTTATTATGTATATTATAAAATCATTCATATAGTATATTGCAGGACATTTTTTTTTCTGGTATTACTTATATATTTATATCATATAACTATATTAGGTTTATATATTATATATATATTATACGCTATAGCCAATTCTAAAATTCCGTTGTCAAAGGCTTAGAATCTATCTCTAATGCCCGCAACGTTGAACGCTAGTGATGATGTGATAGTATAATTATATATTATATATATATATAATATTTATATTAATTAGGTATAGTAGGTAAGGGCCAGATCGCAAGTTGAGTGGGAGTTTGAGAGTAGGACGTACACGTCTCCCGCCGTCTGAATCTGCATTAAAGTATATGGATGCTTGTGAAACTACTCAAGCTTGAGTTGTAAATGAAACACTATGACCCGCTCAATCCATCGTTTTCAATCTCAAATTAGTGTCTAGACAGACCAGGCTCGGCTACTGTTGAGGCCACACCAGGGATGAGGATAGAGGTGCGCGCTCATTGCCATTATATCATTCAGATCTAGTACTATAAATATATATATATATATATTAATATATATATACGGCTTTTATTTCTCACTAATATAATTTCTACTACTTCTTCCTTCATCATCTTGGGACGCTTTTGTACTCGCTCCGCTCAATCAATCGTCGTTTTTTGCTCTTTTGGTCTCTCGTCTCTCTCTGGTATTTATTTCTCAGCTCATAAATTGATATAAACTTCTTATACTTCAGTGCTTCTCCTTCTCTCTATAAATTGTGTCTTTTTGCTCTTTTCAATTTGACTGTAGTTCCTATTTATTCTCTGCTCTCTCTGCTCTCTCTCGGTCTGCTCTCTCTCTCTTCTCTCTCCGTTCTCTCTTCTTATAGATTTAAAGCTGTGTTATTTTCTCTCTTTCCCGTGAACATAACCGACCGGTTAGTAGCCGCGACAAAACTCATGGAGATATGGTTAACAGTGTCAGCTTTTGTGCTGAAACATGGATGCATGATCACGAAGTGGCATTATGGAGCAATATATATATTGCTTAGAGTAATACAGATAATTAAAAGTTTTATTTATATTCGTGAAGATAACTCTAAAGGAATGGACTTATCCCACGGATTTAGGACCAGGAGAGTTTCAAATAAACAGGCATACCTGCCGTCTCACTGTATTTCCGATTTAAAGGAAGGGTCTAGGTTTTAGTTGCCATTGCCAAGAGATCTCTTGGATACTGGAGAGCACCACCCTTTGATGGGGAGAATGCCTTTTACGTTGGGTTCCAAAGATCTGGACGCATATTTTTGTAATGAACGGGTCCCTAAGTTTTTTTTTTCCAACCTGGGGCGATTAGAGCTTTTTCAGGCACTTGGGAGAGATGCAGCTCCACGTTACATACGGAGAAGGCCGTATAGCTCAAGCCCTAGTCCAGCGTAATACAAGGGTAGAGTGGATAGTGATAGCTAGCGGAGGTACCTGATCTTTCTCGTCCTCTAAACTTCCTTTGCTATTTCTCTCTCTCTCTCTCTCTGCTTTTTTTGCTTCCTTTCTCACTCTTTACTTTCAAATCTAATATTGTCTTGTTCAGATCTCTCTACTTCAATTCGCCTTCTTCCTTCAATACTCTGCCTATACTTTTATTGTTCGCCTGTTCACTCTTTCCAAATAAATTCGCGTCGGCAAGTAATATATGAGACACATTATAACTTACTCATTATCTGATTGCCTGTAGCTTCATCAGCACCACCAACACACGATATAATATATATATATTACTATATTATATACTATTATAATCTTAATTTATTATAATTGGAGAGTATGTGGGTTTAGTCTTGATCTGTACCGAACCTAATATTACTAATCAAGTCACTTTACCAGTATGTTATTTATTATCTAGACACGCGAGCTACCCGGCGTCGCCTTGAAGACTAAGTACTGGGCGGTTGTGTTTTAAGTTTTAGTCCCGCATGATCCTATATTATTTACCTTGTTATTAATAACCTCAATTATTATAATCAGTGTAGTTTTGAATTCACTGCGCAATGCCAAAGATTTGCAGCCACTGTTTTGGAAATACATTTCACTTCTTATGAACCTAATATAACAAAATAAATAGACCCTTGGCATTGCATTCGCACTAGCTACGGGGTCAACTGATTAAGAAAAAGGGTTATATATTTGTCTACTTAATTTTAAAAAATATTAAATAATAGGCAAAGAAAAATATTAGCGGTCTATTCTGTATAAAGTTCGAATGTAATTGGGAAAAGATTGCTTATTATTTTTTGCTTTAATTTATATTCTTGTACATGCCGATATTAAAAATAAATATCAAATCTCTATTATTTTTTCGTGACTTTTAAAAAAATACCAAAGTTAATTGGTGATGATTTTGAATGCTGTCTATTATATTATTTACATATTTTGTTCGTATTAATTGTTTTTATTGGAATTATTCTCGATAGTAATTCGCTCCGGGCATACATGGTATGTATTATCGGTTATAACTGAAATCTTCTATTTATTGCAATTATAAAGATTTTGTATTATTGCACTACAAACAAGCCCTAGGGTGATATTAAATAAATGTTTGTCAATTTATATTAGTGTAGCGTTGTCGTTAAATTGTTTTTTAAAATTATTTTCGATCGTTTCCCCTTCGGTATTACATACAAAAGAGAAAAACACATCATCCATTTGTTCAACAAGCAACTTGTAATAATATGTTAACTAGAAGTTGTTTCCTAACCGGACATAATTTATCCTTTTTACCTATCCTCTTTAAATTTTCACTATTACAATATGGTTCTTGAAATTAGTATGTAAATTACAATGAAGACAGTTAAATGGAAATGAATGGGTACAGAGTTAGTTCCAAGTTGTTCTATTTTTCGTTTTCATCTTTTCTTTTCTTCTCCTCTCTCTCTTCTCTCTCCTCTCTTCCTCTCCTCTTCTCTTTCTCTCATTTTTCATATAGTTGTCTTTTTTTTTTCATCCTCTCATTTTCTCTATCTCTTCTTCTCTATCCTCTCTCTCCTCTCTCCTCTCTTTCTTCTCGTTCTTTTTCCTATTCTCTTTTTATTCTCTACTTCAGTCTTCTCTCTTCTCTCTATACTTTTATGTGATTGCTTTCTCTTTCATTTATAATATTTCTTCTCTTTCTTCTCTTTTTCTTTTTTTTTCTACTGGTCTAGTAATGTCTCCACCTAGTGTTACATGACAAGAAAATATTATTTTACTCCAGTCATAAGGCCACATTATTATAGTCCCTTTCTTTCTTTTCTTTCTTTCTTGCTTTCTTTCTGTCTTTCTTTCTTTCTCTCGGAACAGCCGACAAGCATAATTTGCTGATTTCATTTATGACAAATATATATTATATTATATAGTTATTATATTTATATTTTTGAAGGAAAATTACAAATGCGTATATTGTATAGAATTCGATATTTTTTTAAATAATCATGACTAGCAACTCGGCGGAATAACGCGTTGCGACATGTGAACACTGTACAGCTGTTTTCAACCTTAATTAGGTTTCAGCCAACTGCTCACTGAACTAAGTTCCGTATAAGTAGTGGCGTGTTTATCATTGACAGGTTAATTTTGGCGTGTGATATGTAATCTTAATGAAAAATTTGAAAAAAAAACAGCAAGTTTATAAACGATAATGTTTATTGCCTACGCTGCAGGTGTTTCGATCTGTTTCGATATTTTTTTTCTCACACATTTCAAATCGACGCATAATGGAACAGAGGCTCGCAGACTTTATTATCTGAATATAAATCTATTTTTTCCTCAAATCGCCTGGATGAAGATCTATCGAAACGAGATTCGAACACTGCAGTATAGGCGAAATAAACCATTATTCGTTTAATAAACTTGTGTCTTTTCAATTTTCATAATATTACATACGTCGGATTGCACTTCCTAATTTTTCTTCCACACACCACACACACACACACATCACACATATATATTATAATATATATATATATATATATAAGGTATCTGAAACTGGTAGTACGGGAATGTTGCTACATGGGATTTTAAAATTGCACTGTATAAATTATTGCATATTTTAGTAGGTGCAAAATAGAGGGAATTTTTATAAATTTCCTAAAGAGAGCTTCAATTTTGTATAATAATCTTTTTAAGATTATTCTGCGCGCGTCTGGTCTGATGAGACTAAAAAGATTTTGTGNTTGTCGTAAAGGAAGATTTCTTTCTCTGGACTTTTGGATTATATATTAGATATATATAATATAATATTATTAGTTTAATAGTAAACAACAAAGCCGATCCTTTAAAATCTCCTTTAAACAAATCTAAATAAATCTTGGTTTAAAATTTCACCGTTGCCGTTGTGTCAAAGAAACAAAACAATCTCTTCCGTCGTCGCGTTTTCTATGGTTACAAACATTCGAGATAAAATAACTTTTTGGCGGGTTGAGGGTGAGAGGGGGGAAGAAAAGAGGTTCTACAAACCTACCACCGTGTGGCATTCAAAATAATATAAAAAAAACACACACACACACTACACCGCCCAGTCACCAGCGATCTTGATTGTGCGCACAGTGTATCCCAAAAGTCACGTCTTTACGGTTCAATCCGAAAGTAGTCTGTTGAAGATGCAGAAAATAGACAAGATGGCGTCAGATCAATTTTCTAAATTTAGCCGAGGATTAGACGCGCGCTCAGATAGAACGAATTGTATCTCGGAATTGATTGATAGACGCGCTCGACGATGAATAATAGTGCACTCAACTCTCGAGCCTTGTGAGCTGTTGGTTATTTTGTTTAATGGTATTTTAATGGTCATTTTGTTTAATGTTATTTAATGGTTAGTTTTATTTAATTCTTTTTTTGTATATATGATTTTTTTATGTATTTACCAAAACCCTCTGCGAAAGCAGGATGTGACACCGGTCCTTTTTGTTGTTTAATGGCATTTCATTGTTGTTTTGTTTAATGGTATCTATGGTTATTTTGTTAATTGTATTTTATGGTTAGTTCAAATTAATTCTTTTTTACATTTTAATGGTTATTTTGTTTAATGGCATTTAGATGGTTATTTATTTGAGGTATTTTAATGGTTATTTTTATTTAATGTGGACTATTTAATGCTATACAAAGACACTAAAGCGATGGTACGCTCACCTGATGGCGACACAGATTTCTTTGACATCCCGCTGGAGTCCTTCAAGGAGACACATCGGCACATATATTATTATAATATGCCTATACTGCGTACTCCGAACATCATTAAGATACCATAAAAGAAAAAGGTTTCACACTAAAAAGGGCCAAGAAGCAGGCGATATCCCGCACAACAATCACAGATGCAGACTATGCTGATGACTTGTACTTCTTGCGATACACTGGCACAGGCTGAGTCACGCTACATAGCTTAGAGGAGGCAGCACAAGAATATCGGCCCTCTATGTGAACCTGGTAAAATAGAGTTCATGAGTTTCAGAAATAAAGAAAACATCATCCACACTCAATGGCAACCCTTCTTAGCCAGTAGAACAATTCACGTACCTAAGTGGTAATATCTCATCCACAGAGAGCGATGTTAATACACGAATAGCAAAGGCATGGTCGGCCACAAATAAATTATCAGTCTATGGAGCCCCGATCTCCCTGACAAGCTGAAGCGACAGTTCTTCCAGCTGTGGTATATCAGTGCTGCTATATGGCTGCACCACTTGACCTAAGGAAGCGTCTTGAGAATAGAGCTGCCACAAGAATGCTGCGTGCGTCTTGAACAAGTCGTGGAACAAGCACTCACAAGGAAGCAGCTGTACGGTCACTTCCCCCCCCCATCTCACAAACTATCCGAGTGAGACGGACAAGGCACGCAGGACACTGCTGGAGAAGCAAGGATAAACTCATAAGCGACGTTTTCCTGTGGAAGCCAACAACATGGACATGCTAATGTGGGCGCCCACCTACATTGACCAGCTTATGCAAAGATGCTGGTTGCTCCGCAGAGGAGCTCCCAGGTGCAATGAATGATAGGGAAGGTTGGCGAGAGATTGTCATGGATATCCGCGCTGCATGCGCGACAAGATGATGATGAAATTTAATGCCAATTCTTTTGTTGTTTGATGTGCATTTTAATTGTTATTTTAATTCAATTGCATTTTAATGGGGATTTTGTTTAATGGCATGTTGATGGTATTTTTTGTTAATGTGGGCTATTTAATGCCAAATCTTTTTGTATGTATTTACACCTCTCCGCACAGCTAGATGTGACACAGGTCCATTTTTTTTTGTCAAATGGGATTTAATTGTTATTTTGTTAATTGGTATTTTAATGGTTATTCTATTTAATGGCATTTTGATGCCTTATTTTGTTTAAAGTGGGATAATTAATGCCACATCTTTTTGTATGTATTTACCTTCCACTGCACATGAGTAGGATGTGCCATAGGCTCCATATTTTATGGTTATTTTGTTTTAATGTGAATTTCTTCACTTCTTCCTGAATAGAAGCATCAATATCATCATGGACAGCTGTTAAATATGAATTCTAATTAGAATTCTGCACTCCTTTCTAAATAGAAGCATCAATATCACATGGACAGCTGTTAAATATGAAATGTTATTTATAATTTTTCACTCCTTAAATAGAAGCATCAATATCACCATGGACAGTGTAAATAGAAATGATTATTATAATTCTTCACTCCTTAAATGAAGCATCAATATCACCATGGACAGCTGTTAAATATGAATGTTATTTATAATTCTTCACTCTCTAAATAGAAGCATCAATATCACCATGGACAGCTGTTAACTATGAAAATATTTTTATAATCTTTCACTGCTTTCTAAATAGAAGCATCAATAATCATCATGGAACAGCTGTTAAATATGAAATGCTACTTAGAATGCTTCCTCCTTCCTAAATAGAGACATCGATATCATCAGGGACAGTCGTCAACCACGAAATGCAAAATTAAGATCCTTCACCCCTTCTTAATAGAAGTATCGATATCATCAGGGACAGTCGTCAACCATGATATGCAAATTTAAAATCCTTCACCCCTTCCTAAATAGAAGCATCGATATCATCATGGACAACTGTTACAACGGGAACCAAGGCGATTCACGAATCGTCCAGTGGTTGTTTACTAGGCTTTTGATTAGATGTGGCACAGGGCCAGGATCATGGGGCGCTTGTGATGTGTCGTATAGTATAAATGTAAAAGCTGACATTTACCTTGAGTCTTAAGAAATTAAAAAATGAAAGACCCTCTCATCATATATACTCCTGGTCAGATCGGACTCCATGTTCAATTCTATAGAATCCTCATATTGCGATACCAAGCCACATCGGTTTGAGGGGAAATAAAAAGAGCTGACTCAAGCAGCCAACCAGCTTAGAAATCACCTGATCTCAACATTATCCCCCATTGAAGGTTTGAAAAATATAATGCCGACGGAACTAGAATTCTTTTAAACCTTGATCCAACAAACCGCCAGTGAATCGCCCACGTTTTAAAAAATGCCTTGTACCATATCGTATATTTGTTGTGTGCGATGAGTTGTTGGACTAATGTATAAAATGTATGTAAAATTGGCCACTTATATTTATGACTTTACCAAAAAATTAGCAGAAGGCATTGACCAATGAATAACGACATTTAAGATCGTTGGTAATTGACCTGAAATCATTTGGCTAACTGGATTATCTGCTAAAAGGAACTACATCTTGTTCTACTAGAATTTCAAGGAATACAACTGCGATTTTCTGCTACAAGGAGTATACTCTTGTTCTACCTAGGATTTCAAGGAATGCAAGTGGATTTCTGCTACAAGGAGCTACACTTTTGTTCAAGCCAAGGATTTTTCAAGGACTATCGAACTTCTTATCTCTACAAGGATTTCCCTCTAGTTCTACCTAGAATTTAAAGGATACAACTGGATCTTTGTTAAAAGGAATTACACTTTTGTTCAACCAAGGGTTTTTCAAGTGACTACAACTGGATTCTCCGCTACAATAAGTACATTTTTCTACACTAGGATTTCTAGGAATACAACGGGATTACTACCGCTACAAGGAAACTACACTCTTGTTCTACCTAGGATTTCAAGGACTACAACTGGATTCTCCGCTACAAGGAACTACACTCTTGTTCTACCTAGGATTTCAAGGACTACAAACCTGGATTCTCCGCTACAAAGGAACTACCACTCTGTTCTACTAGGATTTCAAGACTACAATGGATTCTCGCTACAAGGAACTACACTCTTGTTCTACCTAGGATTTCAAAGACTACAACTGGATTCTCCGCTACAAGGAACTACACTCTTGTTCTACCTAGGATTTCAAGGACTACAACTGGATTCTCCGCTACAGGAACTACACTCTTGTTCTACCTAGGATTTCAAGGACTACAACTGGAATTCTCCCGCTACAAGGAATACACTCTTGTTCTACCTAGGATTTCAAGACTACAACTGGATTCTCCGCTACAAGGAACTACACTGCTTGTTCTAACCTAGGATTGTCAAGGACTACAATGGAACTGGGATATCTCCGCTACAAAGGAACTACACTCTGTGTTCTTAGCCTAGGATTTCAAGGACTACAACTGGATTCTCCGCTACAAGGAACTACACTCTTGTTCTACCTAGGATTTCAAGAGACTACAACTGGATTCTCCGCTACAAGGAACTACACTCTTGTTCTACCTTAGGATTTCAAAGGACTACAACTGGATTCTCCGCTACAAGGACTACACTCTTGTTCTACCTAGGACCTTTTCAAGGACTACAACTGGATTCTCCGCTACAAGGAACTACACTCTTGTTCTACCTAGGATTTCAAGGACTACAACTGGGTTCTCGCTACAAGGAACTACACTCTTGTTCTACCTAGGATTTCAAGGACTACAACTGGATTCTCCGCTACAAGGAACTACACTCTTTTGTTCTACTAGGATTTCAAGGACTACAACTGGATCTCCGCTACAAGGAACTACACTCTTTGTTCTACCTAGGATTTCAAGGAATACAACTGAATTCCCTGCTACAACGAGTACACGTGTTCTACCTAGATTTTTCAAGGATACAACTGGATTATCTGCTACAACGAGCTACACTCTTGTTCTACCTAGGATTTCAAGGACTATAAACAGGATTCTCCGGTACAAGGAGTAAACTCTTGTTCTACCTAGAATTTTAAGGAATACAACTGGATTCTTTGCTAAAGGTATTACACTTTTGTTCAACCAAGGATTTTTCAAGGACTACAACTGGATTCTCCGCTACAATAAGTACATTTTTGTTCTACCTAGGATTTCTAGGAATACAACGGGATACTCCGCTACAAGGAACTACACTCTTGTTCTACCTAGGATTTCAAGGACTACAACTGGATTCTCCGCTACAAGAACTACACTCTTGTTCTACCTAGGATTTTCAAGGACTACAACTGGATCTCCGCTACAAGGAACTACACTCTTGTTCTACCTAGATTTCAAGGACTACAACTGGATTCTCCGCTACAAGGAACTACACTCTTGTTCTACCTAGGATTTCAAGGACTACAACTGGATTCTCCGCTACAAGGAACTACACTCTTGTTCTACCTAGGATTTCAAGGACTACAACTGGATTCTCCGCTACAAGGAACTACACTCTTGTTCTACCTAGGATTTCAAGGACTACAACTGGATTTCTCGCTACAAGGAACTACACTCTTGTTCTACCTAGGATTTCAAGGACTACAACTGGATTCTCCGCTACAAGGAACTACACTCTTGTTCTACCTAGGATTTCAAGGACTACAACTGGATTCTCGCTACAAGGAACTACACTCTTGTTCTACTAGGATTTCAAGGACTACAACTGGATTCTCCGCTACAAGGAACTACACTCTTGTTTCTACCTAGGATTTCAAGGACTACAACTGGATTCTCCGCTACAAGGAACTACACTCTTTGTTCTACCTAGGATTTCAAGGACTACAACTGGATTCTCCGCTACAAGGAACTACATCTTGTTCTACCTAGGATTTCAAGGAATACAACTGAATTCCCTGCTACAACGAGTACACGTGTTCTACCTAAGTTTTCAAGGAATACAACTGGATTATCTGCTACAACGAGCTACACTCTTGTTCTACCTAGGATTCAAGGACTATAACAGGATTCTCCGGTACAGGAGTAAAACTCTTGTTGTTCTACTAGAATTTAAAGGAATACAACTGGATTCTTTGCTAAAAGGTATTACACTTTTGTTCAACCAAGGATTTTTCAAGGACTACAACTGGATTCTCCGCTACAATAAGTACATTTTGTTCTACCTAGGATTTCTAGGAATACAACCGGGATACTCCGCTACAAGGAACTACACTCTTGTTCTACCTAGGATTTCAAGGACTACAACTGGATTCTCCGCTACAAGGAACTACCTCTTGTTCTACTAGGATTTCAAGGACTACAACTGGATTCTCCGCTACAAGGAACTACACTCTTGTTCTACCTAGGATTTCAAGGACTACAACTGGATTCTCCGCTACAAGGAACTACACTCTTGTTCTACCTAGGATTTCAAGGAATACAACTGAATTCCCTGCTACAACGAGTACACGTGTTCTACCTAAGTTTTCAAGGAATACAACTGGATTATCTGCTACAACGAGCTACACTCTTGTTCTACCTAGGATTTCAAGGACTATAACAGGATTCTCCGGTACAAGGAGTAAACTCTTGTTCTACCTAGAATTTAAAGGAATACAACTGGATTCTTTGCTAAAAGGTATTACACTTTTGTTCAACCGAGGATTTTTCAAGGACTACAACTGGATTCTCCGCTACAATAAGTACATTTTTGTTCTACCTAGGATTTCTAGGAATACAACGGGATACTCTGCTACAAGGAGCTACACTCTTGTTCTACCTAGGATTTCAAGGAATACAACTGGATTCTTTGCTAAAAGGAATTACACTTTTGTTCAACCAAGGATTTTTCTAGGACTACAACTGGATTCTTCGCTAAACTTTTGTTCTACCTAGGATTTCAAGGAATACAACATATGTTCTACTACTGAGACCACACCCTTGTCTACCGTTGTATTTACCAATAGGAGGAAGTAAACGCCTAAAATGGCGACTATAATCGTAACACGAGTGACTAACACTTTGGAGGCGTGTATGAATCAAAAAAAGAATTTTTCTTTCGGCTGATAAACATGTTTCTTATCATTGGGACAAGAATAAGAAAACGTTTTTATTTATAGGGATTAATATCATTATCATCATCATGTCGCGCAATTAGCACGGATATCCATGACAATCTCTCGCCAACCTTCCCTATCATTCATTGTCCCAGGGAGGTCCTCTGCGTAGCATCCAGCATCCTCCCATAGTTGGTCAATGTAGGTCCTTAGTGGGCGTCCTACGTTAACATGTCCATGTGTTGGTTTCCACAGGAGAACGTCGCTTATGAGCTCGTCCTCGCTTCTCCAGCAGTGTCCTGCATGCCTAGTTCGTCTCACCCGGATGGTTTGTGAGATGGGGGACAGGTGACCATATAGTTGCTTCTTTGTAGGATGCTGCTTCCACTTGTTTTAGATTATAATACTGTGGTATATTCATCCCTTATAAACATCAGGTATATAATAGAGAGAGAGAGACAGAGACAGACAGACAGACAGACAGACAGATTAGAAAGGAGATGGTCTTACTTGGTTCTGCTGACTGCTTCTCTGCTTGAGTCGCCATTTTCTTGTCTAGTTGACTTCTACTTAAGGGCTGGTTTTCTTCTTCTGTTCTGGGCTGGGCATTGCTTGTTTTTAATAATTAATTAACAAGACTTGGGTTTGCTTGATCAAGCTTTATTTTCTTCTAGCCCAGTGGTTCTCAACCGGGGTCCATATGGACCCCCGGGGACCATATAACATTTTTGGAACCCAGGCAAGTAAAATGTATTTAACTAAAAAAATACAATGGGATTTTTGAACATCGAATGGCTATGGGGCGTCCACCTGTGTAAAATAGGATTAAAAGGGGGTCAATAGATAAAAAAAAAAAAAAAAGGTTGAGAACCATTGATCTAGCCCATGATTGATTCCACCACGGGGATTGAAATGACCCGGGAGAGGCGACAATCACGTCCGCTCTGCTCCCAAGTCGGGTTGAATCTAATTAACTCACTAAATCATTTATCACGTGTCTGTCATGGCACCCAAAAATTGCGCGCCTCTAATGGGTCTAACAGTCACAGGTAATTTTCCATAGACTCCCTGATTCTAAATCGACAGACCTCAATTTAAATATTCTTAGCTACAGGTCTGTTCACAATTCATGTCCTCTCGTGAATTGTAAAATTATTCTATAATAATTTGATAAAAATAATATACTATATTAAGTATAGCCTAATTCTAACCCACTTACTCAAATGTCTCAAAGTTTTCAGGTATTTCCGTAAAATGTAATGCATTTTATACGTAATCTAATGACATAATCTCTTGCGTGCTATTCTGTATTAGTATCATGATTTTATTTGTATTTCTAATATAAAAATAAATTAATTAATGCCATTATTTGTATAAACAATGGCTAACATAACAAATTTAAAAAACGGTTTGTTTAGTAAATATGTTTGTTTACATTGACGAACGACGGACACCAGTACATATCTATGTAAATTTTGATTTTTAAATAAAAAAATGTGTACAGCCATGAAACGTCTGTGAAAAATTAATGTCTTCTTTTTTAATATAAAATGCAAAAAGAGAAAGAAAAAATGTAAAAATCTAAACTAATCTTAGAAAGAATTTTGTATTTCACCGTAATAATTACGATGTCAAGAGTGTAACTGATTATATTGATTTTAACCCTTTGCAGGGGGATACAGTCCGTGTATTGAAAGACCCGTTAACAAGGTAATTCATTATTTACTGTTTATTACGAACTTAGAAGAATCGGCCGCTACAAAAATAGAATTTTTCATCGACAGATAAACGTGCTTCTTATCACCGGGGCAAGAATCCGTTTTATTTATAGGGATTACCAGATAACACAGTGACCCTTAACCCCTGAACCCTGATTCCTAACCCCTTTGGGTCACAGTTGAAAAGTAATCCGTTCAGGGGTGACCCGGATGAAGATTTAAGTTTATTTACCTCACTTGTACGGGTTAGGCACAAGACCCTCTTAACGTGGGACCATCCACAAGCCGAAGCTCATGGGTGG